>ML120365.1:69604-104344 GCA_003788595.2 Choiromyces venosus 120613-1
CCCTTTTCTTTTACAAGAGAGGTTTGAATTATTACAAAGTTTACGAACGGACTGGACAACATAATTTGTTTGATACACTAAGTTAACATCTGACTAAATCTTGGTTCGGTAAACTGTATAAATATGTAATTCATGATTTAGTTAACGTACAGGTTTTTTATGTGAACAACATAACTGGACTTATCATGGTATTAAATCAAGATATATATTCTCTTTTCCAAAGTTCATAACATGTATATCATATCACGATCCTCATATCGATTTTGTTTATCAAGATTGGGCAGAGTTTTGTTTATAAAAGTGTCAATTATGAACTTTATCCAATCTTATTCAGAAATTGATATTATATATTAATTTTGGACGTCTGTATGTGAGACATAACTTTTTACTTTACATGGTTTAACTTATCTTTAGTTCTTGTGTTTCATTCTTGAGTGTTTTCTTGAAGTCTTATTTGTTGTAATCTTCATTAGAAACCATTTGGAAGCCCTTAGTTTTGTCAGTTAGGTAACTGACTACAATGTGCACTACCTCGTTGTATTTCAACGGGTACTCATTTACGGGGTCAAGCATTTAGTTGAGGTTGTACAACATTCCTGACAGGGACACTGAATAATTGTCAGTAATGCTTCGTTTCGGATTAACCTTTAACGAAAGCACTATTCTATTTCCCTTCTAGAAGGAGTCAACAACAATTGAATTACGCTCCGTCATCAGCTTAAACAACTAGGGTTAGTGGAGGGTCTTATCGTTGGAACTCCGTTAACGCTGGGTCAAGATATTATGCTTCCGTCCATGGTAATGTATTAGGGAGGAACCCTGATTACAAAGCTTCCTCCTATTATCCTCGAGGTTGGAACTCAGCGTTATGACGACCTCCTTCACTTCCTTCTAGTTATGAAACTTCTATGAGTCGGCCTATACCGAGACGAAGATGACGAACCAGTAACTATAAATGACTTAAGTACGAGTGTTTAAGTACTTAAAGAGGTCCGTATAGAAGCTAGTCAAAGAGTAATTTGAGGAACTGACAAAGTAAGGCTATACTCTCCTACCTAGCTGGAAATTTTCACACCGTTAATAACCAACGTAAAACGTCCTCAAGACCACCCATTTGTCCCCTCGTTTCAAATAGTTGACTTAGGTGTACTGCATATTTTCGTCCGTTGTCATTAACTGGTATTATACAACGTAGCACACAGTAACTTAAGTTCTTAGAGTTTTTCAACGTTAAGACTAGTGGAACTTGGTGGGCGTACAAAACTCACTCTCATTCTTATAAGTTAACTCCGGTATATCGCCATACAACTTACATTCGGACTTAACATCGTACAAACCTCGGGGAGGACTGTTGTCCATTTTAAACACGTTTTAGTGGTGGGTCTTAATGCCCTTACGGTGGTTTTTAGACAGGGAGCGAACGTAGTGTATATAGCAACTTACAAGCTAACTGTCGGAGTTTTGTACGGACTACAACGTACCCTTGAAGTAGGGTTTATTATTCACTACATACTGCATATTCGAGACGCTCTTAACTTAAAAAGCATTACAACGTCAACGATAATGCTAGTAACGAATTTCCTTAGAATTTGGCTCTTACACGTCAAGAAGGTGGTCCATTTTCAACTCGTCGATAAGGACTTCTACGATGTGTTTCATGTTAAAAGGGGACCCTGGAGTTTTTCGAGCTCTACGTGAACATGTTTTTACAAAAGGGACATGGACGACCGGGAACCTCTTTCTTCGAACCACTTCATGGTAACATATGAGCTAGTAAGTGTCGGACTTCATAACAACATTTTGTATAACGGACAACGAGTAAATCTGATGGTACCTCAAATACCATACACTCACAGAGGTGAAGGTTTAGTATAGGGTTGAGAAGGCGATAGTTTTATAAGACCGGAGGAGGTACAGAGTCTAAGGTGAGGTCATTTCCATTCCCAGTTTCCAGCTCCTGTTATTGGGAAGACTCTCCATTAGTATACTATTCCGCCAATGTTCCCTCGAGGTCTCGAGGGGGGGAATGCTAGTCAGCAAGTACTCTAATTTGATGATTATAATTAAATAAAAAATCAGATTAACCAAACTATGAATTTAACTACTTACCTCAAAGGGTTTTTTTCTCCTCATCTAAATCCTCTATACTTAACCCCTATTCTAATTAGTTATTTAGCTTTGGAGCTTGTCAAAAAGATTTAATTAGATTATCGTACTTATAGTCTACTTTTACCTCAGGTTTCATAGAAATCTTTGCTATAATTTCTTTAACTACTTGTTTTTTTTATAACTCCTGATCCCTTTTTCATTTTTCTCAAGTTCTTAGGTACTTCCAACTACTCAATTCAAGCCTCTGTCTCTTCTGTCATTCATGCTGAATGTGGTTTTGGAATTTGTAACATAATAGCTTGCTATTATTGTAGTGGTATTTGATCTATGTATGATTGTTTTGAAATTTTATCCTAGGTTTCTGTGATGAAAATTTTTTCTTTCAATATACGCTAACACTTATACTTAATGTAATTTATGTGGATGCAGCTCTTCACTTAGAAGTGACTTGTAATGGTAACTACAGGAAAACAAAATATATATTTGATTATCTTTATAAATAATAGTCATACAACTTTGGAAATTTGTTAGAAAGTACTTTGAAATATGGAGAATTAGAATATATAGCTTGTATTTTGTGGTAAGAAAAACCTCTCTTAGGATCATGCTATTAAGATGGGTTGTTTAGGGCAAGATACTTCTAATCAGATATTATGTAAAAATAGAAATATATATAAGAGTACTTTCATAAGTCTGTAGATAGGTTTATAGGTCTTACATATTCTGTGTGAATTGTTTTTACTTTTAGCTAAACAGATTTTTGAAAGTTGTAGTAACAAATTGACATGAGGAAAACTTACAAAATTGATCAATTTGACTACATTATATCTCCTTATTGCATTACCCTATAAATTCAATACATTGCTAGTTATTTTACAAAGGTTATCTGAGTATGTATACCAAATTTCAGGTTAAGTAAAGAAGTTTTTCATGTTCTGTACACAACTGACAGAAATTTATATAAAAATATAGTGCTATAATATTTCAAGCTTGAAATCTCTACAACCATTATTCCTAACTGCCTAAAACTTGTTCAATAGTCTGACCCTTATTAGGAGAGCAAGAAATAATATTTTCAGCTTTGTCTAAGGAGTACACCTTACAAGGTTAAAGCTTAAGTCTAATATTTTCACACATATATCTTTATAATAATCAAGCAATAAAATAGGGAAGATTCACCCATTGGGCTTGAAGTTTCATGTAGTTACTTATATTAATGTTATAAAGAATACTACAAAGTATTGGAGTTATAAGTTAATCCAATGTGTAGATATTATATTATCAAATAAATCAACCATATATATTGTTTTACTTCATCATATAGTACTATAACTTCTAAGAATAACTATAAACACATACAAAAGTAGCTAATCCATAACATGCAAGGTCTATAATAACTCTCTATTTACTTAAAAAAGTATTCTCTACATGGCTTTCAATTTCTTTACTATTAAGTATAAAAGGACTGTTATTTTAAACTACCAATGATAAAGATGATATACAGGGAGAACTATTCTTTATTACGAAATAGGAACTGCATATTCTAATTCTCCATATTTCAAAGTACCTTCTACCAAGTCTCCAAAGTGGTATCACTATTATTTATATAGATAATCAAATATACAGTTGGTTTTCCCTTGGTTGCTACTGTGAGCCGCTTCTAGGTGAAGAGCCACATCCCCATAAATCACGTTAGTTACTTGCTCTCTGAGATGGGGCTTTCAAATATATTACTTGAAATTGTTCAACACTATTGGCAAGTTATGTAAAGTACCCTAATGCAAGACTAATGCAAGATCCTGCACTTACCTTTACCAAAAATTCCTGTTTTTAACTTTAAATACCCTACTGCTGTACTCTAATTTTAACATACTAGCATGTGTTGTTCTTATTTGGGTCAATGCGGTACCGTGAAGGGAAAAATTTGATTTTTCATTTTTAATCACAGGGTAGTTAGTTTGCCGGAACTGAATCATTATTTGTGAAGGAACTCTATTTAGCTCGAAATTGGGGGGATCATATGGTCGATATATATAGACTGGGGATGTGTCATCATTTGTTTGCTAGTTTATTTGTTAGCTTATGTGGCCTATGAGGACAGGCCTATATAAGGGGCTTATCCCCATACCTGACTTAGAAAAAAAAAACAGGGGCGAAGAATGAGAAGAGACGATGAGGGAATTTGGCATTAAAGGAAACTACAGGAAAATTGTCAGAAGATCATAGGAAGACAACAGGAAAGTTGTATTTAGAGGAATTCAGCATAGATAGTTGGACAACTGGGATCAGTTGGATTTTCTTTTATTTGGATTGATTTTTCTTTTCAGGGTTTTATTGTGGATTTCAGACTTGTCATTAATTGTACCAAGGTTGTGGCTCCACTACAACCCCTAGTTCCTTGCTAGCTCACAACCTTGAGCACTCCTACAGAGTGCCTGACAGCTCAACATAAGATTGTGGCTCAACATCACTTTGTGGCTAGTTTTTCACATGAGAATATAACCTGAGTTGATAACTTACATTAATTTTTCTATTAATAGAGATTAATTCCATTAATATAGATTATTAGTGCTGTCTTTGCACATGATGAAATAAAAATATATTTTGAAATAAAAGCTTCTTTATTGACAACTATTATCAATCCATATCACCTGAATCACCAATTATGCCACAAGCACCATCTTTTATCCTTTCAAGCCAGTGAGTTGAGCCATATGAGAATGTTGAGGTATGGATTCAAGCAGCCTTAATGTTCATTCAGTCTTCCCCAGATGAGTATCTGTAATGGGATACGCTAGTATCGGGAGGTAGTTGAGGGAGATCACGGGACTGGACTTGCAGGATCGTGGTTGCAGCTGGAGGTAAGGTCGGGAGCAGGGACATGGTGGCAGCGGAGGACAAGGTGGGGAACAAGGACAAGGTCAAGGTTAGGAACAAGAACAAGGATAAATACCAGAGATGTGGATCGGAAAGCAGGGATGCAGACCGGGAAGCAGATATCTTTGAATTGCTAGAATACAAAAGACACAAACTAAAGAGAGAAGAAGAGAAGAAAGGAAAATACAGGAAGGAGTGTCTTAACAACCTTTTAAGGGAAACACCATCAAACACCAGTAACGTTCCCTTGTCTTGTGCACACAACAACTATAAACTTAAACCCTAAACAATACCCAACACGACCTATCCCTGTAACTTGTTTCTACATACTGAATACCTCATTACATAATATCCAGACACTTCTCTATAATCTAATAACTGCGAATAAACCCCTCTCACCTGCTTCCAACCCTGACAGTATCCCAATATTACTGTGATAGCACAAACATATGAAATACCTGTCTCCCAACTTCATGGATGAGTGCAAGAATGTCAATCATGACAAGAGAGACCTGGAGCAAACCTGAAGCTCTCAGAGGACCAAGAATTAGCTGTATGCTAGTATCTTGACCATCTAGATTCTGTTGGAATAAGTGCTCGACTATAGATAGTTTCTGGCTGTGCAAATGCAATCCTTCAGCATACCTATACTGGTTCTGGACCAGCTCCTGTCATCGGTGATTACTAGGCACCTCATTTTCTCAACTGCTACTCAGAGTACTTCATTCAGAAACAACAGTCAATTGATGTTGACCAGAACAATGCAGATCAACCTAAGAGCATCCGTGCCTGCTTCGAGAAATATTACATGATTTGTGAAGACTACAATATTCAGCCTACTGACTAGTACAACTTTAATGAAACTGTGTTTTGTATTGGGATTAGCTATGATCAATGGATCATTACTCATGATCTCAGCCGACAGGCTTACTTGGGCAGTTCAACAAATCAAGAACTTGTCAGTATTTATGAGACCATCAGTGGTGATGGGGTAGCATTACCACCTATGATTATTATCCCTGGTATCATATACCAAGAGGCCTGGTACATGACAACTAAAATTCCTGGTGACTATCTTATGGGTACCTCAGAAACCAGATATAACAATGATGAATTGACTATGAAGTAGATAGTCCACTTCCAACAGTTTTCAGCGAAGCAACAAGAAGGAGTATATCGGCTTCTGCTCCTGGATGGTTTTGGCTGTTATTGTATAAAACAGTTTCTCGACTACTGTGATCAGCATAAGATCATAGTGTTTTGCCTTCCAGCATATTCAAGCCATCTACTTCTTCCATTAGATATTGTTGTATTTCAACCATAGAAGCATTACCATGCTGAGGCTGTTGAAGCAGCCACATGTACTAGTTGTAGAGACTTTGATAAATCGGAATTCCTGGATACAATTGATACAATCCATCAGCAAACATTTAAGCCTTCTACTATCAGATCTGTATTCCTTGCCACAGGATTGATTCCTGACAATTCTGAGATCATCATTTCGAAACTTCAAGAGTCTATTGTGACACCTAGTCAGTCAGCCCCACAGTCTTCTGAATCTTCCTCTGGTATTCCTCTCACCATTGCTAGCCTGAAAACCATGGGTGAAGAACTACAGCTTGAGGCCAAAGAGCTATCACCAAGCTTCCAAAACAAGTTAAAGCTTATGCCACAAGCCAGGTTAACTCTGGCCCAGTCTGGTGCATTGGCTATGGAATACATGGAATATACACAAGCAGCAGAGGAGGTCAGGAATGCAAGATGCAGACCACAAAATAGAAGGCAGGTACAGAAAGAGGGAGTTCTATATACTTCTGAAGCATATAAAATGGTGAAAAGGAAAGAGGATGCTGAGGTGGAAAAGGCAGAGAAATAGCTGCAAAGAGCTCAAAATGCTCAAAAGAAATCTGATAAAGAACAGCACAAACCTTTTCTTGATGAGATCAAGGCACAGGCAAAGGCCAGACATTCTCTTCAAGTATATAAAAGGAAAATATCTAGGCTTATTATCACTGAAATCAGGCAACAAGCAAGGTTGCGGAAACTCATGTAAAATAGACTGCTACTTTAAAATATTATTTTATGCCACATGGTTTGGTTCAGCCACAAAGTGATGTTGAGCCACAATCTTACGTTGAGCTGTCAGGCACTCTGTAGGAGTGCCCAAGGTTGCGAGCCAGCGAGCGACCAGGGTTTGTGGTGGAGCCACAACCTTGGCACGATTAGGAGATTATTTTCTACAGAATTGATTGAGGCTTGGCTGTTTTCTTTTACATTGAGCGAACCTCTTTACCGTGGGCATTTTTTGTTTGGTTGTTAGTGATCGAGAAGCCAGACCTGACTCGTGATTCGTGTTTTCATTTGGTGCTCTGAACCTGACCCGTCAAGAATTTGTTTTTTCAGTACTTTTTGTTTCAGTTCATAACATTGCTGAGTCATCACTGAGTCAGCATCACCAAGACTTTTGTCTAGTGGCTGTATACGGCAATAGCTCGAAAAAAAAAAAACTAATTATCATACAACACAACCCCAAACCAATCACTAAGAAAACAAATAAACTGCCTTAGGAAATTATCCCAACACCCCAGAAGCAGATATCACCACCCCTTCACCATCAGCGTCTGGTTCACCAGGTGCATCTTCGTTACAATCATCATCTTGAACACCATTCATACCCTCAATGCCCAGAACATCATTGCCAATTCCGCCCATCACGTCGTCTTCCTCGTCCTCCTCGTCGTCGGCGGTAGTGCAATGGGTAATCGCCGTTTCGTTAAATCGGTGACTAAAGGCGACTAAGTCGTCGTCTACTAGTAGACCATCCGTGTCTTCGGTTTCGGGCGGGAGTTTTATGCCGGAACCGGGGGGAATGACTGGGATGTTGTCTGTTTGTGAAGGTGCTGAGGATTTATTGGAGATCTGGTCATAGCATTAGTATGTTATTTGGAGTGTGGTGTAGAGGTAAACTTGCGTATTCTGGATTCACTTTATACGAGTGACCCTCCCTCAGAAGGCGGCTTTTCCTTAGCGCCGATTGCAGCGATCCTTGTGCCTCAGAGCGGATGTCACGCCCCTCTAGAGCGGGATAATTACTATGGTACGATATCCTGATTAGAAACTGTGCCATTTTCCAACTACCAGAATGCTAGGATGGACGGCACTCACTTGCTTAGCCATTCAAAGATCGCCTTGGCCTGACTGCCCTTCTCGTCTCCGATCGCGGCAATCGCCCTCACGATCATGTCCTCCCAATTCGGTACTCCAGTTAGACTCGCTGGCTCCCCACCTTCCATTTCCCCCGGCGCGCTATCCCCATTTACCCCCGGTGTCTCCTCGTCCCTGTGATTCCCTACCCCAGCCGCCACATTTGCCGTCTTGATGTTGGCTACAATGGACTTAGTTTTCGGATCGTACAAGGGTAAGTCCGGATGCGTCTTTTCGCAGAAAAATATCAACTCGACAAGACTCGAGAGCGGTAGCGAAGCAAGATAGGTCCTCTTCTCGTCCTCGGTGAGGTTTACCCCGCTCAGCCCGGTAGACAGCGGTCGCTCCTCACGCTTCTTACTGCAGCTCGCGCAAAACCACTCCGCCTCCGCCACCGCGATGACCAAGTCGTCGATCGGCGGGTCATGGCAGAGCTGGTGGTATGGAGTATTACACCCGTCGCAGAAAACAATCATGTTGGATTGCGGGGAGTGGCCGCGCTGACAGATCTTGCATATTCGTGCATCGTGAATGCGACGGTACGGCCCGCGGCGTCGGGACGGTTGCTTCTGCGCTGGGTTAAAGTGTGCTGGCCTGTGCACCTTTCTCCCAGACTTTGTCTTGACGCCCTCCATCGTGAATTCTTCTGATGACGCACCCTGTATTCGTTAGCCTGTAGAAACTCCGAAGCGATGGGGGAATGAACATACATCGCTCTCGTCCTTAATCGGAGTGTTGCCGGTCTTCCTCCTTCGGGTATTCTTCCCAGAACCTCCTCTAGCTTTAACCTTTACTCCTCCTTTCGGTGTCTGGGCGTTTTTCGGTGTGAGTAGTTCTGGCGATTGACTTTCCACCAATTGTGTGTCCAGAGCTCCCGTAGCTACCGAGATTCCCAGTGGTGTCTGTAGTCCCTGTGGAGGGGGAGGTGGGGCCATTTGCTGCTTCTGAAGAGTCAGCACGTGCAAAGTCTGCGGAAACACAAGCCATAACAAACCCAATGCTCCAAGTTCTGCCGTAAAACCATGTCCGTGTCAATTGTAGAGTCCATAGGAGCGGCTATGTTCCCGTCTAGTCGGGGAATTATTGGTGAAAGGGTTTGCGACTCGGTCATGCGGCGAGGAATTGTGGCGGTAGACCTCGGGGTAGAGTAAGGGCTTCCGATAGGGTAGGAATTTCTAGGTCTGAGATGTGTGGCTAGCTCAGTTGTTTGGTCGGCGAGGTTGTTGAGATGTCGAGATGGGTTGATTCTGAGCGGCAAGGGAAAAGTTTCACAGGAATCGAACCCGGGGCGCGTCGGCCGGGTAACCACAGATCCGATACGGTAAACGAGGTACAGCTAACGCTTGTGGAAACGGATCTGGACGATCAAAGTGCTGAAGCATGATTCAAGAGCTGTCGCGCTCCACAAGCTGATAATCTAACTTTGCCACCAGAATAGTCTAACATTTCAAAGAGATCGTTCGCTTGGTTAACTACTATAGAATCTTCTTACTACTTGCTTGATCACTATGAGAATACCCAAGGCATCCATCCACCTAGGTCAACCTGATGGGAGAATGAATTCGATTGCCCAAGCCCAGAATCTATACCTCTATAAAAATTAACTGCACCAGCACACAAGAGAATCCATAGCCATTCCCTCAACCAACCTCAATCAGCCTCAGAAGCAGTAACATGAGCCCTCCTAGACGCCGTAGCATTCCCGAGCAAATGCCACCCAGGCACAAAAGCCTTAACTCTAATCTCGTCCCCTTCAACATCAAGCTTAAACTCGGGTACACTCTTATCCTCCCTCTTGCCCTCAACCTCCAGTGGTGTCATAGCCTCAAGCCTACAAAGCGCCAATCCAACATTCCCTACGCCTCTCAGAAACTTCCCCGCAGCCCTTCCTTTCCCTTCCAAATTGTGAATATTCGGATTCTTCCCCCCCTCCGTCGGCATGAGCGCCGCAAAGTCAAGCTCCGGATCATAAGTGAGTTTTCCTGGCACGGGGTCTTCAGGACGGTAAATTTGAACGGGGAGAACACGCTTCCGCACGACGCCGGTGTGATGTGTTCGAATCGTTAATTCCTGACCGACGTAGCAGCCTTTGCGAAAGTCTACGCCACCCATGTAGTCCACGTTACTCTCCTGCGCTATATTCCCCCCCCGCAGGATCTCGTCCTGGCCTTCTGCCACGCCGTGGAGGATTCTTCTCACGTTGTAGACTGTCTCGGGGACTTCTAAGCCAATCTTTTTACCGCCATATGCTGCGATGCGTTTTCCAATATTGGGCGCTCGGGTATCTGTGCAGCCGATTTCGTTCTCGTCTGGTAGGAGCAGACGATGATCGTCCCAGAGTGTCCAAATGTCCCATTCCCCCTTTGGTATTATCCTGGAATGGAACTTTGAAGAGAGTTTGTACCGTCTTATGTGGTCGTGCAGTGCCTCCGCGGATTTAATGTCGCATTCTATGAAGAACCCCGGGTCGTCTACTGCCGGACCTTTTTTTATAGGCGGCTGGCCAATGGGTTGGAAGTTCTTGAACTCAATCTGGGTGCGCCAGCGGTGGTTGTAGTTTGTTGGGTATATGAAGACGTCGTAGAGGACTTTTCCCTGATCTCGTTAGTAGAATGTAAGCACACTTTATAGAAATATATACTTGAGCATTTAAGAAGGCAGAATAGGCACCCCGGCTATCTGTTATCATGGGGATGTTCCTCGTAGTCAAGCCTTGAAGATACTTTGCTGCATCTCTCCCGTGGATTTCGATAAGTTGGCGGGAGCCGGATATGTTTGAGATTCCAATTGGCGGGGGATGCGGAGGGGCGGTTGAAGAGGAGTACCCCCGGCGAAGGCAGGGGGTGCAAATATATGGAATTCGCAGAGGCATGGTAATGTTGGCAGTCGTAAAATAAAGATATCGAGAATTAGAAACAATTATCACACAAAAACCGACATCCGAAATGCCCACTGCCAAGACTGCGGCTCTTCTCGGTGGTCTATCACACAGTTCAGTGTTCTTTCAGACTCTCACCTCCAATTCTTCTCCCCAACACCACCACCTGCCAAAATGGTCCGCTACAAAGCCCGCTACCTCCTAATAACAATCCATTACCCAACCGAACCCACCCCTCCAACCTCGGACCCAACAAGCATCCCCTTCACCCACCCCTCCCATCCCAGCCTTACAAAACAAATCTTGGGCAACCTCATCCGCGACAGCCTCGCCCTGCAATTCGGCGACTACGGTGCCGGCGCGGCCGGGAATATGACGGTCAAATACTTCTCCCCCGTCACCTCTACAGGAATAGTCAAAGTTTCAAGGGACCACTACCGGATGCTGTGGGCTGCGTTGACGTTCATGAAGGATGTACTGGGACGGGGCGCAGTGGTTAGTGTCGTTAGGGTTAGTGGGACGATAAAGAAGGTGCAGATTGAGGCTACGCGGAGAGCGAAGGAGGGGATTCGGCGCGCGCAGGGGGTTGGGTTGGATGTTATGGATATTGTGGATGATGATGATGATGAGGAGGAGGAGGAGGATGGGGATGGGGATGGGAAGGAGTGAGAGTTTGGTTGGTTGGGTGAGAGGTGGGGATTGTATTATACCTGGAGGGTGTTTGTATACTTGTATATCATGGGCGTTATGGAATATCAATCTGGATTTGTATCAAAACCATTTGCAGGGTAAGCTGTACGATTTCATCGGAATAACTACAGATCATTACATTGATTAACTGGCGCTAAGGCGTAAGGTACAAGCTATGTTACAGCTCTACTCTAACAATAATGATACAGCAAGCCCAATTACACAATTATCCATCAACCTCCATATCATCATTTCCATCGTCCGCACTCGGGATATCTTCCCCTACTTCCTCATTAGCTGCTGGAGCACTCTCATCCTCCATTGCTTCCTCTGCTTTGACCCTCCTCTCTTCTGCCTTCCTCTTCCCCCTTTCTGCCTTTTTGATCTGCCGCTTACTTAATAGCTTCTCCTCCTTCTCCCCCCCCCACCTGAGTTTTCCATTCCCCTTGAGATCACCATCAACCGGGGCGTTCACAACACCTTTAGTCGTCTGATTCACCAGTGCCTGTGCAGCCGCTTCATCCTCGGCAGTCCATTCCCTAGGCAACACTGCAAAGACAAGATAACTAGTATGACTCTTGATCTCCGGCTCGATCCTAGTGACAATCTTCCCATCTTTTGCGCCCTTCTTCTCACGGCTATTCTGTGTCTTCCATGCTTCCGTTGGGTTTTGTCTGGTCGAAGTGGTGTCTGCCATATCCCTTTCTCGCTTATGTTCACGGTATTCGCCGACCCATTTCAATCGCTGGACTGCTTCTCCGACTGTGCGTGGGCCTGCGCCGTCTTCGTAGCCTTTCGGGTTTTGTCGGCGGACTTCTACACGGCGGTGCTGGACTTCGACCATTTCAATATCTACCCAGCCGAGTTTGCGCAGGACACTGACTGTTCGGGTTACCTGCTCGATGCATGGCGAGAAGGTGCAAATTCTGACTGTCTCTGTTGATGATAAAGCGGAAGGTTTTGCAGAGTCAAAGGTTTCGTTGGAGACCTTGTCATCTAATATCGTGATGGTGCCGTCTTCCGTCTTAATTGACACTTTGGCAGAGGAACTGGGATCTAGAAGATCCTGCAGAGGAATTATAGCCGTAACAGTAGCCGTCGATTCGCCAATCTTCTCAGCGCTTGCTGATGGACCAGGTGAAGGAGACGGAGTGAGTCCTGTCGAGGTCGGTAATGACGGCGTTGGGCATGTCTGACGAGTAAGGTGTGGTAACGCAAGCCTAGTTCAATCAGCAATGGGAGCACAAATATTCCAATAATAATAACCAACCAAGGCGCCGGAAGATCCAAAAACACAGCGGTAGCTCCAGGGGAGACATCTCGTTCCTCCTCCAGCTCATCCGCCTTCCTCTTCAGCAAAAACCCAGCTTTACAAACATCCCTATGCACAATCTCCACCAGCCCATCAAGCCCATGCCTCCCAATCTCATCCGTCAACTTCTGCACCCGCTCTTTATGAAACTCAAAGCTGAAAACTTTTCCCCTCCTCCCCTCCTCCTTGCCAACCCCACTCCTACCATCCGGATACCCATTATACACCGCGCGAGCTCCCGCATGCGTAAAACTCCCGCTGCCAGCTCCAGCTTCAATCAATACTGAGCCAGGCCGTACCTGCAACTTATGCAGTATGAACGAACTATCAGGCGTATACACAACCTGCGTTCTATGCGGCAGACTAGCAGTCCATAACTCCGCCGTCGGCGCAAGAACATGTAAAAACCCCGAGGATACAGGTTCCGCAGTAGCCGCCCCACCGGCGTCTTCCTTCCGCTTGCGCTTGCGGTTCTGTTCGTTATTCGTTGCCGGCGCGGCGCGGACTTGACTTCCGTAGGGTATGCCGACAATGCTCGAGTGCGGGAAGTCGCCGAAGCGGGTGTTTAGCACGCCTTTGGAACTATACGCCGCCGCTCTTGCGTCGTGAGTTTCTGGCCCCTCGGTGTCATTGGATTGGAAGGAGAGGGGGACGAGCAGGTCTCGTTTTAGGTGGATTATTGACGGAGATGAGGAGTACGGTATAGATTCGGGGGTGTGTAGGAATGCGGATAGAGGGGGAAGTGGTTTTGAGGTCGGAGCCATGTCGGGCTCTGACTTTTCGGACATTTTAAGGCTTTATGGAGGCGATGGGGGAGGAATTGAGAGGGAAAAAGAAAAGATTCGCGGATCGCGGGGTGCGTCGTGGGAGGAGTTGTGTGCCTTTCACAAACCAGGGTCCTGAGCTACGATTACCCGGCTGGGTGTCGGAGTCACTTTCCGTCACTCGATAAATTGTAAGCTACGAGTGTTGAAAATATCCGACACTAGTAGGCACTGTTGGATATACACCCGACACTAGTAGGCGCAGCTGGATATAGATCCGACACTAGCAGGTACTAGTAGCATGCATATGTGGTCTGCACGTAATGAGCTCACTAGCTCTGAGAAGATTTTTCTAGTATAAATTTCCTTCTGTTTCACCTTTCGTTTCACAACGCAGAACAATAACAATTATACGAACAACTATTCTCTCCACCATATATACAAATCACTTCCTCTTTTGCTATCACTTCTCTTTGTACAAATTACTGTATACAACATACCTGTTATCCACAAATACTCGTCTCCTTTTGCCGTGATTGCTTCACTCTGTGAAACATTCAAAACCGATCATTACTCATATTTTGAACAATGAGTGTTGAAAACAGTGGCTTAACGGTGGTTGTTGTTATTGCAAGTTGTACCTGCGGTTGTAGTTGTCGTGGCATACGTACGCACTAGAGGAAGGACATGCATGCTTGGGATGTTTGTCTACCCCCTATTTAGTTCGTTCTCATTTTCTCTGTTTCCCCCATTTAACCATCATGACTATTACTGCAACATCATCTCCTTATGTCTTTCCTTGTCATCACTTTATCTCTATCTACTCTAGATATCTTCTTTCCTTAGTACAAACAATAACCAACTCCACTTCCCTGCATAAACCTCTGTTATCAATCATTACCATTTACACATATTTCCAACAGGTTATGAGCCCGGGTTTTACATAGGAGTAACTGGCTATCTCCTTTTTCTCAAAAGGAAATCTTGTTTTATTTTCTTCTTCTAATGAAAATCTCCTTTTTATCTCTTCCTCATAAGAAAACCTCTCTTTATCCCCTTTGTAACAAGAATCCTTTTTTTTTATTCCCTCTTGTTACAAAAAATCTATTACAAACCTGGCATGGTTTGTAATGGTTTTACATGACATACGATTGTATGTCATAATATTTCATTTGTTAAAAGGTTTTTTGCACATGACTCAGTTGAGTCATATGATGTTATGTTTTCGCACTATGACTCACGTATGAGTCATAGGGTTTCACATGACTCATGATTGTGAGTCATAGTTGTTTATGTTTGATTTTGATTGGTATGTTGAGCGTTGACTCATATGTGCGCATATGAGTCATGAGGATTAAGAGGCATGACTTCGTTCATAAGAGTCATGAGGTTTCGCACATGACCCCTTCAAGGTCATGGGACTTCCACGCATGACCAAGTATGGTCATAAGGTTATATGTTACGCGAGTGTATGAGTCATAGTTGTGACTCATTTTATTTGTAAGCGGGTTGCTGGAAGAACTATATAAGGAGGTCAGTAGGACCTGATAGTTAGTTCTTCACGCAATCACCTAAGTTATTTCCTATCCTATAAGTTATCAATAAAACACCTTTACGCTCTTTACAACAGAGGCCAACAAACAGGAAGAAGAAAATGAAATGAATACTAGTTAATGCTATAAGGACTTAGTATTGACAACGGTCAATATCTAGACATAGCATAAGATAACAAGTACTGAGAATTCTCGAAGGAAGGAGAATACAATAAGAGATAGGTAAGTACTATCTCTACGAAAAAGCTAACAATAGGATCATTGCCTGTTGCGAGATATAGGAAAGGAGAGATCATATAGCTGATCGTAACATTTGGTTGCGTCTTTAAGCAACACCCAACGACAACACGGATTTTGAATACGAAGACCAGTCTTTAGAACTCCCAGAGGTTGTACAAGAACTTGCAAGAATAGCCTTGGAAAGAGGGAGAACACCAAGCCCAGTTACACCAGAAGACAGGTCACCACCAAACGAATCTTCAAGCGAGGAAGAGGAAAGAACAGAAAGAATGTCAGGCTAAGGACAAGCATCGAGACAGGCTGCAAACCCACCACCAGTAGAAGGAGAACCACTTGGACAACTAGCCCAGATACTACAAGCCATGAACGTTCCGAAACCGAAGGTCAAACCACCAAGCACCTACACAGGTGATAGAAAAGAACTTAGGAACTGGCTAGCGGAACTGCAAATCTACTTCCAAGCAGTAGGATAGGCAGAAGAACACAATGAAGAAAAAATCACCTATGTATCCAGTCTACTAAGAAAAGAGGCAAGCTCATGGCTCACACCCTATACGGAAGGAATAAGAACCAAACCCTGGAACAACTGGGAAGAATTCAAGGAAGCAATCAAAAACCAATTTGGGGAAATTGACCCAAGGGGAACCGCGAGAATACAACTGAAAAATATGGTCCAAGGAACTCAGACTATGACGGAATACTGGAACAAGTTCAAACTAGCCCTGACAGAAGCAGAACTGGATGACACAATAGCAGGAGAATGGCTATACGTGGGAATGAACCCAAAATTGCAAGAAGAATTTGATCACTATGATCAAACAATCACAGCAGCAGACCAATTGGCAGTATGGGCCATGAACAAAGAAATTCAACTAGCTACACTCAAACATCTACGCCAGGCAAAAAAAGTTAAGACAGAGACATACGGCACCCCAAGAAACCAAGATGGCACGTTTAAGACGACACCCAAGGAAATCCCGCAAGGGGACCCTATGGATTTGGACGCCACAAACCGGAGGAGGTATCAAAGACTGCCTGAGGACGAATGGAAAAAAAGCTTGAAAGAAGGATTGTGCTACCAGTGCGGAAGGAAGCGTCATCTAGCAAAAAACTGTCAAGTCAAGAACACCAACAGTAAAGGACCAAAGATCCGGGAACTAGACGTGGAAAAGGAGGAAAAAGAGGCTTTAAACGAAGGAAGTCCCCAAGAATAGATGGTCATGGGGACAACCAAAAGAAACCCATCAAAAGAGGGAGGATGTCCCCAGAAAAGGATGGGCCAGGGGATGACAAAACGAAAAACATCAAGATCGCACACCTCAACACCACAATAACCAACAAAGAACTAAGAAACCTCGAATCAGACCACATCATGGTCAAAGAACAACTCCACAGCAAGCAACAAAAGATATCGACAAATGCAATGATTGACTCAGGGGTAACAGAAGACTTTATAGATCGTAACTTCACTATAAATCATCAGTTACCTCTGACGAAAATCGAAAAACCAAGAGATATATACATGGTGGATGGAACTGTATTGGACGCAGGACCAATCACCCATGTTACAGAAATCCCTATGGACATTGGAAGCCACTAAGAGAAAGCAACTTTCCTAGTGGCTAACCTTGTATTACAAACCTGGCATGGTTTGTAATGGTTTTACATGACATACGATTGTATGTCATAATATTTCCTTTGTTAAAGGTTTTTCGCACATGACTCAGTTGAGTCATATGATGTTATGTTTTCACACTATGACTCATGTATGAGTCATAGGGTTTCATATGACTCACGATTGTGAGTCACAATTGGTTATGTTTAATTTTGATTAGTATGTTGAGCATTGACTCATATGTGCGCATATGAGTCATGAGGATTAAGAGGCATGACTTCGTTCATATGAGTCATAAGGTTTTGCACATGACCCCTTCAAGGTCATGGGACTTTCACGCATGACCAAGTATGGTCATGAGGTTATATGTTACGCGAGTGTAGGAGTCACAGTTGTGACTCATTTGATTTGTAAACGGGTTGCTGGAAGAACTATATAAGGAGGTCTGTAGGACCTGATAGTTAGTTCTTCACACAACCACCTAAGTTACTTCCTATCTTATAAGTTATCAATAAAACACCTTTCCGCTCTTTACAGCAAAGGCCAATAGTTACAAGGAGAAACAGAACGAATACTAGTTAGCGCTATAAGGACTTAGTATTGGCAATGGTTGATATCTAAGACATAGCATAAGATAACGAGTATTGAGAATTCTCGAAGGAAAGAGAATACAATAAGAGATAGGTAAGTACTATCTCTAGGAGAAAGCTAACGATAGGATCATTGCCTGTTGCGAGATATAAAGGAGAGATCATATAGCCAATGGTAACACCTTGTCAAACATGAAGTCATCCTTGGCATGACATGGTTAAAGGACCACAACCCAAGGATCGATTGGAGAAATGAAGAGATCACCTTCGATAGTGACAGGTGTAAGGCAGTATGCCTTGATGCCTCCCCAACGGTATTTGCAGTACCAGAAAAGGAAGCAATCCAGGAGAATCTGAAGAGTCGAATTCTAAGGATCAGCACTAAGGAAGGACCAAACCATGAAGTCATGGTCAAAAAGCTGAGAGAAGATGCGAAGATACTTATGAAAGGCTTGCGAAAGGCTGCAGGAAGTGACCTATTCAGCATAGAAAGAGCAATAATCCCAGCAACAGGACAGAGGCTCCTTGGAACAGGAATTTCGATGGGACTTCCAGAAAACACCTATGCCCGCATCGTACCCAGAAGTGGTTTGGCAAGCAAAAACGGCCTTGCCATTAACGCTGGAGTCATAGATGCAGACTATACAGGAGAAATTCGAGTCCTATTGGTAAACCTGTCAGAAGTGGATTACAAAGTCCAAAAAGGGGATAAGATTGCTCAGATAATCATTGAAAAGATAGTCTCAACACCCTTAAAGGAAGTAAGACAGCTTCAAACCACAGAAAGGGGCAACCAAGGATTCGGAAGTGTGGATCATCAGAAGAAAGAACCCTCTCGAGAAGAAAAAAAGCTGTCAATAGCTTTTATCTCTGCACAAGCATTCGGCAGAATGCATAAAAAAGGAGAAACCACCGGAATTCTGAAATGGGAAGATGCAAAACTCACCCTGGCGGCTACCACAATCAGCACAGAACTAGCCTTACAAAAGAAAGGGAAAGGCGGAAAAGAAACGTTAAAACAAATAGTACCCAAGGAATATCATAAATTCTAGGACATATTTGAAGAAAAAGAAAGAACCGAGTTACCACTGCATAGGGCAGCGGACCACAAAATCGAAACCAAAGCACCACCACCATTCATGAAACTATACCCCTTAAGAGGAGAGGAACTCAAAGAACTTAGAGAATACCTGGAAAAGAATCTGGAAAGGCAATGGATCAGACCCTCGTCCTCATCAGCTGGAGCACCCATACTATTCGTTAAGAAGAAAGATGGAGGCTTAAGACTCTGTGTGGACTACAGAGGACTAAATGCAGTATTAAAAAAAGACTGATACCCGTTGCCGTTGATAAGCGAAGCCTAGGATCGACTGCAAACGGTGAAATATTTCACCAAACTCAACATCAAGGATACATATCAACACATACGGATTGCCAAAGGAGATGAATGGAAAACGGCATTCAGGACAAGATATGGACTATATGAATATATGGTCATGCCATTTGGATTAGCCAATGCACCAGCAACCTTTCAACGATGGGTCAATAATGCCCTCAGCAAATACTTGGATGTCAACTGCATAGCTTACCTGGATGACCTATTGGTATACTCAGATACCATGGAACAACACCAGAAGGATGTGGCCATGATACTCACAAAGCTCAAAGAAATGGGGGTTCGCCTGAAACCCACGAAATCCAAATTCCTTAAAAAAGAAACCGAATACCTAGGATTCATCATCAACTCTGAAGGAGTACGAATGGATCCTACCAAAACAGATGCCATAAAGGTATGGACAATACCGGAGAAAGTCAAAGATATCCAGAACTTTGTGGGATTCTGCAACTTCTACCGGCGATTCATAGAAGGATTCAGCAGAATAGCAAAACCATTATACAATAGGACAAAGAAAAACCTGAAGTGGGAATGGGGAGAGCAAGAACAAAAGGCATTTGAAGGTCTCAAGGAAAAACTCACCACAACTCCGATACTAAGACATTTCAACCCAGAAGCACCTATTATGATCGAAACAGATGCATCCAATTATGTCTGTTTCGGAATAATATCGCAACAAGATAAGGAAGGACTATGGAAGCCAATAGCCTATCGGTCAAAAACAATGACCAAAGCAGAATGCAACTACGACATCCATGATAAAGAACTCCTTGCAATCATGCAAGCTCTCAAAGAATGGAGAAAATATGCACAAGGAAGTCCACATACTGTCAAAATTCTCACAGACCACAAGAACCTTGTCCCATTCACAACAACCAAAGCCCTGAATGGGCGACAAATACGATGAAGTGAAGAACTCAGCCAATACAACATCAAAATCGAATATCGACCCGGCAAGGAAGGAGCGAAACCAGATGCTCTTACATGAAGGACAAATGACATGCCAACAAAAGAAGATGATCGCATCATGCAATGGCAAAGGATTCTTTTACCTAAAGAACAATTCTTCAAGGACGAAGGGTATACCTCGGGTTCAGAAGAAATCAACACTATGGAACTATGGACAATAGAAGACCAAGGAACAGAAAAGAATATCAAGGAAAAAACATCACGAGATGCTCTGCTCCAAGATATTCGAAAAGACATTGAAAGGAAAGATAAGGAATACCCAAAGGTTGCATTGGGATCATGCGACTCGAAAGAAGGATATATGAGGTATGAAGGAAAAATCTGGTTGCCAGAAAACAAACCAATAAGAACTGAAGCAATCAGAAGAAATCACGATACACCACAAAATGGACATGGCGGAACAGCTAAAACATTAGAATTGACACAACAAACATACTATTGGCCAGGCATGCACTAAGATATTAAGCGATATGTCAAAAACTGCGACATATGCCAAAGGATAAAACCAAGCCGTCACGTGCCCTATGGACTACTGCAACCACTACAAATATCAGATAAACCATGGAAATCTATCAGCATGGACTTCATTACAGACCTACCATTATCAAATGACTATGATGCCATATGGGTGGTGGTGGATTGTCTGACCAAGATGGCCCATTTCATACCTTGTTGAAAAGATATGAAAACAAAACAACTTATACAACTGTTCATGAAAAACATCTTTAAGCTACATGGATTGCCAAAAGATATCATCAGTGATAGGGGGTCGATATTCACATCGGACCTATGGGAGAAAATGACCAAAGGATTGGACATCACGCGAAAGATAAGCACAGCATTTCACCCTCAGACGGATGGGCAAACAGAACGAACAAATGCCTCACTAGAACAATTCCTAAGAGCATATGTAGAATATTCTCAACAGGACTGGGAAGGATAGCTACCATTCACAGAATTCGCATACAACAACACGAGACAAGATAGTATCAAAACATCACCCTTCTATGTGAATTATAGACACCATCCCATCAACGAACCCATGGGACACACAGGGGTGCCAGAAATATTAGAAAAAAAGGACATCAGCTGACTACACAAACTTATCCAGACAGAGATAAGGATGGCGCAAGACAAAATGAAGGAAAACAACAATCAACACCGAAAACCAGATCCAAGACTGGAATCAGGAGATAAAGTCTGGTTAATTACAAAGGATATTAGAACCATGAGACCATCAAAGAAACTGGATTACCAGAAAATCGGACCATACCGGATCATCAAAAAAGTTAGAGAAAAAGCTTATAAGCTAGACCTCCCAGCCTCGATGAAAACAAAACATCCGGTCTTCCACATCAGCAAACTCGAACTCTACTCAGGCAATCCTCTACCTTCACAAAAGATACTTCCGCCTCCTCCTATAGAAATAGAAGGAGAAGACGAATACGAACTTGAACAAATCATCGATTCAAGACTACACTACGGAAAACTACAATACCGGGTCAAGTGGACTGGTTACCCTGCACAACATGATCAAGAGTGGTACCCAGCCACCAACTTCACCAACGCCCAAAATGCAGTCTCCACCTTCTACCAACAATATCCACGTAAGCCCAGACCCAGAAAATGAAGATTGGAGCAAAATATACTTCGAAGAAAAGAAAAACGAGCATGCGGCATACCACTTCACAGCATGCATAGACGAAGAATGTCCAATCCATAAGGACGCGAAAGAAAGACACAACTTCTGGCCCACAGCCAAAACAGCAACTACTAGCTCGTACGAATCCAGTGACACCAATAGCTGGAAAAAGAATTGAGAAACATTCCCACGATTTACACCAATGGAACCAAAACACAAGAGAATCAATGCAAAAGACTGCATGCGAACTCGATGCTCTTTCCACAAGGGAGGGAAGAAGAAAGTGAGATGGGGAGAAAAACTGGTTTCAGAGACGAAACCAGAGGAAAAAGAGGGGGATAAAAAGTTCGTATCGAAGGAAGACCTCAGGAAAACAATCGAACAACTACAAAGAACAGCGGAGGAAATGAAAAAATCCATCGAGGGGTTAAAAGGAGAAGGAAAAGGCCTGAGACTCAGAAATAAGACCTTGGAAAAGGAACTAGCGAGGGAAAGATACGCTAGGAAAGAGGTGGAAAGGAGGATTAAGAGAATGGCCGGAGACATGGGCCGGTTACAAAGGAATGTAGAACGTGATGTGTACTATGAAGAGTACAATCACAGATCCTCAAGGGACTGAGGAATTAGAAAGGGGGGAGCTAGTATTACAAACCTGTCATGGTTTGTAATGGTTTTACATGACATACGATTGTATGTCATAATATTTCATTTGTTAAAAGGTTTTTTGCACATGACTCAGTTGAGTTATATGATGTTATGTTTTCACACTATGACTCACGTATGAGTCATAGGGTTTCACATGACTCACGATTGTGAGTCATAGTTGTTTATGTTTGATTTTGATTGGTATGTTGAGCATTGACTCATATGTGCGCATATGAGTCATGAGGATTAAGAGGCATGACTTCGTTCATACGAGTCATGAGGTTTCGCACATGACCCCTTCAAGGTCATGGGACTTCCATGCATGACCAAGTATAGTCATGAGGTTATATGTTATGCAAGTGTATGAGTCACAGTTGTGACTCATTTGATTTGTAAGCGGGTTGCTGGAAGAACTATATAAGGAGGTCAGTAGGACCTGATAGTTAGTTCTTCACGCAACCACCTAAGTTATTTCCTATCCTATAAGTTATCAATAAAACACCTTTACGCTCTTTACAACAGAGGCCAACAAACAGGAAGAAGAAAACGAAATGAATACTATTAGTTAACACTATAAGGACTTAGTATTGAGAATGGTCAATATCTAGACATAGCGTAAGATAACAAGTACTGAGAATTCTCGAAGGAAGGAGAATACAATAAGAGATAGGTAAGTACTATCTCTAGGAAAAAGCTAACAATAGGATCGTTGCCTGTTGCGAGATATAGGAAAGGAGAGATTATATAGCCGATCGTAACACAAATCTACAACATTATTTTTGAGAATAACAACCCTCTGACTCCCAATCAGTACTAAGCCTATACTGAGTACCGAAATAAAATTAATTGAGTCTTTGGAATGATCTTTACCTTGTGTATTGAGCAGGTAAAGCAGCATATCCATGCCCTCAATTGTCTAATTACTATATAGACTTTGCTGATAAAGAAGTATGATGTCATAACTTCTCATATCGGGAGAACAACTCTCCACTGTTAATTGTTTACCTTACGATTTCAACCTGGTATGAAGATCAGTGGTTTGATCTCTACCATGAAGTCAATTCAATCCAGAATTCTTGGTACTGATATGGAAATCTCATCAAGCTCTTTTATCTCTCTTCTGGACTCTTATCTCCTAGAAGAGTATCTATCCATGATGGATATGGTATTCTCCAAGTTGGATATAGATACAGATTATCTTGTTAAAGTGATCTTACAAAAGGAGCAGGTTGTTCAAGAAGAGAAAGATGATGTGACCAGATCAAACACAGCTGAAGCCTTTATGACTACTTCCCTTGTAGACTTGTCCTATTCTCACCCAAGTTGTGGAAAGATGAGAGGATTTCAGTACAGTTGAATACTACCAGAGGAAGATACTATGCTGGTAACTCTAGAGGCAGAGTATATTATAGGCAGGAGACTGGTAATAGGCCTATCTGCTTTTATTGTGCAAAGAAAGTCCACTGAGAAGAAAATTGTTATGTCAAATAAAGAACACAGGCAGAACATAGAAGAGGAGCCATAAGCTTGAATTCTCAGAATAATATACACTAGTCAAAATTCAATACCAACCTGTGAATGATACTAAATAGACTCTTATAGTATCCTATGTCTCTGAGAATGCCCTTACTACTATCACTATGAATCTACCACTAAGCAAAAATAAGTGAATCATCGATAGTAGTATATCAGAAAATCTTGTACCTGACTGAAGAGCCTTCCATAATCTACATACTCTTCTCGCACCAATTCTAGTATATATTGGTAATGGAAGTACATTGCACAGAACTGCCTATGGTATGATTTATATTAGGCTTAAATCTGGAGCTATCTTAGAGATTGAAGTGATATATATTCCAAAACTTAGATATTCACTCATCTTAGTTGCTTCTCTATACTAAAGATATATGATTACTTTCTCATCAACTACCTGTGGTATCTAGGGTAAGGCTAAGAATCTAAGGCAGTTAGCAATTCTCTGAGATAGACTCTGGTGGCATTCTGGTTTACCTATTATAGTGGATACTTTGCATGCTGTTCTTGCCCAGTCTGGCACTTTTTTATTTAAACTATCTAAGAAGCCCTAGTACTGCTGGCTAGCTTATTTGAATCTTTAATCTATAATAATAGTGTTGAGTGATATACTTCCAAAGTTTTTCAAAGCAAATAAGTATAACCTTGTAGTCTGTGCTGTGTATATCCAAGAAAAGTAACAGTAAAAGATCATTTACCAGCCAGTGGCAAAAACTACTTACTCTTTTGAGTTCATACATTCTGATCTTACAGAGCCTATCACCTCATCGTCCTGCCCAGAAGCTTAATACTTTATACTTTATATTGATGACAACACATACCTCACTTCAGTTTATTTCTTGTAAATCAAAGAAGTGATGAAAATTACTGACTATTTCTAGGAGTTCATCATGCAAATTGAGAAGCAATTCCCTCAATACCTCATTACGAGATTTAAATATGACAATTGTCATGGCAAATATTTAAATAAGTTCTTTCATGGAATTCTGAGAGCTTTGGGTGTCCTGTTTGAGCCAGCACCTCCATATACCCAATACAAGAACAACCTGTCTGAGTACATAATAAGAACCATAGCAATGAAGAGAAGAAGTTTGCTTTTGCATTCAAAGCTTAATCCAGAGCTGTAGGCTGAGGCTATTAATACAGTCACTTATTTACATGCTCATTTGCTTTCTTGGGTTTTAGGAAACAAAAACTCATATGAAGTACTCTATAACAATAAGCCTACCCTTTCACATCTTTACTATTATGACTATATTATCTTCAAGTTAATTCCAGAGGCACAGTGCACTGATAAAACATTTGGGGTATGATCTAAGAAATGCACGATGCTAGACTATATTCATAATACAGCAAAGATTTGGCAGCTATAGGACATTGAGGAGAAAAGGCCTTTTCACACATCTAATGCTATATTTGATAAGACCACTGCTGTTGGTTCTTTTGAACAATCTATTGCAAATAACATTTTGATGCCTCTACTTCCCAAGGATATTCTCTTAATTGATGACAATGAGGAGGAGCCAGTTGAGTACTATGATATAGACATGGGTTGTGCTGAGTCATCCACGAAACAGTCTGAAACTGTACACATACTTGAGAAAACTACTAGGCTGTCTAAGTGCCTGATCGAGAATATGGATTGTAATGAGTCCCACATATGTATGAGCTCTATGGTAGGTTATGATAATATACAGTGTGCACCTGCAGCAGAGAGTGCAAAAACCCAGCCTATACCTGGGACATGCTTGAATTCCTAGCCAGCACTGATGCTACCTTCAGTACCAGAATATGTACCCTCACTGAGAAGATCCAGATGCCTTTAAGAAAAGTCATAAGTAGCATAGGTTACTCTTGCTAATGGGGTCATATCTGCTATGAATAATCATGATAAGAGTGGTCAGGATTATGGGGAAGATTCAACTGTTTATGTAGATGCCACTAGTTACAATCATTAGAGAGCAGCAATACAGAACAAGTCTGAATCACTGTTAGATAACAAAACATTGATACTGGAGACACTGACAAGCTCTACCATGCCAATCCTGAGTTGCAAGTGGGTTTACTGTGCTAAGGTAAAGGCAAATTATTCAATTCAATACAAGGACTACCTAGTTTTATGAGGTTTTGAATAGGTTAACTGTGGAGAAACCTTTGCCCCAGTAGCTCATCTCACTATAGTTCATATATTGATGGCCATTTGTGTTTTGAAGAACTGGTAAGTAAATCATATGGATGTCACCTCTACCTTTCTAGAGCCATCTATTAATAGTGAAGATGTTTTTATTTGCTAGCCTGAAGGACTTGAGTAGCTTGATGCTAATTTGCATAGTCAGCCAGGATCAAAAGTTGTAAGATTGCACAAGGTACTTTATGGGTTAAAAGAAGCTCCTTATCTTTGGTTCAAAAATATTGATATTTACCTTCAATCTATAGGGTTTAGTAAGTCATCTGCTTGTAACTCTAACCTTTACTTCTCAATGATGGTCATCCTGGTCCTCTATGTAGATGATGTACTTCTGACCAGCCCTTCACCTTCCAAACTCTAAAGTATAAAGGCAGAGTTGTTGCATAAGTATAAGATCAACGATCTAAGACTGTTGCAGTTATGCCTAGGTCTTGAGATCTACCAATTGAGTGGGAGAATCCATGTAAAATAGGAAAAGTTCATAGTAAGTATTCTACAGTAATTTAGACTTGAGGACTGTAACAGTCTTTTTACACTGATGGATCTTAAACCTCTTCAGCCTACCTCTGGCATGGATCACTCTGAACTCTCCATCAAGGATCACTGACTATACCAGTTCATAGTTGGTAACATCATATATACTATGACAAGAACTAGGTCAGACCTTACATACTCAAAGTCTGTTCTCAGCAAGTATCTAACCTTATTGTATGATAGTCACCTCATGATGGCTAAATGAATGCTTCAATACTTGAAGTAAATGAAGGATCTCTGCCTATACTATACTAGAGAGTAAGAACAAAGGTTAACTATCCTGTATGACTTTACTGACTCCTATTGGACTGGAGACACTGGAGACTGAAAGTTGACTGGAGATTACACCATTCTCCTGGCCAGTGCTACTATTTCCTAGAAATTGAAAAGCAAAGTATCATCATTTTGTCAATGATGTAGGCAGAGTATATTGCTTGTTCAGAAGCAGTTAAGAAAGCCATCTAGATTAGGTATCTTTAATCAGAACTACTTTCCATTCAGTTGCCTACTGCTCCTATTCTCCTCTATGCTGATAATTAGAGTACTATTCAGCTAGTTCAGAATAGGTTCTACAAATAGACTAACTATATAGACATGAAGTATCATTATGTATGAGATACTATTGCTCAAGGACTAATCACAATTGATTATATCAGTATGCCAGAAATGATGGCAAATATTCTCACAAAGGTATTAGTTAGGGAGACTCATTGGAAACATCTCCATAGATTAGAATTGTTTTAATTTCCTTGACATCCTTCTATACTTTCTTCAAATCATATTATCTTTCTTCAGTATTGTTTAGATTTAGTTTTATTCTTTATAGTTCCTTTGATTTTTAGTTGTCCCTTGTCACAGTACTCTTTTTACCTACTACTGATAGTTTTTTCCCATGAAAGTTTTCTACAGGAGAGATTTTTAACAAGACTATAGGCTCTGTTTTTTATTTCTCTTATTTCTACTATTTTATCTCATTAGTTTTGTGATCCTGATTTAGAGCTATAGGTACAGAGGTGTGTACTGTTTTGATTTAGTATGCTTCTTCAGGCAGACAGGCCTTCAAAACAGTGGAAGTATTGAAAACAGTGGCTTAATAGTGATTGTTGTTGTTGCAGGCTGTACCTGCAGTTGTAGTTGTTGTTGTATATATATGCACTAGAGGAAGGATACAATAGTATGTATATGTACTAGAAGAAAGATGTGTCTACTTGGGATGCTTGTTTACCCCCTATTTAGTTCGTTCTCATTTTCTCTCATTCAACCTTTTAATCATCATGACTATTACTGCAACATCATCTCCTTACATCTTTCCTTTTCATTACATTATCTCTATCTATTCTAGATATCTTCTTTCCTTAGTACAAATAATAGTAAACTCCACTTTCCTGTATAAACCTCCATTATTAATGAATACTATTTACACATATTTCCAACAATGAGTATTGTTGGAAGAGGTAGATTGATGACAAAGATGTAGAAATGCTCAGGTCTTATATCCCTGAGAATATACCAGTGGAGGAGGAAGATGATTCTGTTTCTCTAATCAATGATCATTACATTGTTCCTACTGTTCCAACCAATTGCATATGAAATGTAGATGATTAGGCAGCCATCAAGAGTGGTAGAATAAGCCCTATAGATCCTACTACTACTTATGATAAGTATAGGAAGGCAGTTACTATTGTTGAGAGTAGTCTAAGACCTGGGAACCTGCCAGTACTGAAGCTGCAATATTCAGGTCAACTCAGACACCAGACTTAAGTATATCATATGTTGCTTGAGTCTGAAACCAGTGATGAGGCTGAGAGTGACTGACTTAGCTACCAGGAAGCCCTTGACCAATATCACTATATCAATTGAAAAGATGCAATGGGTACAAAGTTCTATTCTCTGATCAAGAACCAAACCTAGATGTATTGTTCCTCAGTTCCCCCCTGGTATACACTACATTAGATGCAAGGAGATTTATTTACTTAAGACTAACCCTGATGGTAGTTCAATGTTCAAAGTATGCTTAGTGATAAAGGGATATGAACAGATAGACTTTGGCAAGATTTTTGCTCTTGTTGGAAAGTTAGTAAGTTTCAACTTGATTTTGACTCTGTCTACTCTGAATAGTTAAGACATCAACCATATAGATGTTGTGACTGCATTCCTTAACCCCTCTATCAATGATAATATCTATATGTTTCTATCAGAAGGTATCAATTAGCTTGACTCAAATAAGCTAGAATGGCCATCTGCAAACTAAATAAATCTCTCTATAGGCTTAAAGAAATGCCACAGTATTAGTATCATCACATTGACAGGTACCTACTATCATTTAGCTTTCAGAAGTCTATCAACCATCTTAATCTTTACCCATCAAATGATTGTCAGCTTTTATTAATTTTCTATGTTGATGATTTATTATGTGTCTTGAAAAACTATCATCAAATCAAACAGACAAAACACCTCCTTCACACACAGTATTGAATGAATGATTCAGGCTCTGGTTGGTAGAATCTTGGCTTAGAAATTGATAGCTTGCTGAATTGAAACCTCTAACTTCACTGTTAGGCATATGGAAAAAAGGGCCAAGGTTACCCGGCCTTTACATAGGATTATTTCTACCATACCCCTGCAGCCCCCATGTAGGGACCGGGCGTCATTACGGTATTACGGTCGAGTTGCGTCCCGACACTTTAGCCACAATAAATGGCACCTTCAGCATAACACCATATACGTCGTCGCCGTCTGTCCGACCGGATGCTGTCCATAGGATATATGAGAGGGCACCTTTGGCGACTCATGAGAAGTGACTCGGAGGAATTTGGTTAAGTTTTGAGCAAGCTATTACCTTGTACATTAGCAGTTAAATATTATGGCTGATAAGTGATGGGACGATTTGGGAAGAAACCTTAGTGACCGAATATCGTGAGCCTATGGCACCGACGGGTAGCCATAGAGCCGAGCCTTTTGCTTTGAAAGAAGTAGTGCCCCAAGAGGGCCTACTCGAGAATTGGTATGAGAGGTTTTCACTGGATAAGCTATTGGCTCGATCCAGAGCAAAAAACCCTATATATCCGATGGGCCTTGTGATGCATCAATATGCGACACAATGGCCGCGCTCATTCATTAAAGCTGATCACTTTATGTTTTGAGGCAGAACAATTGGTATAGTTGCCATTAGGGCGGCATACTCAAATTAAGTTCATATAGTGGAGAGATCGAAGGCTACCTACTGGAGGAGTGTTCACACCCCCCAGAAACAATAGGAGTTTGAAGAGATCAAAGCTAAGCAAGGCAAATATTCTCAGGGTCAAGAGTGTTCGCACTTAGGAAAATTAAGAGGTTTTCAACAGAGGTACTTAGATAGTATGGGAGTTGATTGTAGCCCGCGATAACCCAGACGCGGAATATAAATATCGAGGTACTCCCAGCTATCAGAAACATCAAGCAACGGAGAAGAGATCTTATTAATATATTTATTATGTTACTCTTGAAAAAACTATTATTACACATATCCTTTATAAATACTTCAGGAAATACGAGCCTACCTTAACGATCTTCGTTTTATCCTACTTTACCTTATTTCAAGAAGCTTACGGCCTAGACCCACCATCTATATTTGAGGCCAAGGTCTATGAGGACATTAACACGTGGGTGTTGGACTGCGAAGATTACTTTGCTAGAAACCCAGACCAATGGACAGAAGACCATCATAAAATTGTTTATGCATTGAAAAGGACAAAGGGAAAAAAGGTAGCTCCCTTTGCCGAATGGTACCGAAAAAGCATGACAGGTGCTATGGGTGCTCCTTTTCAACCAGACTTGGTTTCTTGGACCAGATTTACACAAGAAATTATTAGCAGATATTCGGGCATCGAGCAGGAAAGAGAGGCAGCAGCGGGACATGAAAAAAATCCCGTACAATAATGACATTGAAGAATACCTCCTTCTACTCGAAAACCTTAATATCAAAGCCAAAATGTCAGGCATCGAATGGAGGCTCCTGGTCAAGGACAAGCTCCCGGAACAAATCCTGAGGAGGCTCTCAGGAGAAACATACGATTCCGATGAAGATTGGCTCAAGGCACTCAGAGGCTTTGGCAAGTTAGAGGAATCTTTCTTACAACGCCAGAACCTTTCCCAGGCAATGGCAAAGGGGCGAGGAAATGCCACAAACAGAAAGCGTGGCAACAAAAATAAAAGTCCAGATACCAGGTTTAATAAAAAGCCTCGGTCACCAAAAGCAGCCACGACAGGGTGGAAGACGCAAAAACCAAACGGGGGAGAAGGCAATCCATCACCGATACATACGGATTAGAAGACAGCTCATGAGGGAATTCCCCAAACTCTAGTAGACAAAAGGAAAGAGACACCAGGCTCATGTACCCATTGTGGACTTACCAACCACAAGTGGGGCATGTGTAGAAGAGCAGCCGTGGTTAGTTCTGTTACTCGACACAGACAACCAAAAAGACGGAACACTCGATTGGAGGTCCGGGCCCCCCAAGAGAGGCGGCCACAGGTTGGTCAAGTGGCAATGACTAGGCCGCCACCACAACTTTGGGAATTATCCAACCCGGGATCCAATTGAGGGGTATTCAGCGAGGTCTACACACCGTCTTCTCAGCTGAAGAGCATTGGACTGGTCACCGTCTAATTGAAAGGGTTACTCCTAACACTGATTCGGGTCTGTGCATAAGCTTAAGGAGGCAAAGGGGTTGAGTAGACAAGGAAGGGATTGGCACCATACAGCGACGGCGTATGGGTACTTGTGGTCTGGCACAAACTCACAAAGGGGGCTCAAACCCCACCAGACTTAAATCTTAGCTCACGCTGATAAGCACTGGCGGACCGCACCCACACTTTACCATAAGAAAAGCACTGGTCAGGTTATATACGGGAACCCCTCGGCAGGGGGTAAAGACCGCTAGTAGTGGGCTGCCCAATAACCATAAAATATTCTTTTCTTGTCAGTTTACCTGAGGAGACCTGATTGGTCGAAATAACGCAGGCGTTATAGTAAACTCTAAAAACTTTACACCCGCATATCCAACTATACAAAAAACTGCAAGAATAAAATGGTTAACACCTACACCGATTACACCTTAGTACCAACACGGCTTCGCTTGGTACACGTTTTGACGTGGGATCAGAAACTTCTACGCTTTGTCCCCAGAAAACCATCATCCTTTATGCACCCCACTGGGAATATCTGTACAAAAATCCAGGAATACACTAAAGTACACCATAGTACTATTATCTCCTTGTGCCGAATACTCCTCCAGGCACACCAAAGACCCCAAGTACCTAGATACGCTAGGTCAACATACTCATCCAGACAAAAAAACTTTGCTCAAGAAGAACTCTCAAACCCTCATTAAGCGTGAAAGGGCCTATCGAAGTCCATACCAGATTCTGGTTATAAAAAATGTCGAAGCGAAAACATATCGAAACAGCACCATCGGCAAAGCGACGCAAACTCATTGCCCCGCAACCTACCCTTTATGAGCACTTGGAAGGCCATGCACACCTCCATATCAAAGGAAAACACTACCGTATCCAAGTCTTGCTAGACTCGGGAGTGGACGTTTTTGTCTTAAATGAAAAACTGTTACGAGAATTGGATGTACCCTGCATAACTCGCAGAAATCACATCCCGATTAAAGGATTTACAGGCGACATTGCCAAGGACAGTGGCAAACAATACACCATCCCCATAAAAATGGAAATAGGAGTGAACCACCACACAACTGAAGTCTCCTGCGAAGTGGCACCTACGAATAGATGGGGAATGATAATACATTATGGATGGTTGAAAGAACACCCCATATCTAATATAATCTATTCAGATAGGTGGGAATTTCAAAACCAGAAATGTCATGACCACTGTGGTCCAGGCACATGGTGTGACTGGGACAAACAATTCGAATGGGATGATGATGTGGCACATGATCCAGACGCAACAGTTGTTGGTCTGGTAAGCTCTATTGATGAGACCAGGGAACTGGTAATCAGCCAGTTGCCAGAAGAATACCTGGACTATACGGACCTCTTTCTACCGTCGGCTGCTGAAAAATTGCCGCCAAGGAGGACCTTTGATCACGCAATCAACCTCAAGGAGGGTCTAAGTCCCCTTTGGGGACCTATTTACAAGCTTTCCGCCTCTTAATTAGAGGCTCTACGCATATACTTAAACGAGATGTTAGAACAAGGAAAAATCAGACCTAGCATGGCGCCGTGTGGGGCTCCAATACTATTCGTACCAAAGCCAAATGGTGGTTGGCGCCTATGCATCGATTATAGAGGCCTCAATAAGGTCACGATATCCAACAAATACCCACTCCCCCTAATGACAGAGTTGCGAGACCGAGTTGTTGGCTCAACTATCTTTACTAAACTAGACCTAAAAGATGGGTTCTACCTAATTAGAATTAAAGAAGGAGATGAATGGAAGACAGCTTTCCGGACTCGCTACGGGCACTTTGAATACAAAGTTATGCCATTCGGGCTAGTCAACGCCCCAGCTACCTTCCAAGCAATGATGAACACAATATTAAGAGAATTCCTAGATCATGGAGTCATGGTTTATATGGATGACATTCTCATCTACTCAGCAGATGAGGCAAGTCATGTGGAGTTGGTGCGAAAGGTGTTAGCGCGCCTAAGGGAATATCAACTAGCAGTCTCCATCACAAAGTCCTATTTTCACGTTACTACAGTGGAATTTCTTGGCTACGTAGTAACTACAAACGGAGTCTCCATGAGCGAGAAAAAAGTGGAGTCCATTCGAAATTGGAAGCAGCCGAAATCGATAAAGGACATACAAATCTACATGGGGTTCGCAAATTTTTACCGAAGGTTTATCAAGGATTTCTCGGCAATTTGCAAACCAATCACAGAGCTCCTGAAGGGAAACTCCAAACATTTCGCCTGGGGAAGAGAACAAGATAAAGCCTTTGAATTCCTGAAAGAACAATTTGTGACGGCACCAATTCTTTGCCATTTTGACCCCATGAAAGAGACAATAGTGGAAACTAATGCAAGCGACTTTGCACTTGGTTGTGTTCTATCACAGCTGGTAAAGGAAAAACTACATCCAGTAGCATTCCACTCACGAAAATTCGGCCCAGCGGAACGGAACTACGATGTTCATGACAAGGAATTATTGGCAATTGTGGAAGCCTTTAAAGAATGGCGCCACTACTTGGCAGGGACAGAGGTCCCCATCACTGTGTATATGGACCATCAGAATTTACAGTACTTTCTCACCACCAAGGCGTGCAGTGCGAGACAAATTCGATGAGCACAAAAGCTAGCGGACTTTAATTTCCGCATTATTTACAGACCAGGAACACGAGGCGGGAAGCCAGATGCACTAAGTAGACGGCCGGAGTACCATCCTGAAGGGGGAGCTACCCATAGCGAACAGTCAATTTTGAAACCCGAGAACTTCTTACAAATCGCTATAGTATGGAAAACCCCTAGGGACAAAAGATTAACCCCCACAAAGGACATGGGACTTGATCCCAGGCCAGAGGATGACCAGACGTCGGAGACAGAAGAGTTGGATGAAAGCTCGGAGCTACCAAGAATCCGTGTCCATAGACTGGCAGAGAACGCTAGAATCCCCACTAGAGGATCAATGCTCGCGGCAGGACATGACTTGTATAGTATGGATAGTCTAACCATCCCTGGGAAGGGACAGGCCCTAGTTGCGACAGGAATAGCTATAGGGCTTCCTAAAGGAATCTATGGGCGAATTGCACCCCGAAGCAGATTGGCGCTTAAACATGGCATACACATAGGTGCAGGGGTGATAGACGCCGACTATACGGGCGAAATAAAAGTCTTAATGGTTAACCTAATGGATGCGGATTACAAAATCTCCAAAGAGGATCGGATAGCTCAAATCATTATCGAGAAAATCGACAACACCGAGCTCCTAGAAGTGACAGACTTGGCAATAACAGAACGAGCAGTTCGTCTAGCGACGAAGGCTTCGGACGTAGA
>ML120365.1:105338-268932 GCA_003788595.2 Choiromyces venosus 120613-1
TTACTTACGAAGCTTCGTCAACTATGACCAAGATGATTGGTATCAACTCCTGCCGGTGGCAGAATATGCCTACAACAACTCTACCACCAATGCACACAAACTGACTCCCTTCTTTGCAAACTATGGCTTCCATCCACAGCCAGAATGGATGAGAGAACGTGAGGCTCAAAACCCAGGTGCGACCCTTTATGCGCACTGGATGAAAAACATACATGAACAAGCCAAGGAGACACTGGAATCTACTCGAGAAGCCATGTCAAGGTATTACGATCGAAAAGCCAGGGAGCAACCAGACATAAAGGTTGGACACCAAGTCATGCTCAATGGAAAAAATATGCAATCAAAACGGCCCTCGAAGAAGCTGAGCCCAAAGCTCTATGGGCCTTTTAAAGTATTGGAAAAGAAAGGCGAAAGAGCCTACAAACTTCAAATACCCGACCGGTGGAAAATCCATTCAGTTTTTCATGTAGCGCTGCTCGAACCCTACCAAGTTTCCACTCGGCCCGGACGGGCACAGCCACCCCGCGACCCAGAAGAAGTCGAAGGTGACTTAGAATGGGAAGTGGAGAGAATTGTGAGGAGTGAAATAATCTCCTACACGAGACGAGTTAGAGGATAAAATAAGGTCCTCCGAGAGCTCCGATATTTCGTGAAATGGAAAGGTTGTTCTGAAGATGAGAACACCTGGGAACCTCCGGAGCACCTAGAGCGTGCCGAGGAATTAGTGATGGAATTTCATAGATTGAATCCCGAAATGCCAGGACGGGCAGGATTGGAATAATGTGGCAAGGTTTTCTTTGTGTGGCCAAGCAAACGCACAAAAGTTTTTTACCCTACCATGTTGAGTTCCCATGAAAAAGTTTTATTTTTTATTTTTTATTTTTATTTTTATTTTTATTTTTTTTTAAAAAGGAGACGTTCGAGACGAAGTCTTGGGAGGGGGAGCTACTGTTAGGCATATGGAAAAAAGGGCCAAAGTTACCCGGCCTTTACATAGGATTATTTCTACCATACCCCTGCAGCCCCCATGTAGGGACCGGGCGTCATTACGGTATTACGGTCGAGTTGCGTCCCGACACTTTAGCCACAATAAATGGCACCTTCAGCATAACACCATATACGTCGTCGCCGTCCGTCCGACCGGATGCTGTCCGTAGGATATATGAGAGGGCACCTTTGGCGACTCATGGGAAGTGACTCGGAGGAATTTGGTTAAGTTTTGAGCAAGCTATTACCTTGTACATTAGCAGTTAAATATTATGGCTGATAAGTGATGGGACGATTTGGGAAGAAACCTTAGTGACCGAATATCGTGAGCCTATGGCACCGACGGGTAGCCATAGAGCCGAGCCTTTTGCTTTGAAAGAAGTAGTGCCCCAAGAGGGCCTACTCGAGAATCGGTATGAGAGGTTTTCGCTGGATAAGCTATTGGCTCGATCCAGAGCAAAAAACCCTATATATCCGATGGGCCTTGTGATGCATCAATATGCAACACAATGGCCGCGCTCATTCATTAAAGCTGATCACTTTATGTTTTGAGGCAGAACAATTGGTATAGTTGCCATTAGGGCGGCATACTCAAATTAAGTTCATATAGTGGAGAGATCGAAGGCTACCTACTGGAGGGGTGTTCACACCCCCCAGAAACAATAGGAGTTCGAAGAGATCAAAGCTAAGCAAGGCAAATATTCTCAGGGTCAAAGGTGTTCGCACTTAAGAAAGTTAAGAGGTTTTTGACGGAGGTACTCAGATAGTATGGGAGTTGGTTGTAGCCCGCGATAACCCAGACGCGGAATATAAATATCGAGGTACTCCCAGCTATCAGAAACATCAAGCAACGGAGAAGAGATCTTATTAATATATTTATTACCTTACTCTTGAAAAAACTATTATTATACATATCCTTTATAAATACTTCGGGAAATACGAGCCTACCTTAACGATCTTCGTTTTATCCTACTTTACCTTATTTCAAGAAGCTTATGGCCTAGACCTACCGGCCCTATCTACTGTTGGACTACCCCAAAACAATAACCTCCAGTGAAGTATAGTCTAGACTCCTGCAAGAAGAGGTCCGGTTGTGGACTCCATCTAGGAGTACAATGCCACTGGAGTAAAGCAAGCAAGGAGTGAAACGAGGAGTGTTATGGGATGAAGTGAGGAGCTGTATATAATAGAAGGGATGGATATTCATAGAGGCAGGGTTTTCTATAGTATATAGTGGGATCTACTTTGATGTTAAGTAGAGGGAAGTTTAAGTCTTTTGAATGTTAAGAATTACACACATAACTTTGAACAGAACTATTTACCAAATTCTCTATTTTACTTTATTTACTTCACAGGAAGTGAGGAAGTGGACGAGTGATGATATGTGACTGTAACCGGGAGTGTACTGGGAAGTGGAGAAATGAAGAAGTGCTGTATGGGGTCCGGGACCAGGGGGTATTTCGGGAGTGAGGGGAAGTTAAGGGGGTGTAGTTTTAAAAAGTGAAAGTGAAGGACATCATTTTGTGCCAATATTTCCTCATTTCCTCTCCCTCTCTCTTTAAAATAACTTACCCCATAGCTAAATACCATTACATCACAGTGCAATTAGATCACTCCCCACCTTCCCATACATCACGGTGCTCAAGCCCGGGGCAAACATCGATTTTGGAAAGAAAGGAGAACAAATTTCTCTCCATGGCAGACAGCCAGTGATCGCGAGCTTGATCGGACGTGTGCGAATTTCAACCCGGCGATTCAGGCGGTTATAATTGTAGTTTGACTTCACCGACGTGATCGCAGACAATAAGAGAACTAACAGACTTAACTTATTTGCTGCCGGTTGACTACCGTGCCGTAGAGCAGAAAGTTAAGGATTAAGGCGTCTTAGAGTACTCGGGTGTATCTGTAAGAGTTTGGAAAACCATTTCTTCTATCGATCCCATATATACAAATCTCTATTCTAACAAGGGTTTTGTTTTCCCCGCTCCGCCCTGCCTTCCATCCCTCCCTCCTGCCTGTCCTCCCCTACCCTGCCAACCTTACCGGCCGGACTTCCCATACTACGCTAGCTAACCAAGCTTCCACCGCAAAGACGGAAGTATTTCCCTACCAATAACATTTCACACCTCCCCTCCCAGTGCACCTACACTCCCAGGTACAAGAAGAGAACGGGGGGTGAGAAGTACCTTAAGATTACGGTACTGTACCTCTGCCATAGTCCTAGAATTAGACACCTTCTCGCTCAGCAAGGCTTTATATTACTGTACTGCACTGTACTGTATATCCTCTAAGCACAGCAGTAAGTTAACTTTCCAGTGCTGCGAAATAGCCATTCTGGGCTCACCGGCGCTTCCAAAACTTTCGATTCCCTCTCACATCCAAAACCTTGAAAATTCATCAATCCCATCCGAACTCCAGGTAAACTGGGCCGGTGGGCTATCATAATAGCACATGGCTATCTATCCGCGGCTGTACCCATCTCGCTTGCACCCGCTCCCTTTTTAGCACATGTACAGTACTGCAGATAGTGAGGCGTAGCGATCGTGAAGCCAGCGAATGAGATAAAAAAGTATTTCCATAATCACAGGTTCTCACTCGGTTCTTGTATCCCGCGCAGGGCCGATTTTCGAGTATCTGAGCAACGGGAAGCTATCTAGAGATATATGATGCGTTATTCGAATAGCTCAGTATTTAGTAGGTTTGTCATGGGGCGTTATTCCCATTCTGCTGAAGTGCTAATATCGGACGGGTCGGAAAAACAAAACTCGGTATTTCCGTCACGTGACTCGGCCTCTGCAGGGGAATCCGCAAGAGATACGGTAGTGTGAAGTAACTTAAAAGCACATGTGAGAATGAGGCTATAATATCATACTACCGGTATTAGAACACCCCCGGTTTCCATTTCCATTCCCGTTCCTCCGCTCATCCCCGACATTCATATCTAGCTACTGCAATCTCCCTCCCTCCCTCCTGGCAGGCCTGGCAATACTTTGGTACGCGCCGCAAACCCCACACTACCTAGGCAGCGGCCTCCTCAACGGCGCCGTCAAGGAATGTACTTTCGGACCCTTCGCCATAAGCTCATTAAGTCCCAGGTCCTTCCATGCCGGTTCATGCTTCTTCTGCTGAGCCTGGGCGATGCCAAACGCAGCTGTTCATATCGTATCATGTCACAGTTAGCATGGGGCGGGCGGGTGGCTAAAACTTCGAAAGGCAAAAAAAAAAAAGTTAAAGCCTACCGTGCTGGTCCGGGATTACTAGGTTTGTTAGCTGGTGTACAGTACAGTGATGGGATAGCTTTCTAAGAGAGAGAAGGAGGGGTATACGTACCGTCATCTTCATCTTCGGGGTTTATGGGCTGGTGATGGGGTGGGACGTATATATCTTGAAAAACATCAGCCCCCATCACAACGTAAACAATATATATATCTATATATATAAAAGCAAAAGCAAAAAAAACCATCATTCGGAAGTTTATCGCGACAAAACTCCTATTATACAAACTACCGTATCAGATCTGCGACTGAGCAGGAGGAGGCACGACAGAGCAAACCTCGAATAAATCCGCAACACGCCCACTGGGAAGGTGGACGTAAGTTCTTTTTGAATCTTTGGACTGTGGAAATGTTAGTTATTGTCTGTTTGTTTTGTTGTTGTATGAGGCTTTGGTTACCATTCCTGATATGATACTTGGTGAGTGAATGGGTGTGCTTGGCGGTAGAGTATGTATTGGGGGTTTCAAGCAGAAGGGATACGGTAGTAAGCAGGAAGGAGGGAGAGGTGGTACCCGAGCACAGTATTATATTGTGGATAGAGTAAGAGTAGAGTATTATTCGAGTATGAGTGGGAGAGAATATGGTGTGCAGAACAGTATACTACACGGAATGGTGGTTGGGTTGTATTGTAGGGTAAGTTGTAATCCCCAAACTCTCAATCAATCAACCAATCAATCAATCAATCCCCCAAACACCCAATAGTACACACTGCACGGAATGATACAAACGGACAGTAGCCTATATCAACGACCGGTACTCGGTATGCCGATATCGTAGTGGAGAAACACGTTACCGTAGTTATCCTTACAGCGGCGATACAACAGCGCCTAAAACGCGCCAAGCCAAAATCACCAAAACCCTGTCCGATGTGAGATGACAATACCCCGTGCGCACGGAAGGCGATAAACACCGTCAAGATCAGCGCTCAAATCAGCACTCACTCAAGTACAAGCACAAGTAATGTACCGGTGGGTGAGTTACCATAGACTGTCTGTCTGAGTTTAAAGAAAACTGTCATTTCATGGCAGGGCGGGCAACTGGAAACGGCGCGGGAGTAATATCATCTCCATATCGTGAGTTTTCCTCCTTTCTATAGAAATATAAGCTAACAATTGGTATTTTCACACCTCCGCAAACAAATATAATACCGGTATCAGCATGCAATTGTCAAAAATCCATTCACTCATCGGTTGGCTTTGTTCGCTTTTGTCGGATTGTTCTTCTTTGCCTATATTATAGACACCCATGCCAAACATGCATGCCAATCAATAGAAGAATGCCGGTACGGTACTGTACCACTCTCAGAGAAATCTCACGCCAGCCAACCAAACAGAGCCAAAGCGAAGAGAAAAAGAGAGAGAGCAAAACAATTCATCGTCATCTAATAAATCGTAAAGGGCGTAAACATAATATCTACAATAACTCAAATATGAATGATAAGAAAAAAGACGTAAAAGGTTTATATGATAGAGGAATGAATTTTCCAATTGTATGGGGTAGAGTTTTTTTTCCCTTCCAGAGCAAGAGGGGGTAGAATAGAAGGGATAGAAAGAAACCTTCTGATGGCCGGCCAGCACGACCTCGTATCATTATAGAAACGGAGGTCTTAATTCCTTTCCCCTTCCCTTCACTTCCCTTCACTTCTCCTCAAGTCAACTCAACCCCTATCTCTGGAAAGATAAAAGAAAAAAAGAGATTCATGGGAAGAAACAAAAAAAAAGCTCTCAAAAGATAACAGAAACAAACAAACAAAATAACAAAAGACACCCTAAACCCCAACCAACCAACCAACCCCTCCCCCAAAAGTCCGTAGTTTATTTGCAAAATTCATATGAACGACCATAACAAATGGAGTTTTCTGGCAGGGCACCCATCATCGCAGTTCAAATGCTAAGTTGATGCTGCTCTTTATGCAGGATATCGTTAGGGACATTCTGTATGGAATGCACCTGAACTGAGGTCGGAGAGGGCATTCCTTCAATATGCTTTCGTGGCCGACCTGTGCGTTCTGCATCCCCGAGGGCAGCGAACAATGCGTTTACTGAGTCGTCTGTAGCCCGTTCCTGTTATTGACGCTATCAGTATCAACGAGTAAAAAAAGTAAAAAAGTAAAAAAGTAAAAATAAAAAAGAAAGGTAAAAAAGGAAGAGAAAAAAAAAGGTTGCTACCATTTACGCCCTTTCCAATTGGACGGAACTAAAGAGCGAACGAAAGAAAGGTGGGTGTGGGTGATAAGGAGAAGGGGAAGGGGGGTACAGTAGGGTGCAGTACAGTACAGTAGTGCAACAGGGGAGAACGGGACGGATAGTGATAAATCAAAACAGCGCGATCTAGGATCGGTGAGATTTGTAGGATTGTTTTCTTCTTTTCTTTTCTCATTTTCCATCTTTTTCATTGCGATTTGCTCACCTTTGCTCTCTGGCAAATCTTCTTTGCAGTGTCTGGATGAACGAGGAATTTGGTGGAAATGTCAACCCAATTCATGTCCGTGAAGAGGTGTAGAGCGAGGATTCCCGCGCGGATAGGTATCGGAGTTTCTGGTCCTCGAGGCATTATGCTGTTTTTTTGCTACCGTATGTATTTTTAGGGTTTGTATCGAGCTGCTTGAATTGTTCGAGTTCTGGCCACAGATAGATGTCAATATAGCTTTCAGAATTGGACACCCCAACAAGGTTGTAAAATGAATGCATAAAGATGGTGAAAACCCCCAGAGAAGTAGGAAAGCGAGAAATGTAAGTGAAATAGGAGGAGGAGACTCACCAACTATGTATGTATTCTACTTCTTCGGTTTTCCGGGAAAAAAAACACTCTCTAAATAAAACTCCAAAGACCCGCAACAACAAAAAAAAGCCCCCAGCTAGATTTCGTGGGAGGAAGGCTCTACTTAAATCGGAAGCCAAACTTAGCTACGAGTTATCCGCAATCTCTACTCGTAACTCGTCGAAATCCCAATGACCTCATCTTCCTAACCCTCGACAGTTTTTAGCAGCCGTTAGGCGGCGATGAAGGACTGGTGGGGGTTTTTTTGGAGATTGTTGGTACCGGAGTTGGCGGTCTGGGAAATCTTGTGAGCTTGTTTGGACCTTGCTCTCACTTACTCTCCCTTAGCCTGCCTGCTCCAGGGCCCCTAACTTTACCTGCCTGCCCGTCTCTACCATGTAAAAAAGTAAAAATAAGATAAAATAAAATAACAATGGAGGTCCTGCAAGTGGAAAGAGATCCTTGCTCCTCACGTGACATGGAAGTCGACTCCGGGGCCATTTATTAGGGATGAAAATACGGTCAGTAACAAAAAACTCGTGGAGTACCGTAGCGGCGGCGAGGTAAATTCTAATATTATTATCATATCATACTCGTAACTGCATAGCGTACTTCTGCCGTATACATGTGAGTGAGAAATCAATCATGTTCCTTCCCTTATGGTATGGCATGGTAAATGTATCATGCCCAACTTACAGCACGGGCACCGTACAGTTTACCCCAGCTGGTAACTAACTTTTGGCGGGGAAGATGGGGAAGGGGGGAACAAAGGAAGGCAGGAAGGAGTGTGAAGAAGGTAAATGTGACCAGTGAGAAGACGCTTCACATCCTCTATTCATCAGTGGATTTATCAAAAAAAAAAAAGGCTCTGACGTCGCTTTTTTGTCTATGTAGAAGAAGGTGAATGTTCGCGGAAGTGTGTTTGGTCATCAGGGAGCAAGTGGTGACACTGCAGGACGCTGCGTTATGAGAATTGTCAAGAAAGTTCCTGCACAAATCTTTTATAAAGAGACACCATAGGCTAGATCAAAAAGCTCAAAGACATAAAGGACTGGTTTGGGACATCGAGATAAGGTTGATTTACAGTTGTGCGTTGTAGCATATAAGAGTAGATCTCAGAGGCTTTTGTTTGGGGTGCCAGATGCGTTATGATAATTGCATACAGTAGTAGAACTCTCCCGGCTGCCGGAATGATTCAACTATAGTAGGCCATCGTGCAATGTCATTACGATACGGGTTTCTGCTGGCAATCAAGCGGGACTTGATCCCTATTCAATGATTTCTATCTACCATCATACCTATAATTGCACTTGATGGAATGTGCCATTGTTGTCAGTGGTTTTATGGAACAGGTTCAAAATGCCGACATTTTGTTCAACTTGACTGGCACTAAATTACCATGTGACTGAATCTCAATTTTGACAACGCATTAGCAAAAATCAGAGATTCGATGATAGTTGGTGGAACCATGCATCCAGAATATCGCCGGAATAGGATATGTAGCTAGAGTTGAAAATATGTCCAATACATGTGGTTTTCTCTCGATGAGATCCCTCTGATGTTTGCTCGCTTTATACGATAATTGATAAATGCACTTGCAAAATTGCACAGACATAGCGGTTCCAGCTTGTAAACCTGGGCCACCTAGCTACAGTCTCCGTATTCTTCAGCAATTCCTCGTCCGGTACGGTCTCCACCTCCATGGAACTTGGTTTTATTTGTGCCATATGCCTACTTTTAACGGTGGCTGATCGCAAATCGGGAATACCTGAACGCCTGAATTCTAACTTGAGTTGCTTGCGGGCCGGGCAGTGCTGGAGTAAGGGCAGTGGATATAATAATCAATTACAATACCCAATGAGAGCAGTCATCTTTTTATTTTACCATGCTTCTTTCCACCCTTACGCCCACCACCACCACCACCCCCTGGCCCACTACGCCCCTCAATATCCATAACATCTCTCGTGCTCAGCATTAACGCACCCCCCTTGAACTTCCCAATACTGGGTCCGAAACCGCCCCGGTCTTGCCACTTCTTGCTGATCTTCTTCGTTGTATCCCTCTCCAACACGATACCTGCTTCCTTGGCGTTCTTCCTCCGCTTCAACTCTCTCTCCTCCCTGGCAGCGGCAATCCCCTTACGTACGGCCATGGGTACGTTCTTCTGAGCCGTAATATCCTTGCCCCCTAAGGCTTGTATTCGTGACTCCAAAGCTTTGAGGCGGTTCTTCCCCGTAGCTTCAAGCTTACCGGAGGTAGAGTCTAGTAGGTGAGATTCGCGGAGTAATCTTTGAAGTGCTAAGTCATTCTTTAACATTTCTGCCTCAGAGCGGGGATCTCCCTCGTCGTTAGAGCTTTTCTTCGATTTTGTAGGAGGAGCAGCGGTAGAGGTGGTCGGTAAAGGTGGTTTAGATGACTAGATCAAAGTTAGAAAACTATAGAGTCATAGACCGAGTAGAAAGCAAACCATGAAGGACTTCAATACACTGCGTGGAGCTTTGGAAATGGATAGCGGAACGTCTTTTGTAGCATCAAACTCGATAACCACAGGGACTAGAGCCCAGCAGCGTTAGTTATTATGAAAGCAAAGGAAAAATAGAGCAGTAAATCAATCCGGAAAGCTCACCATTTCCGATCAATCCATCATCTTCAGCATCCGGTATTCCCTGCCATCTCTGATCACTCAATGCCTCTTCTGTCTTTTCCGGGAGTGCCTTGGATTTCTTTGAGCCCAGCTTTTTCTCTATGCCTTTGAGCGGGGCAAACTGACTCTCAAAATGCCGTCGGAGTATATCCATCTTGTTGGCGTCAGATCCGTCGTTGGGTGAAATCTCACGTTTTCTCTTCTTGTCAGGCATGATGGTGTGCTGTGGTATTTCCTTTCTTCAAAGCCTGAAAATCGAGTGTTAGAAATTTTTTAAGACCTCGCCGGTCGTTTGTTTTTAGTTTAGCGAAATTGGGAGCGATAAGATGGCTTGGCAGATCAACGTTCGAAGCTGTTGCAGCTTAAAATCCAGTAACGATGTTAATCCGCTGAACCTGAAACCTTATGTCAACCGAGCCTCTTCGGTGGGGGACTCTCTTTCTTATCATTTCTTTCTCAGAAAATTGTTTTATTGTACATTCCCTTCATGCTATCCTTATTCCCCTTGTTTTAGATGTCTACCACCCCAGCGAAAGTCAAAAACCTGGTCGATGAGCTTATTCGGTCGGTCACGGGGTTAACTCCACAGGTTTGTACCTATATTACTTAGCCCGAAGGTTGTATCATAAGTTCTGACGGAATCTGCCTATAGGGGGACCTAGAGAATTTCAACCTCTGTCGAGTAAGTCTCTACGGTGTTTATATTTTCACTGGGTTTCTGGATTAATCGTAAAAACAGGATTTCGCTCTACTGAATTTCCGAGGATATAAATTTGGCCGGACAAACCAATTCGACGTGACGTCGAAACTTGATGGGTAAAATGTCCGCTTTATTGCTCAATTTTTATTCTAACAAACAATCTATAGACTTGAAGAGAAATTTCGTGTCTTCAACCGGGATGATTTAGCCGATGCGTTACGCTCTCGGCTCGACGAGCTACCCTCCTTGACCTCCGGCTTCACCCCCGAACTCCTTTCACTTTTTCTATCTTTGTCCGATAGACCTCTCCAAAACTCAGAGATATCTGATCTAGAGCTTCTCGTGAGGCCGGATGCTCCTAAGGAGCTCACATGGGAGGATATTATTGCCGACGACCCATTGGAGGGAGAGATATGGAAGGACGTGGATTTTGGAGCTGAGAGTAGCGATGAATGGTCTGATGATGGCTACGCTAGGCCAAGGTCACGAGACGAATTTGTCGAAGGCTTGAAACACGAGACTGAAGATAGGAGGAGGGGGATACGAGGCACTAGAGATGGAGATGCTGATTATAAGGTTTCCGGAATTGAGGGATTTACAGTCCAAGGAGACGAAAAAGGGCTTGGTCTATTGAAGAAAGCACAGTATTGGAGCGAGAAGGTCTTACCTGTCGAACGAGAAGTGGATGTTTCTCTTGCATCCGGGGGAGGTACTAGATCCTGCGTCATCAATTATCACTCTGCATTGCAGATTCTGTGATCGATTTGAATGATGAGAAATAATTTACTGACAAATAAATTTGGTATAGTCGATGATATCTCACTTATGTCAGAACTCCAGGCCATGCGGGAGGTTATTTTCATGCTCTTAGGATACCCTTGCCTGCTCTTCCACACAAAGCCTAACGACACAACTATTCTAGTAGATATAGATGATACGACGAAACGCTTTGCGCTGAGTCATGCATCACTCCCTACATTTAGAGCTATCCTTGGCTGGTACGCAGATAAAGGAACAAAAATCAATGTTATCCGCACCTTTACTCGATCAAAAACCTCCACTATGAACTTTTCTGAGCGCCAAACTTTCGTCGCATGTGTTGAGGATAAGCTTGCCATACTAGACCAGCACTTGGTCAGGCTGGAAGAGCTTCTATTAGTGGGGAATAATGGTTTAGATCAGATAGTCTCATTGCTAGCACTCCAGGGCGAACTAGAGCCCTTCCTCACCCCCTTTGAGCTCCTCTCGGATATCATAGTTAAACTTCCCACAACTGGAATGTCTCTGGCTGATTTAGCACTACAACACTTGGAAAGCCTCTTCCAGCTAGCATGTAAACTCCAGTCCATAGGCGACCAAATATCTTTCAAGTTCATAACAGACATATTCTTCGCCTGTCTGCAAACATACCTACGTCCAATCCACCAATGGATGGAATCTGGTGAACTCTGCAAAGGCGACGAAGTATTTCTCATATCCAAAACCCGCAGTGACGAGGAAGTCGAACTGGGCGGCTTATGGAGCGACCAATATTCCCTCAGAACGGACGACTCGGGAGCACTAAAAGCACCTGTATTCGTCCACGCCGCCGCAACAAGAATCTTCATCACAGGCAAGAGCGTCGTCTTCCTGAAACGGCTCCTAGAACACGGCATACCAAGTTCCACCCTGTCAGTCCAATCCCAGCCCGTCGTCGGCGGCGGCGGCGCGGACATCAACCTATCCACTGTCTGCCAGAACGGGGAATACCTCGCGCCCTTCTCGGATATGTTCGCGGCAGCCTTCGATAAATGGATAAATGACCGGCACCATTCCGTCTCCTCGCGGCTCCGGGATATGCTATACCAAGCCTGCGGATTGTGGAAAAGCCTGGACGCGATTGAGTACATATACCTTTGCAAAAACGGCCATCTGTTCGACACCTTCTCGCAGGCTTTGTTTGAAAAAGTTGATAAAGGCATGCAGACGTGGAGCGATCGGTTCCTCCTCACTGAGTTACTGCAAGGGATATACGGCGGTGTAGCATGTGTAGAGCCCGGGAGAATGAGGATGAGGGCTAGAATGGAAGGTACAAAGTCTCTCCGAGAAAGGAGACGGACGGTAAAGATGTGGAAGGGTCTTGAATTGAATTACGCTGTACTCCCCCTCACATCCCCACTCCTTTGATAATCTAAAACTGACCCAGTAGCTACCATGGCCAATAATGAACGTCATCCGCAAAGAGTCTTTCGAAGTATACAACAGCATCTTCACCTTCTTACTGCAAATCCGGCGGGCAAAGTACATGCTCGAACGCCTAACGCTTCTAAAAGAAGACTTCAGAACTCTAGGCGAGAGCGGCGAGGGCGCGGCCTACTACTCTTTGAAACACAGACTGTTATGGTTCGCGAATATAGTGTATTATTACCTTACTGATTTAGTACCTACCCCCCATACTTTTTTCAGGAGGATATGATAGCTGATGGAGATAGGTAATAACCCCTCAAACAACCCTCATGCACAAAGACCTTTCCAGAGCGCTGCACGTAGACGGGATGATTCAAGTGCATAATACATATATTCAAAAGATTAAGGAGCAATGTCTTCTCGGCACCAAGGTACCCTCCCCATCCTTCCCCCGCCAGCACAAATCTAAAGAGTGCAAAAAAAGCTATCACCAATCCACCAAGCAATAACCTCCCTCCTCGACATTGCAATTCTATTCTCAGACGCACACCTAGCGCACAGCACGGCATTAAAAACCCTCGACGCACCAAACACCTCGATCCACGATATCTCAGTGTTTATTTCCTCCCATACACCCCACTCCCGCCGCCACCGCTCCCACTCACTCTCCTCTTCCGATGGCGAAGAAGAGGAGGAGGATAACTTCGAAGCCGCCGAAACGTACATCTCCTTTGAGAACGGAGCGTACGCACGACAGATCGGTCATATGAGTGAGAGGTTTGGCACGCTGTTGGGATTCGTGCGTGCAGGGTTGAGGGGGGTAGCGAGAGCCGGGGTGATGCCGCATTTGGAGGGTTTGGCGGAGGATTTGGAGGGGCCGGGGAGGGGGGGTGGTGCGCGGGGGGATTGATTGATTGTTGCTATACCTAAGTTACCGTGTTTTCTTCTTGTGTGCTCTTGTACGAGGTAGCCGGGGTTTCGGTCGTGGTGAGATTATAAGCGAGTAATATACCACATGCCGAAGAGCACTTATTCTATCCGGCCGTACTTTTACTGTCTGAAAATATTGAACAGATAACTCTCGGGAAAAGGTTGACCAACATATTGTCACAAAAACTCACTCGACGACTCACATCACAGCGCAAAGTCAACCGCACATCACAAACACTTACACTAGAATAATCGAATAATCTGACGCATCATATTGGCATGAGAAACTTGTGATAAAAACACTTTTTAAAAACAACACCCCTATTCCCCAATTCCCTGACCTGTAAAGAAATGGATAAAAAAAAATATGAAAAAGGAAAGGACAAAATATCTCTGTATAATGTGAACACCCAGTCCAGCTCGCACTGTTTTTGGTACTTTACAGGGAAATCTTTATACATGAGCACCATTCATCACAATAGAAAAAATAATAAAAAAACTTCAAACCAGGTTAGTTTTGAGTCTCAACGGAAGGAAGCTTAACAGCACTTGGCTGCATCCTGGTCCAACTCGGTTCTCAATTTCTTGGCAGCAGGCTCACCAGCGTCCGCCGCTTCTTGAATTCCCGGAGCAGGATGGTCGATGCCCTTGAGGAGAGGCTGGTCATTGCCAGTCTTAATATTGAAGTGGTACTGACGAATGATACTATCTCTGTATTTTGCGGTGGAAAAATTAGCACAATGGAAAGTGGAAAAGAAAGGGTAGATCCGTACACGTCATCAACATTCAATGGACGGACATCAGCCAACTGCTTAATCTTAGTAGTGCACTCTTTGCACTGAGCATCAGTCATGTTCAAATCCAACTGTTCCACGCGACTCTTGATAGCATTCCATCCGGTCAGTCTTGACGCAAAGTGGACGTATCGAGTAATTCCAAAATCAGCAGGATTGATGATCTCATAGGTACTTGGGTTGGCCAAGATGGCTTTGGCGTGGATTCCGGCCTTGTGGGTGAAGGCACAGAAACCAGTGATGTAGTTGTTGAATGGGATGTTAACCTCGACGGCCTCTGCAACAAGATTCTCAAGGTCACGGAGCTATTTCGGTGGATGTATTAGAAAAAACTCTCGAGGAACGAATCTTAATCAAGGAATTACTTTATGAAGCTTATATTTGCTGGTCACGTATTCGCGATCAGCAACAATCATTCTGGCCATAAGTCCTCCCAAAGGAGTAATTCCGTTTCTCTCGCCAATACCAAGAACACTGGTATCAATATGGGTGGCGCCAGCTTCGAGTGCACAGTAAGCGTTGGCGACAGCACAGCCGGTATCATTGTGGAAATGTGTTTCAATATCGCAAGAGACAACACCTCTGAGTGTGCGAACGAGATCGTAGACTTGTCTAGGTGATGCGCAACCAACGGTATCGGCGATACCCTAAAGACACGGTATGAGTCATCACTCTCCGGTGGAAAGCACTTCTTCACATGTGAAACTTACAACACGGTTAACGCCGATCTGGTCGACTGTACGGTAGATGCTCAAAAGATCTACAAGCTCAGAACGAAAAGAATCTTCACTAGAGAAACGAATCTCGATATTGTGCGACTTGACAAACTCGATAACTTCGATGGCAGTCTTATGGATATAATCCATATCTTTGCCGTGGGAGTGCTCGCGGAGGAAAGAAGAAGTTCCGATGACGACGTCTCTGTATGACAAGAATTAGCTAACAAACACAGAGTATAGGGAAAAAGCCGGAGAAAGCTACACTCCGTCAACACCTGTTTGAACGGCAATCCGGGCATCGTCCATGTGACAACGAATGTGTGTCAGGATCTGTATTTCACATATGAGACTTTTCAATGCAAACTTGGAACACAGAACAAACCTTGGCCTTCAACCCAAGCTTGCAAATAGCCTCGCAGTCAAGCCTAGACTGCTCTGAAGCAGCAGGACTGGTCAATTCTATCTACGTTCATAGAAATCACTGGTTAGCCTGGGAGCCGGAAGTCAAATCTGATTACCAATCTTGGTAATATGAGAAAACAAATTCTTCTACAAAGAACGGTGCAGGTTGATCATTGACTGCGATTGGTCGTGAAAATCAATTGCAACGCAGGGGAAAAAATCTGGGCGGTAATAAGGGTAATAGGGTGGGATGATAGATGTGGGAAGAATCATACATAGTCAACACCGAAGTCGTCAAGGGCTTTAGCAATCTCAATCTTCTTAGCGGTGTCAAAGAAAGCATTGGCAAATTGCTCGCCCTCTCTCAGGGTACTCTCAATGATCTTGAAAGAGTTGACGTTGCTTAGGAAATCCGGGACTGGTTGGTAGGGATTTCGCGAGTTTAGGTGGGGGCCATGCCGGCCCGATACAGGCTGGAATTCTCTCTTGTCTGTCTCTTCACGCATCGTCAGCGGTCGAGGGAACGAAATTGGAAAAATGGATCAATTTGTTTATGAGGTTTGAATTGAGGGCGTAAAGATTGTATGAGGTTACAGAGAGGCTATATACCATTGCTGCTTGATGAGAAATTCCCGTTTGCTGTTGGAGGCATGTTTGATTGGATTGAGGGAGAAGGGAGAAAATAATTCGATGAGGATAGTCGGTGTGGAATTGGCTCAGAGAGAGTTTGTTCAAACGGAGATGTAGCGGAGTGTGATTGGGTTTCTTTAGCAAAATCAAAGAAAAGAGTTGAGGGGTGAAGGTGACGTTTTATAAAGAGAAGAGGGTGAACGAGAGAGAGGGGGGGAAGGATTGAGCGATGACTCGACGGACGTTAGAGCTCCTTGGGGGAAGATTTATTTTTTTTCCTCTTCACTTTCAGGTTTTCTTTTTAGGTAAGATTTTTTTTTTCCTTTACCCACATTTAACTAAGGGTTAGGGTAATGGCCGTTTGCTGAGCCTGAGCGATGAGCACACGACTGTCAACCTATCAATTCCTGGCCTGCGAGGGTAATATCGAATGGCGGAATTGAGGAAAACTGCAGTAATTAAATTTACTTTTCATAACATAAACCTGAAGATGTTACTGTTGTTGCCCCAAACGGCCGCTGAATTGTAGTTTTTACTCTACGGGTGGCGTTCGCCCGGCAGCGTTCTCTGTCCGTAGTTATGATAGCGGACCAAGGACATGATTTTGACTTGAATTTTGCTGATGTGATAACTCTGTGTGGTTCTTGGGCGGTTACAGCAATTTGACAGTAAATGAATTACAGTCCCCAACGGGGCCGTGACGAACATGGATCAGTAACAGGTATTCTTTTGTCACCCTACTCTGACGAACTCACTTTGCCCGCCAAATACCCCTGCTCGTCACCCCCTGGTTTTCGTCACGGCCCCGTTGGGGGACTGTAGGTTTAACCTGTCCTTGTCATCTCCTCATCCGTGTCCTTCAATCCGGAGCAGATCTTGTCCAGATCCTGAAAAGAGAAAAAAGCGTGGTTCCGCTTTCCGCTTACTCAGCACTGCCAGGGCCAAGCATTGGCTCAAGCCTCGCAAGCTTTACGTAATTTACAAGCAGGGACAAGAATCTGATCAATCACTTCGACAGGGTAACTACACCTGCTGAGGCTCCATGCCATAGACCTATTGAGCACCGGTAGCTGAATATCCCGCTGTCAGCAGCTTAAACTGACACTTGTTCTTCCCAATTCATTTTCTCAAGATACCTTTCTTCTGATCCCTTCATTCTATATACATACCTTCATTCTTCCACTTCCTCTTTCATCCGGGAGCTCTTTTGAACCTAGACCTTTCACCTACTCGAAGTTCATAATTTCCATCATGTCTGGCCATGGCCCAAAACGCTTTATGGTTCTCAAGAGCCCTGAGGAGTTTGTTTCAAAAAAATTGTAAGAAATTTACCGTTGAGCAGCGAACCCTAAAGCATTCAAAACTAATCAAAGGGATATTTCAGGTTTAATATAGTTGCCGTTTCCCCACAAGATTTCCCTATAGGGCAATATGTTATCTGTAATGATACATATATTCTTAGAGTCCGGCCTGCGGACGCCATAGTGTCTGGATCTGCCGGGTTCTCTTCCACACTTAGAAAATGGGTTGACCGGGAAGCGGGCGAATCTATCACTATTGCGCCTTTCGACCAATTCAGAGCTCCTCGTTTAGTGAGCTTGGATTTGGGCATTGGATTTGCGCTCAAGAAAACAAGTGATGAGACCTATGACCAGGACGAGCTCATCAGGCTTTTTATTCAGGTACAAACTCTTCGTTATTTTAAAACATTCCACCTCCGCCCCTCCCATCCAAGCACCGAGCTTGTGATAGCCAGCGAGGCTTACCTATCTCATCTAGAACTTCGAAGGTCAAATCTTTGCTCCGGGGCAACTGGCCATAATGGATATCCGGAATATCAAACTTGAGATTGAAGTCAAAGCTGTGCAGATAGCTCAGGATACTGATGAAAAATCTGTTTTGCCTTCTGATGCACCAAAAAGTAAAAATCCTGCGCACCACGGAATCCTCAAACCCCACACCGGCATCACATTTTACGAAGCAGCAAAGTCCCCAATCAAGATCAAGCATAAGCGATCTGCAGCCAATGCTATTATACGACCTGACTTTAAATTCGAAGATATGGGTATTGGAGGTCTTGATACAGAGTTTTCGCAGATCTTTCGTAGAGCTTTTGCATCTCGTGTGATTTCACATGAGCAAGTGGAAAGGCTTGGAATCCAACACGTCAAGGGTATCCTACTCTTTGGACCTCCTGGTACGGGTAAAACTTTGATCGCCAGACAGATCGGTAAGATGTTGAGGGCAAGGGAACCTAAGGTCGTTAACGGACCCGAAATCTTGAACAAATATGTTGGACAATCAGAGGAAAACATCAGAAAGTTGTTTGCGGATGCGGAAAAGGAGTATAAGGAAAAGGCCGAAGAGAGCGGTTTACATATCATCATCTTTGACGAGTTGGATGCTATCTGTAAACAAAGAGGAAGTAAAAATGATGGAACTGGGGTTGGCGACTCTGTTGTGAATCAGTTACTCTCGAAGGTATACTCAGTATCACTTTTATCCGTCTTACTTTCTGACAAGAATGGTACCTTAGCTCGATGGTGTTGATCAATTGAATAACATCCTGGTTATTGGTATGACCAATCGTATGGACATGATCGACGAAGCACTTCTGCGTCCAGGCCGTCTCGAAGTACACATGGAAATTTCTCTCCCCGACGAAGCTGGCCGCCACCAAATCTTGAAGATTCACACAAATAAGATGAGGGAGAATGAGGCTATTGATCCTGATGTTAACATTCAAGAGCTGGCCGAAAAGACAAAGAACTTTTCGGGAGCTGAGATTGGTGGATTGGTTAAGAGCGCAAGTAGTTTTGCATTTAACCGCCATGTGAAGGTACGAATTATATTCACTTTTGGGTAATTAGTTTCTAATCATCCAATTCCCAGGTTGAAACCAATTCCCAAGTTGAAACCGTTGCCGGGATGAAAGACGTTGAAAACATAAAGGTTAATCGCCAAGATTTCTTTAATGCCCTCCAGGAAGTTCGCCCAGCCTTTGGAGTTTCCGAAGAGGAGCTTGAACAAGCAGTCCAGGGTGGTATCATCCGTTATTCAGAAAACATCAACTCCATTCTTGCAGAAGGTCACTTGTTTGTTGAGCAGGTCAGAAAGTCGGAGAGGACGCTACTCGTGTCAGTCCTAATGCATGGACCTCCTGGATCTGGTAAAACAGCACTAGCTGCCTCAATAGCGAAAGCTAGCGAGTTCCCTTTCATCAAGCTTGTATCCCCGGAAGCCATGGTCGGATTCAATGAGATGAGCAAAGTTAGTTATTTAAGCAAGGTCTTCATGGATGCTTACAAGTCTCCACTCAATGTTGTCATCGTCGATAATGTTGAGCGAATTCTTGAATTTGTTCCTATTGGGCCGCGCTTTTCCAACCCTGTTCTTCAGACTCTACTTGTGTTACTTCGCAAACAGCCACCGCTGGGTCGACGGCTCCTGATTATCGCAACAACCACTGAGAGATCTGTGCTGGCTCAAATGGACTTACTCAATGCATTTGACGCTGACATTGCGGTGCCGAACGTGGCAAACCACGATGAACTTAAACATATCCTGCGCGAGCTAAAGGCATTCAATTCGGACGAAGAAAGGGCTGATGTCTTAGCTAGGCTGCGGGACACTACTCTAACCCCGCAACTTAATGTTGGCATCAAGAAAATTGTAATGGGCGTAGAAACGGCGAGACAGGATAAGGATATGTCTGGGAGATTTGTGAATGTGATAAGCAGAGCTGTTGTAGAAAATGGGGCAGATTTGCAGGGCGGCGACCCCCGATTGTATTAATGGATGTTGGGCAAACCTGGATAATTATTCCCTGGGAGGGCGAGCACTAGCACTGTGTCGGATCTTGTGAGGCACGATATAAATTTCTCGGGTCTTGTAGAATTTTAAAAAGTTACATTAAAAACCTCAAGTAGAAGAGTGCACATATGAATACCAGTTTATCGCAGGATCTACTCTCTGATCAATTAATGCCAAGAATCGAGTGATCCTCTATGTTCAGATTACAAAACGCCTGTAGCAAACACAAACATCCCAAATAAAAACAAGCCTTTGTAAACGCTCAAGACGCCAAATGCCTACTGAAATCAGAACCGGCGAATGCAAGGGGATCATGTGCTATCATACATCTTATAATACGGTATCATACATCGTCACTCCAGCACACTGTGTTCCCTGAGTCCGTGAAGGAAATTGAGTATTAGTCTAGTTGTTATGGTAATGTGCAGCTACTGAGTGAGTCCAAACCCGCAACTGCAGTAGAGTTTTCTCGAGGTTTACCCTATTTAGTAAACTTACCGGAAAATAGGCAACCGTTGAAGGCGTCATGCATTTCTCGTATCATCCCGGAGGAGCGATTTAACAGCAGTCCATGTCCTCGGATTCTATCTCATCCCTCTATAGGAAATGATGTTCAACGATATTCCGAAAGCTGGGCTGACAGACCTCACGTGAGTAGGCCGATTGAAGATAAGTTGGTCTTGTGTGTGCTGAAAACACGTAGGTCGGAATTGATGGATATGTTGTAGATTATTCAGACAGGGCTTTCCCTGTAGCAGGTTTGGTGCTCCGCCAATTATACCGAGCGGCTAAGAAGGCGGAGGAATGTGTGATATTATGTATCATAGTGAGACATTCTGTTTTTCGATTTAAAAGCTTTAACTCCGCCGTCCGATGGCACGTCCTGCACTTCCTACAAATCCACCTTCTACTCCACCTTCACAACTACCAAAAATGCCCACCTTCCTCTCCCTCCCCAACGAAATCATTCTCCAGATCACCGAATTTCAAGTCATCCCGGACATAAGAAGTTTGTTGAGCACAAACCAACGATTGCACATCCTCCTCCACCAGTTCCTGCTACAACAAGCCGCACTTTGCAAAAAACTGGGGTGCCCGAGCGCTCTTCAATGCTGCCGAACAAGGGGAAATTCCATTGGTCAATTACCTCCTACCCAACAACATTCTAGAAAACCTTTCGACAGAGAACAAAAGCGCCTTTCACCAAGCTGTCAAAACCCAATCCGCACGTGTGGCGCAAACATTGCTTCTCAGCGGGGTAGATCTAGAAGTTCGTAATTCCCGGCATCCAACACCATTGCTTCTCGCCGTTAGGCACGGTCGTGTAAGCATTATCTGCACGCTCCTAGAACATGGCGTGAGCGCACGTGTGGGTGATACCTGGCTGTGGACAGCCCTAGACATCGCAATTACCAAACCACGAGATGAGACGTTCGAAAACATGATACGACTCCTATCGTTCAAACCCATGGACATGAGCCAGCGGAATAGCGCAGGTAGAACACCACTTTGTGCCGCTGCTGCAGGTGGGAATGTACACGCTGTGCGGTTGCTCCTAGAGCACGAGGGGCGTGAAGTGAATTGGAGGGATTGTATGGGTTTTACGCCGCTATATTATGCCACCGTCAGAGGGTATGCGGGTATTGTAAAGATGTTGGAGGGGGGTGGGAGGCGTGGTTTTAGGAGGTGAGTGGGATGCTTTGCTTTTGTGGAGTGCTTGGTGGGGGGTCACTGATGGGTTGGTGGTAGGGGGGATATTCCTCTTGAGACGCTTTTGGAACAACTTCCGCCGCAGGGGAGGGTCGTAGCGGGGTGAGGGGGACTTTTGTATAGAGTTAATGGGGGATCAGTGTACTCTATATTTCAATTAGATCGATGGCTTCCCAATCATTGTGGTAATCTTTCGGGAATTACACGCATACCGTGTCACTTTATACAGCAACTTTTGCAATGTAGGCGTTGTTTTTTAAGTTCGGATAACAACCATTTCAATAATCCAGCGAACCGCAACTACAATGACAGGAGTGCTCTAAACCCGAACTCGTAAAAGAACATCAAAAGATTTCATATCATCAAATATCACTCGGTATTCACTAGGGGTCGAGTTAGCATCATTACATGGTGTAATATACCATACGGTACGATACGGTAGTGTACGGTAGCCTACGGTAAACTTACCAGCCCCGTGAGCCGGTCTAGTACAAAAAAATCTTGATTGCAAAAGAGATGCTACGAGTAGATGGGAACTAGCTTCCACCCAGAAGTGAAGAAAGCTTATACTCCGGCATCGTGGGTAAGAATCTCATGAATCCAACCTGGCCTGAATTCGGTGGCAAAAGACGCAATTACCCGGCATTCAGATTTTTGGTGCGAATTTCCGTTTTCCGGTATTGTACGGTACAGCCGTAATTACGGTAGTCTACTGTGGGAGGCATCTCGTGTCAGGTGTTGAGAGGATACAAGAGAAAACAGCGGGCTTAAATACATGCTCAATGTCCACAGCGCGCGTCCCATAAGTAGTCCACGATGCCGTGGCCGTTGACGAGTCCCACCGTATCATTCGAGCACTAGTATACACGCGCTCCCCAATCCCTATCAAGCTAATAAAAGCAGCACGGAGTACGGTACCGGTATCAAAGTGCTGGAATACAATGTGAGGCCTGGCTGGAGCATTGATGAAATTATTAGGCAAATAAAACAAAGTTGAATTGGATCCCATACGTGAACTTGAGGTAAGTTACTGGGTAGGCGTTAGTACGGCACATCGGGCCTTTAAACCTATATTCTCCTTTCTTGTCAAATTGTTCCGAGAAGTGATAGCTTACTGATACCTTAATCCAAGTACCGGGTAACTCTAGATTACTTCTACCGGTACAAGGGCTGATGGGCTGATGAAGGAGACAGTCTGATAACGAATTCTCCTGTAAGGGGGGTGATCGGTGGAGGTGAGGTCAAGTTTCCCGCAAAATTTTATCAGATCGACATCAGACTGTTCTCGTCATCGGACCGTCAGCCCTTATATCATACTGCGCCGTGTGATATATCGTAGTAGCGGGTAGTTGAGTGCCAAGGTCGGGTTGCTGTCGTGCTGGAGTTTTGGATAAAGATTGTGAAAGGGCTACTTGAATAATAAATGCCCGCCTTCCTGTGCTGCAATCGGGCTCAAGTTAATATCTTGGAATGTAAAGCATTAGCTATTGGTATTGGTTGGCCTTTTGGCATTGAGCACTTTTGGTGGCTGGCTGAAGGTTGGGTTGGCTGGGAAACCAGTGTCGGCAAGTACAAGCGAAGCAAGATCGGCCATGTACGAGTAAACCTCGGACCGATCACAAGCTGAGGCTCTTCCCCCCCGCAAAAGGAAAAGGAAAACCCAGGACTTTTGAGTATTCTTTACCTTTCAGCCGCATTGCTTCCCTCAACTCTACATACCCCGAGAAACAAACAATGGCTCCAGCACTTCCGACAGCGGCTTCAGCTTCAACAGCCAAACCACCTCCAGCTCAACCCCCTCGTCGCAAGAGAAAGAACCGGACTCCGCTAATTACCAGGTTGATAGTCGACGACCTCCGCGGTGATGTAGCATACGTGTCGGAGGATATCTGGCGCGATGTTTTCGGCTTTGTGAAGCAGGAGCCCAAACCGAAGCCCGAGGAGGAGACCATCAACGGGATTCCGGTAGGGCCTGCAATAGTGATTGTTGATGATGGTAAGCTCAAGCTCTACGCCTATCTTTAAAGGACCGAAATTGACATTCTTTGAAACGCGATAGATGAGGACGATGAACCCATTCCCCCTACACTACACGCTGCCGTTACTCCTTTAATGTCTTCACGAGAAACTGCTACGAAGAAATGGACCATCTTTCCCGTCACCTTCCTTCCCGGGAGCTCTCAGTTTCCCGGACTCCCGCCGGCGACTATGATGCTTCCGCGTACCATCGCGCTCCCACCATCTCTTGCTGCCGCTAGCGAAAGAAGCTCCAAACCGTTTGGGGTGCTGCTGATAGACGTGGTACCGGTTGGGCTTGACAGAATATTTGTTAACGTTCGCTTCCCAGTGGGAGCCCCGGTAGAGGACGACCAGGATTTGGAAGATCGTGTGAAGGAAGCTCTTGGTGGTGCAAAGCTAATTCGAACGGGCGACGATCTCCCGTTGAGATACGCACATGGGAGAATTGAGAGAGGGAGAGCTAGAATCGAGCTTTGTGAGCCTGTGGAGCAGGGATTACTTTTACGGGAGACCAAGGTTGTGGTTGTCAAGGAGAAATTATCGAATATACGAAGACGAGGTCCTGATGAGGTTGATGGGATTATCTTGGACGGCGAACGTGAGGATGGTGGTGGCGGGGTGTCATTGTCTGGGGAAGATGGGGCTACGGGCAGTGACGAGGACGAGGATGACCCGCTAGCATTCTCGGGCTTCCTGTCTACGCCGTTAACTTCTAGCAGTATTTCCTACCCTTCAATGTCTACTACTCCGCATTTACGAAATGGTTATCACTCTCCGAATACCCTTGCATCACCAGCTCCGACAAATACAAGCAAAGAGTTCACTACCCAGCCTTTAACTAGGCCCATACCATCCGGCCTATTACACCCAAAGCCGAAGGAGCAGGATGATGATGAAGCTAGAGCTTTCGTCAAAGTTGGTGATTTGGCAAAATTGGGTTGTTTCTCTGGGGACTGGGTTCGAATATCTTTGCCTGCCTCTTCCACAACAGACCCACCCTCACCGGCACTTACTAAGGCAGCGGAAACCGTGGCTCGGGGACGTGGCTATGGAGCGACTATTAGTCCTCGGCCTGTGAATGGTAGTAGGCCAGGTTCTAGGGCTTCCAGAGACCTCTCTATAATGCGAGGTGATGGGGGATTCGAGTTGGAGGTTGGACGTCCGGTCAAGATATATTCACTTCCAGAGGGCTGGGAAACCTCCGGTTTGTCTGCTAAACGCCGAAGGGCAAGCGGGAAAGGCAAGGAACTTGCCATTGATGGAGACTCTAAGAAGGATTCAAATCCTACTGTCTACCTTTCTCCCATTCTCCTTGCGAATCTAGCGTCATCTTCTCCAACTACTACTGTTTCTGATGTGATTCTTTCACCATTCCCGACGGCGCCTACTTCTCTATTAAGCCCGGTCCCTTTATTCCCTCCTGCTGCAAAAGAAGTCACTTTGTTACGAATAGCATCACCAATCTCTACGGATAGAGCACTTCAACCTTCGCTGCTTTTGCAACTAAAGTCATACTTCGAATCTTGTAGAAGACTGGTTCGAAAGGGGGATGTCATTGCAGTAGGAATTGACGAAGCCCTTGCGCGAAGTCTCTACGGTGGTGACGGGGAAGACGGTGTAACAGAGGAACTTTTGGTCGGGGGAGTAGAAGAAAAGGGAGGTAGAAGAACTTGCGTCGCGTGGTTCAAAGTGGGCAGTATTGGGCCATCAGAGGAAGCCCCTGAGAAGAGCCCGGTTGGGAGGAGAATGGCAGACAAGAAGGATAAAGAGGATGACAGCATGTGGGGTGGAGTGGTATTTGTTGACCCGGCGAGCACTCGCATGGTTCAGGCTGGGTCCGAGAGACGGAAGATACCGCCTACTATCAGTTCCACTTGGGAATACTATCTTGGACTGCACCCACCGCCTCTACGACTAGCTGCTGTTCAGGGAGTCCCACCGGCGTTGATTGTGCCAGGACGATATGTCAACCAGACTCAACGACGATTGAGAGAATTGGTTTCTGCGGCCACTTCGCAGAGAGCTGTTCAATTGGGTTTGCAATCTATTGCTATCTTATTGACAAGCACTCAGCGGTTTATTGGTAAACGAACACTGGCAATGAGAGCTGCGGCCGACGTTGGAGTGCACGTTTTCCATATCGACGCCTACGACATCACCTCCGACGGCGGCGCCGGGGACGTAAAGACAGAAGGTTTCTTGCGAGCTAGAGTTGACAGAGCACTCTCCTGCGGTAAAGAAAGCTGCGTCCTGTTACTCTCTCACGTCGAAGCCCTTACAGCAGCTCGGATGGGAGAAGTATTAAAAGACATTGTAGGCCAAATGCGCATCGTCATAGCAACAACCACAGAAGTCGACAAGTTATCCGAGAACATCCGCAACGTCTTCACCCACGAGATGGAAGTGGGAGCCCCAGACGAAAAAGAAAGAATAGGACTGCTGGAAGGAATAGTCGACGAGCGCCGAGTCCGTCTAGGCAAAGAAGTCGACCTCGGCAACATCGCAGTAAAAACCGCCGCCCTGGTAGCCGGAGATCTCGTGGACGTAGTCGAACGAGCCGTCGCGGCCTCGCAAGACCGCATCCTAAAACTCTCTAAGAAATGCCGCGCCCGCCAACGAGATCCCAATTCCCCGGAGGCCCCGGTCACAGTCAAAGACTTGGAAATAGCCGGCGGGGACGAGACCACCAGCGTGCTAAAATGCGACTTCGAAGTCGCCGTCGAAGCTGCGCGTCGGAACTTCTCGGACTCAATCGGCGCGCCAAAGATCCCGAACGTGGGCTGGGACGACGTAGGCGGTCTCGCAAACGTAAAGAGCGCGGTAATGGAAACTATCCAACTCCCGCTCGAGCGACCGGAGCTCTTTGCAAAGGGGATGAAGAAGCGCTCTGGAATCCTATTTTATGGCCCTCCCGGAACTGGAAAGACATTACTGGCGAAGGCCATCGCTACGGAATTCTCCCTCAATTTCTTCTCGATCAAGGGTCCTGAGCTGCTGAATATGTATATCGGTGAGTCGGAAGCGAACGTGCGGAGGGTTTTCCAGAGGGCCAGGGATGCAAGGCCCTGTGTTGTATTCTTTGACGAACTGGACTCTGTCGCGCCGAAGCGCGGGAATCAGGGCGATTCTGGGGGTGTCATGGATAGGATTGTGTCCCAGTTGCTTGCAGAATTAGACGGGATGAGCGAGGGTGCTGAAGGTAGTGGTGGGGTGTTCGTTATTGGCGCCACTAATCGTCCGGATTTACTTGATGCGGCTTTGTTACGGCCCGGGAGATTCGACAAGATGTTGTATTTGGGAGTATCCGATACCCATGATAAGCAATTGACTATTATGGAAGCTTTGACTAGAAAGTCCGTTCCTCCCTCCCTTCCCTCCCTTCCTATCAATACTAACTGCACAGATTCACCCTCTCCCCAACCCTCTCCCTCCGCGCAATCGCCGAAACCTTGCCCTTTACATACACAGGCGCGGACTTGTACGCCCTCTGCTCCGATGCAATGCTCAAGGCAATCACGCGGCAAGCCAACCTCGTCGACGAAAAGATCAGACAATTATCCGCTACTTCCCCCGAAGGCCCGATTTCAACCGCCTACTTTTTCGACAACATGGCCACGCCCGAAGACGTTCTCGTCGTCGTCGGCGAAGAGGACTTTTTAGCGGCGAAAAGTGAGCTTGTGGGGAGCGTTAGTGCGAAGGAATTGGAGCATTATGCCAGGGTTCGGAGGCAGTTTGAGATGGCGGAGGAGGAGGGGAAGAAGGAAGGGAGAGTGGTTGAGAAGGTTGTTGAAGTTGCGGAGGAGGAGAGGGAGGAGGACGGGAAGGAGGATGTGAAGGAGGAAGTGGTGGATAAGGGGAAGGGAACAGAAGTAGCGGTAATGATGGATAGAGAGTCGGGGGTTGAAGTCGAAGATATTGGACTGCAGTTGAGGAGTCGGCTGGAGATTGTACCCGAGGAGCAGGAATTGGAGTGGCAGGATGGCGCGGAGGGGGATGAGAAGGAGCTTTATGGTGGCGGTGAGGCATGAATGTAATGGAGTTTAGAGTGGAGGAGTGTGGCTGAGCTTGTATACCGTGTATTTTGTTGCTTGAATGTGTGTGATAGATGTATAGTAATAAAAATATAAAAAAACGAAAGCGTACTTGGTAAATACAGTACTGTCCCCCAGAAACAAATCTGACGTAACAGAAGTAGAGAGAAAAAATAGGGAAAGCAGTTATTGGAGTCGAAGTTGAAGATATCGGACTGCAACTGAGGAGTGAGATTGCGCCCAAGGAGCAGAATTGGAGTGGAGGGATGAGAAGGAGCTTTATGGTGGGGCGTGATTGCCGCACAGTTTAGAGACGAGAGCGGATGTGGTTGGAGATGGCTTTAGTGCCAGTAGGAGGGGGGTTCTTGTATCTTGCTTGAACAAACGTGATAAATGGTTGTAATAAGATTTAAGGGTGCGTCTGGTCGCCCTCGGCTTTCAAAAGTGCTAAAATCGCAAAACACAAAGTTGTACCCTGCAACTGTAGTTATTCCAAGTAAGCTACTGTTCAGACCAACGAGTGATAATCCGTGAACAGGTGCGATGAAAAAAAATGTATTGATTCAAGTGTTATTCAGAAACATTCTATTCCCAAAGCCGATTTCCCACTTCTTTAAGCACTCTGCTGTCATAATTGAAAAGCATAATCTAATGGCCCTCACACTACTCCTTGACTACATATTGGGCAAAAATAAGTATCCCCCCCCCCCCCCCCCCACATTCAAAAATCTTCAATATCATCCACCACCCCCCCCCTCTCTCCCGCCACACTACATGCATCACCGCTAACCACCGGCGGTCCCTGGAGTCTCCCTCCAGCACGATGAGGTCTTGAATAGACCAGCTGAACAGGGCTAGCAATCGGCGACGTGAGGTTTTCGGCCTCTGGATGGTGTATCTTTTTCTGCTGCTGGTTCGTCTCACGCGGACGGGATGGAAGTACTATTTGTTGCTTATTAGGTTCTACTCCGCGCGGAGGGATAATGAATCGTTGAGCTGGTCTTTTGGGTTTTCGGTGTATTGGGGTGGGAGTTTGTTTTAATTCCGGTTCTGGTTCGAGGTGTTGGTCTGTGGCGGCGGGCGTCTTCTGGTTTGCACATCCGGCGTGGCCGAGGGTGCGAATTGGTGAAGGGGTGAAGAGCTCGGAAGATGTAGCAAGGATTTTGTCGAGCCATTCGTTGTGGGTGAACAGTTCTATGGCATGTTTAGTTTGTCGCATGGAGAGTGTAGAGATTTTTGGGGATTACCTTGGTCGTCTACCGCGCTGCCGAGGGAGTCTTGGGTGTTGTATTCTGCTAGGTTGTGTTCTGGTTGGCCGTGTTTTGTTCGTTCTAGATTATCTTGTGTGGGAATGGGCTGCTGTGCGGGGGAGGTGGGATTGATTGGTGATTCAATTGCCTCTGCGGGGGTGTCTTCGCGGGGAAGGGCGGAAGCCACATGGATGGCGTCCAGGATTTCCTCTGTGTCTTCGTCTGTTGTGCTAGTGTCTTCTTCGTCCGATTCGTAGTCGGTACTCTCTTGGGTGTCTTTTGCGCTGCCTTCGTTGGAATCTTGGGATATTTGATCGGTGCTGGTTTGATCGTCGCTGGGCGAATGGTCATCTTGATCTGTGTCTGTCTCGTATTCTTCTCCCTCACTTTCCCCTGGTTCTTTCATTCCCGCATTATCAGGACTTCCCGTTCGTAAAGACCCATCATACCCGCCCTCTTCATCTTCCCCGTCGGTCTCATGTATGCTTCTCTCGATATCAGGTATCACTTCGACTTGGGTTTGAGTGCCATTGCGACTGCCCATCAAAGGTCCATAATTTAGTAAATTCTCACTGGAAATGGTCTCGCTGGATGTTTCTTTGAATGACTGTTCCCCTTGGTATTCGTAAGGCCGACTCTCTGCAGGTGATGTACTCCAAGAAATCTGAGATGATCGAAACATAGCACTAGTCATATGGGTATTTCCCAGCACCTCTTCTTTGTGCATTTCCTTTTGCATTGGGTTTTCCATGTTCGTAATCCTGGGTAGATCATATGTGATCGTTGCTTTGGCCTCTGGATAAAGATGCTCTTTCCCATGGACATTTGGACCGCTTCGTAATCTTATAGTCGAGTAAATCGAACCACTACTAGGAATAGGGGAAGAAGCTTGCTCAACCTCTTTGATCAGACAATCATCCTCGTCAACTTCACATGGGCCTGCATCCAGCGGTTTAGGGACCCGATTGCTCCTCCGGCGTGAATATTGAGCAAGAGGCGACGACGAATAACCGATTTTTCTACCCTCTCGACGCTTCCGCTCAATAATATCAGATAATGCGGGGGTAATGTGCTGGAATTGGAACATTGGCTCGTGCTTGTCAAAATCCAATAACATTGTATCCGCGGATGAACCCCGAATTGCTGTAGGGTTGATCTCTGCCGACCCGCTTGCGGGTTCAGTAGAGCTTGTGGGATTAGTTGCGGAAGTCGTCGATTTTTGTGTCGAACCTCCGATGCGTATGTAAATATCCTCATTATTTTCCGGATATGCTGGCAGCTCTGGCGTGTCCCCGTGCGTAGCAGCTCTTCTGTTCCCGCGCACCGCAGACATTGCACCTTGTTTGTCGTTGTTTTGTAAAGTACTACTGCTATCATCATCGTCATCTTCCTCTTCTTCTTGGGAACTAGTAGAACCTGACGAGCTAGTGTCGGTAGCCTCCCGATGAGGGTTTGCCTTCAGCTTTCTCATCTCTTCTTTGCTCTTCAAAACCAGAGGCTTTGACAAGGTCGTGCATACCCAGTCCTCCCTCTCTAACAACATCCTTCTCCTTGCCTTCCTTATATCCTCCTGTATCTCCTTCCCACCCCTCTTCCCCGTATTGTTGTTGACCTGCAAGAGTGGAGAAGCCCCCCTTCGAACACTCTCTCCATGGTCAGTCCTTGCCTTCTTAACTATGATATCAAACTCAGGGGTCGTTCGGTCCTTTCGCTTGAAGACCGTGGGAAGATTCCCTTGCGAAGAAGGGATGGCAAACGTTTGGGCAGCTGTGCGGACCTTGGAAAAGTAGCGTTTTTGGAGACGCGATGTTGTAGAGCTCTTGATAGCACGATTCCGGGTTCCTCCCGTCCAGTTCATCGCCATAACGAATTCAAGGAATGAATAAAATAGTATCAAATGCTCCGTTCCCATCTGTCACATTTCAAACTTAATCAAAGTGGTTGGGTTTGCTGGGAGATCTGCGGTTACGTAAGCTCGTGTAGTCGAAGAGTTATCCTTGGTTTTGACAGAGTAGCGACCAAATGAGATCCTTATGGTCAAGAGAATTTTGTTTGATAATGCTAGAGTTAATTTTCGAGTGATAATTTATGATTTGAGCATGCCCCTCGCAACGTTACTGTACAGCATAATATCAACAAAAACACACCCAATCCCAGATTTCCCATAACTTGGAAGAATAATATCAACCCTTCAGAGTGCTCAAGAAATTCTTCTCCAGAATACCCTTCCTCTGCTCCTTCCTCAAGGCTGTCCGGATTTCTAACCGTGCTGATTGAGCTTCCAGCGGCGTAACATGAACATCCCTCCCAATCTCTACCGTTGCCGGCTTCAATCCTCTTGACCCCGGAACAGAGCTAGGTCTATTAGCGAGAGCTCCAATAGCAGATACAACCCTGGTGAACGGCTGGGCCATTGATCGAATAATACTGTTTGGGGCCGTCGGGTCTGGCACTGTGGCAAATGGAAGATCGATTGATTGTTTGTGAGGAGGTATACGGACGTCTTTGTTTCTAGCCTCCATACGGGCAACGTTCTCGGCCTGTTTCTTTGCAAGATCACGTTGTTTCTTCGATTTAGCTATGAATGAATTAGTAACTGCCAAACAAAATAGAAACAAATGAATAGTAGTAATTCTTACAGTATGCATCTCCCGCAGCAGCAGAATCACCTCCGCCACCGCTCTTTTTATCAAGCAGTGACCATAGCCAATCCGGATATTCCATGTCATCCTTCGCGACAGGATCTAACCTATTTTTCAAAAAGTTGATGTTCTTGAGAACCGTTCCAGCAGGTGTTCCGCTCATTGTTCGAGGTTTACCGTCGGCCGTAAGAGCAGATCTGGGGGGAGTAGGTTCTAATGGCGCTGGTTCGCCGGGTGGGCGAGGCGTACCATCTCGCAGCGATTGGGTGGTGACAAACGACCGAGAGGTAAGGAAGAAAATGGGTGGACGGGGGGAGGATCGTACACATCGAGTGCAGAGCATTTTGAATGCCATTGACGTTGAAGGTGCCATATTATATTCTTCGTTTTCACAAAATCTGATGTTGAAGTAAAAATTGGTGGGGGGAGACAATCAGACTAGTAAATTCTGCGGGCAGCGAATGTTTCAGGCCAGCACAGAGTTCACACAGTGCTTTGTTCCGGGTTTCTCTTGTTGGATCAGACAGAAGGGTGATTGGATCAATTTGGTGGGGATTTCTTTTTTTTTTCTTCCTGTAAATTAAATCTTGGCGCTCCCTCTCCCCACTGTGAGACGCACACACACACAAACAGAAAGTCTCTCCAGCTTCTCCTCCTTCTCCCCTCCCTCCCTTCCCTTCTCCGCCGCACACCTTCCCATCTCTCAAGACAGAAGTTGTGTTGACGCTTTGCAAATCTGAGGCATTCAATTCAGTTGGCATTTGGCTGTTCCATTACCGAGGGCCTTGATCCTATCTATACTGTTGGTATTTCCATCAAATTGATTTGTGGGCATTGGGGGCTTCTGAGGGTTACTTTGCAACTTTACAAAAATTGGAAAAAAAAAGAGGGCTTTGTCGTCACTTTTGGTGCAATCCGAGGGCTTTTTATACTCTGAAGACTACTGAGGGCATATTCAAGATACCTGAGGGCTAGAGGCGTTTTACGTCCGATCTAGGGCTATTTCTTTTTTTTCTCTTTCTCTCCGGAAAAAAAAAAAAAAAAAAAAAGGCAGAAAATTTTCCCTACCCCCTCCCGTCAACCACCTTGTAACACCTTATCCTCCCTCTCCTCCCCAATATTTTTTCTTTCTTCCTCTCTACACTCCCTTCCCTCCTTTTTCTTCAAAGAATTCAAAGGTTAACCTCTTAGAATCTCCGGATCTTATCCTTTCTATTTACACATCGTTTCCCCTCTTTTTATTTATACAACAATCGCATTTACAATGGCCAAGGAAAAATCCTCCACCAAGCCTGTCGCCAATGGCAAGGCAAACAAGAAAGATGCTTTAAAGTCTGTCAAGTCGGCTGCTATCACCAAAAAGTCTACCAAACCCACCAATCCTAAGGAATTGGCCAGAAAAGCTGTCGCCGCCGTTACAAGTAATAAGAAGGCTACTGAACCGAAGAAGTCTACTGAATCTAAGAAGGTTACCACACCTAAGAAGAAGAAGGCCAAGGCTCCTACCCCATCGTCCTCTGAATCCGAAGATAGCTCTGATTCTGATTCTGAGTCCGGATCTGGGTCTGGGTCCGACGATAGCGAATCCGAGTCCGAATCTGAGGCTAAGACCAAGAAGCCCGCCAAGAAGGCCGAAGTAAAGAAGGCTGAGGTAAAGGAGGCAGAAGTCAAGAAACCCGAGACCAAAAAAGTCGAGGCCAAGAAGCCCGAGGCGAAGAAGCCTGAACCAAAGAAGGCCGTCGCAAAGGACTCTTCTTCCGAGTCTGAGTCTGACTCCGACTCCAACGCATCTGATAGTGATAACGATAGCGATTCCGATTCTTCCTCCGATTCTGACTCTGATGAAGAAGAAAAAGTCGTCAAGAAGGCCTCTCCTGTTAAGACTGTCAATGGCGCCAAGAACACTGCGAAGGTAAGATTTTTTTCGGTATTGTTATGAAACATGCGACTAACTTGAGACAGGCGGCCGAATCCTCGTCTGAATCTGATAGCGACTCAGACTCTTCGTCCGATTCTGATTCTGATGCTAAAGTCAAGCCTACCAAAAAGGCTGGCTCTGATTCCGATTCATCCTCCGACTCCTCCGACTCCTCCGATTCATCTGACTCCTCCGATTCCGAGTCAGATGCTAAGGCCAAGTCTACCAAGAAGGCTGGCGCTGAATCATCATCTGACTCATCTGATTCCGATTCCGATTCCGATTCAGACTCTTCCGATTCGGATTCCGAAAAGGCGGGAACCGACAACAAGAAGCGCAAAGCTACGACCGAGGCCGAGTCCACCTCAACCACCCCAAAGAAGGTGAGGACTGGGTCCTCCGCTGAAGAGGGTACCAAGAATCTTTTTGTTGGATCACTGTCATGGAACGTTGATGAGGATTGGTTAAGGAGTGAATTTGAGTCATTTGGTGAAATCTCTGCTGTGCGCATCGTCGCTGATCGTGATAGTGGCCGTTCTAAGGGGTATATTTTGGCAATCTATCTATTTATTACTGTCTAATTTAATTCTAACTCTTTATAGGTTTGGGTATGTTGAATATACTACCCATGAAGCCGCTAAGAAGGCACTCGACGAAATGAAGGGCAAGGAGGTAGATGGTCGCGCAATCAACGTTGACTTCTCCACCCCTCGCCCGGAGAACCCTCGCCAAGACCGCTCCAAGACCTATGGCGACCAAAAGAGTCCCGAGTCTGACACCGTGTTTATCGCCAACTTGAGCTTCGAGGCAGACGAGCAAGTCGTTCAGACTGAGTTTGAAGGGTTTGGAAACATTATTGGATTGAGGATTCCAACTGACCCGTGAGTTTGTCGGTCATTTATTTCGGTCTTACAGATACTAATGTTATATTCTGCAGTGAATCTGGTCAGCCCAAAGGATTTTGCTACGTTCAGTATGACAGCGTTGATTCTGCTCGCCAAGCGGTTGAAGGAATGAATGGTGCTCTCGTTGCTGGTAGAGCCATTCGCACTGATTTCTCTACTCCCCGTGATCCCTCTAACAGCGGCGGTCGTGGCGGAGGTCGCGGTGGATTTGGTGGCGGTCGTGGTGGTGGCCGTGGTGGATTTGGTGGCGGTCGCGGTGGTGGCCGTGGTGGATTTGGTGGCGGTCGCGGTGGTGGCCGTGGTGGCCGTGGCGGGTTTGGTGATCGTGGTGGCCGTGGTGGGTTTGGTGGTGATCGCGGCGGGCGCGGTGGGAGAGGTGGATTCCAATCCCAAAACCGTGGTGGCTTCGGAGATTTCCAAGGAAAGAAGCAGAAGTTTGAATAATTTTGGGAACTTATAATACCGCGCCCTTGGATTTTATGGTAACTTGAAATGGTCTGCGGGTTTATAATATCTTGTGGGTGACTGAGGGCTTGTGGGTTTTGTTCCATTCAGTGGGGATTAATTCCGTGGGCATTCATCTATGTCATAATGTGGGGTTTTAGGCTTTTTCCTTTGTATAGTGTGTTGCCTGCTACGGCAGGTTCAAAAGTTTTGCTTTTTATATTATCCTGGGGGTTTTCTCGATGACTGTACGTCTACTTGTGTTTGGCTTTTCTTAACAATACTCTTCTCTAGGAGCGGGGTTCCTTGTTATAGAGGCAGAAGGGGAATACTACGGGTGTTCCATTATCAGTATTTGTATATAGGGTTTATTCCGGGATCAATAAAAGCGTGTGACCATATTTGGGATTGGGCTTGGTGCGTGAGATGAGCGAGTGAGCGAGTGAGATGAGGTCCGGTGGGGTTTTCTGGTGGCATTCAAGCTGTGATACCACACCCCTTGAGTTGTTGGTGAAAATTTTATGTCCCAGAGAGAGTGAGAGGGTGACATTGCCCATGTAGGCATTCGTTATATCACGGTATAACGGGAAGCAATTTAGCTTAGCACCTTAGGACCCCGCATCGAGAGTTAAATTCTAGCAGTCTGGACTGCATTTGCCCAGAGTCCTTTTTTTTTCGTAAAGCCCCGACCAGTTAGTATAAGTTGGATGATGCCACTTTGCAGGAAGAGAGAGAGAGAATGAATTGCTTGAGTATGAGTACGGTACAGGGTTCTACTTGATATGGATACTGCATCGTACGATTGCAGGAGCTGGACGCTGAGTTATCTTTTGTGAAGGATTGGAATTCTTTCAACTGCGCTGCCCCGCTCTATGGGGATCGTTACTGTAGGTTGGGGTTAACTCAACGGATATTGAACCTGGCGCAAATTGTCGACGCAGTACGGTAGCTCAACAGGAGCATCACAGAGCCTCAAATGCGGCAAACGAACGGTCTTGGCGCCAAAGCTTATCCAGCCCAGATCAACAAGAGCTCTACCATACCACAACCACAACCACAACCACCGCCAAACCAAAAACCTACAAATCCCACCGTACATTTCCAACCGCACCAATGCCAGTAACCGGGTACCCCCCCCCCTTTCCTCCCCCCTTCCCATCGCCAACTAACCCCCAAACCCCCAGAATCTACTGGATAAACACCCCACCCCCAAACACCCCCCCACAGCACATGGTCCACCTCCTATCAGACCACCTGGGAAAGCGTCACCAGCCATTATACATCGGAAAATGGACGCTAGAGCACCGCCTCCTGCGCGAAACCTCTTCCCCCGCGCTCCCGGGCAACAACACCGGCGCCCCCTCCGCCCGATCCCAAGGGGCAATGGGCGGTGGAGGTGGAGGGAACTACATGCAATGCCTCGACCTCTCCCACCACAACCCGCACAAACTCATCGTGTCGACGCCCGCGTCCATAGTCACCGTGGATCGGGAATTCGAGATGCTCGTGCGCTCGAAACTCACGGCCCTATGGAGTCATCGGCAGACGCTCCGGGGGGAGGGGATGGCGTACGAGGTGGATGATTTTAAGGTTCGCATCGCGAATATACTCCAGGGGGAAGTGTGGAAGGGGGTGTTGGTGGAGGTTGAGTATGCGCCTTGTGGCTTGCTGAGTGCGGCTGAGGGGGTTATCAGGGGGTTTGTGGAGGGGTTGGGCTGGCCTGCTGGACGCTTCACCTTTCGGGGGAGGGGAGGGGGGAGGGGGGCGGAAGGGGAGGAGTGGTCGGTGTTGGATACGGGCAGGCAGTATTGTGAGGTTTTGAGGATGGGGTGGGGGGGATGAGGAGGATTGAGTTTGGGTGAAGAGTGTGTTGTTATAATACTGTTACTGGCTAGGTGGAATAGACGCCATGAAGAGGAAGAAGGGGGGGGGGGATTGTACGATACCGTACTAGTTACACTGGATAGGGTACAAATAATTCGTGCCTACAGAATGCGCGAAATAAACATCAATAAGCAAGGTAAATGGCGACGGCGACGAAGAATATAGTAGTTTAAAAAGACAGACAGTGAAAGACGAACAAGAGTTACAGTACCCTATCCTACTAATCCAATCCAATCCCGTCCCAAACCAAACAATTAAATAAAATAAAAATAAAATAAAAAACCAAAACACCAATTTCAAACCATATAATCCATCAAGTTATTTAACCTCCCGACTTTACACAACCCCACAGCTAACTTCAAGCCATAACACTCCCAACCCCCCCACCGCCCATAGCAATCCCCCTAGAACCAGCTCTACTCAACCCCCTAACCACCGCCTTCCCGCCACGCCCGGAGCTACCGCCACCACCGCTGGTGATACGGCCCAATAGGCCTCCTTGAGACTTACCAACTTCTCGGCCTAGGGCGTAGCCAGCCGAGAACGTGATTGCGCTGAGGATGAGGATGGCGCCGGCGGAGAGTGCCAGTGTGGAGTATGAGATGCCGGGGGGGGTGTTGTCTGTAGTCTCCGGGAGGGAGGTGGGGGATTTAGTCCGGCGTTTTGATTTTGATTTTTTGTTGCGGGGTTCTTTCTCACGTTTCTCAGAACATTTAGTAGCTGGAGAAGGGGATTGGGAGGGGGCGGTGGGGTCTGCGGTTGCTGAAACCATAGAACTACGCCTACTCCTCCCGTTCACGGAGCCGCTGGCTTCACTGGGTAGGTTTCCCTCTCTGACTACGCGGATGCCTTCTACTGCTACTCTTCCGCTCTGTTGTTGCTGTTGTTGAGAGGAGGTCAAGGATTGAGTAGGTGCTTGAGATTGTGGCGGGGATTTAGTCAGTCCCCGGGCTGCCGCTGCGCAACTTAGGAGTGTGGAAAGTGAGGCTCGCAGCGCCTCGTCGTGGTCTGTTGCATGGTTTGGTGCAAACATGTTGAAGCCGCCGGGGCCATGACTACGGGAAGCAGGTGTTGTCTGGCTTCTAGTTCGAAAAGGGCGTTGTTGGGAGGATGCTGAGAAGACTGTTCTTGGAGCAGGTAGGTCTTCAGAAGGACTTGCTTCGTCGTCGCTATCTTCTTCATCTTCATCGTCAGGGGATGAATACCCGTCCGAGCTCATTGGCATTTCGTTAATCATGGATCCCATATCTTCGCCTTCTTCCTCTTCTTCATCGCTTTCTGAAGAGCCATGTTCGGATTCTTGGGTTATGCCGGTTTGTGGAATGGGGGTTTTTTGCGCATCGCGAAAGGTGGATCTACGCCTTCGTCTGCCGGCCGAGACTTGCAGCCCGGCAGTTATGATGTGTTCGTCTGATGAGGATGTGTACGCGCTATCACTCGGATGAGAAGCTACCTCGATCCAAGAATCTGCTTCTTCTGGAAATAATTAGTATTAGCGCACGTGTCCAATCAAATCTATTTATTGTTTATCTCCCCATTCATCCACTTCGATAACAACATTGTAATCCCTTTTTTTTTTTTCCTCTCTCTCCCTGCAAAAATTCAAAAGAAAATGAATGATGAAACAAACCTCCTGTATGGGTAGCTGTGGGCGCAGGCTGGCTCCTGGTGAAATTCACAACCTGGGAACTTCCCGACCCTCCAGACGTCTGCGTGAAAGGCGATGGATGCATCTCGTTCCTGTTTGTTTTATTGGGCGGAAAGTACAGCACTTGTAAAAGTTACCGTACCGTACCGATGGGTAACCTTTTTCGTCACTTATTCAGGTTCCGTAGGTTGGTCTGAAACTTCGTGAATGGGAATGATGGATTCGAAAGTGATAGCAAGCAATCACACTTTTGTTCCTAACGAGAGGTACCGGCACTTGTAGGTAGGTAGGTAGCTGGTAGATATGCGTGAATTATCGTACAGTAGAGAGGAAGAGTTTCTAATCTCTTTGTGAGCTACGAGTACGATACGAGTACCATACACTAACAAGTGCACCGTGTACGATAAAGTGGAGGGGGGAGGGAGGAGGGAAAGAGAGAAAAAGGAAAAAGCGGGCGAGCGAGTGAGAAAGGGGGGAACAGGTATGGGATGGTCGAGTAGGTAAGTAATAGAGGGGGAAAAAGAAAGAATACAACTGGCTGGTTCAACTACCACACCATCAAATCAACATACCGTACAGAACCGTACCAGACAAGACGAGACGCAAGAGCACCCGAACAGGAAATATGGTGCCAGTGTGATATGATACAGAAGGGGTCAGGTAGGGCGAATAATTTGCAGGAACGAGAAGGGGCAGGGAGGGAGGGAGGGAATTAGGGAAGCTTGCTTGCTTTACCTGCTGCAACGGCCACACCCCCAACAAAAAAATCCAAAAAAAATGCCCGATGCCCTCGTTGAAGTTTTGGAAGGTGTCGTCACGAGATTACACCATTATATGAGTGGTTATGATATGATTGGTTTGATAGGTGGGAAGTTGGTACGAGTACAGTATGTAGGTAGGTATGGTAGTGGAGGAGCCCAAAGGGTTTTTGGTGTCGGCTTTAAAATTGGACTGTTTGTGAGGGGAGAAAGGAGAAGGAGCGGGAGGGAGGGAGGGAGGGGAAGGAAGGAGGAAGGAGGAGGAGAGAAAGAGGGGAATAGAACAGCAGGAAAATATCAACAAGAGTCAAGGGGAAGGAAAGGAAGGAAGGTTATGAATCTGCTCGAGTACTGTACAAGTAACGGAATGGGCGGTCCGAAGCTCTCTAGAGCTACAATAGACTTGTCCGAGCAGTTTAACTCACAAGTGCGAGCTAGGTAAACAAAGTACACTGAGCACAATATCATGACAAAACAAAACAAAAACAGTTTATTAACTCACCCTTCCCCCATCCGCAAGGTTAACAGCCGCCGCACACAACCGGTACCAAGTATCATGGATATAATCATGCCGTAACCTACGTGACGTCTTTCCTGACCAATCATTAACTCGTATCCAACCATCACTCACTCACCCACCCACTCAGCCCCGAGCTCACAGCGTTCATGACCACTACGAACCATAGCAGGAAGTCCCGGCTTGGATGGATGACTACTTGACTACCTGACTGCACGATACAAGACCACACCTCATGACGCTCATGATCGAAATCGACCCTTACTTTTTTATAATAGAAGGCCGGTGACTGAATGTAGCCGTTACACCGCGTCCTCCCTACTTGCAGCAAGTGTGGTATTCTTAGAGCATGAATATTCCATCATTAACGTAAGCCGGGCTCAAACTGTAGACTATTGCACAGCAAGCTGAGCTTTCAATCCCCTATCCGGTGTGTGGGGGAAAGCGTGCTCTGGAATACTCGTATTGTGCGGTAGCCAGATCCGGCCGGCCCAGCGACCAGTTCTTAGGACCCTGAATCGGGGTTGAGATAAGCACTCGGAAGAAGTGGAGGCGAGGTGACAAGTAAGACTTTTTGTATCATGGCGTGGTATTGGGGGGTTGTTATCTGTGGTTGTGATAAAGCTGGGGGTGTGCTGAGTACCCGTATCATGACTACCGTACTATGGTACGGGTATTTACTGTAAGCAGAGAAGGGGATAGAGAAGTAGATACAGTATTGGTATGACACTTCAAACTTTTTTGGTAGCTCATTTTTTGGTAGCTCATGGCTAGCTTGCTATGATACAACACGGTATATACCGTAAGCGAAGAAGCTTGAGTTCAAGCTTAATTTCAGGAATTCGTATTATGTAAGCAAGTCACTGCACCAGAATCCTTACTCTTGCCCCAAATTGCCAATCACCAAGGAATTTCTGAGAAGAAATACCGTCATGTAGGCCAGACGGAAGCGTGAGCAACCTCAGGCCACACGCACAGTAGACAACCGTACCCAACAAAATTGCCAAAAAAAACCGAACCATATCTGATGATGATGGTTCGAAATCGCCTACCGGTACCGATAAGAATAAATTTACTATACCGTACTTCACACTCTGCCGGCCCTGTTTTCTAGCCCGGAAGGTACAGTACATGGGGGCGGATAAGTTGTGAGAACGGTAAGTTGCAGTACCCTACCGCACTAGTAGAATTGGACGGCACTCTACCGTATCATACCTACCTGTACGGGTACCTACCTCGTTCGGGTGAATACAGTAGCCATGCCACTGCCGCCGGGCACGTTGTGTTGGTGCGGCGGTATGATAGTAGATACGCGTGCGGGGAGTTCCGAGCTTTGGCTGGCAGGCAGTATGTACTTTGACCGCGAAGCTTATTACTAACTCACAATACAGTGTTTTGGAGGCGGGAATGGTTGGTGCGTGGTGGATGGGTTCTGTACAGCTGTGATAGGGTAGAGGGTGCCAAGTACGGGTAGAAATAAGGCAAGTAAGCTGCTGACAGTACAGTTCATATCATCATACTGTAGAGTATTATGCGGTACTTGTAACTAGATATTAACCCAAGGCTAAGTTAATTCTACAGTACAGTAATATGAGCGGGGTTTAAATAACTGGTTTCGTGGCCATTTTGCTACCCTCCCCTAAGATACAAGCGTATGAACCCATTAACCGGAACAGACAGGGATTATTTTGCTGGTTAACCCAAAATAACTGTTCATTAACTTTCGGCCTGGTACTTGTACATGCTGGAGGACCGTGCGCTGGTTGTGGCTTATCGATAGGATTGGTGGGTGCGGGAGTCGGTTGGGGTAAGTTAGGTGAAGGAACGACTGGAGCAAGGTAGTGATTGTTTGGAGGTGCTACTGTCGGGTTGGATTGCTGGTTGAGTGGTGCTGTACCGAGGTTGACAATCGATTGGTATTTGTAGTGGAGGCTAACAGGATTGGAGATACGATGCAGATATTGAATTGCTGGCCTATACGAGTAGTTTTGCAAAAAGTGTCTTGATGCAGGACTTGGGAGGGTAAATATCATACACGGAGGACGCCGGCTCGGTATCCAATTCCTAAGCAGCGTTCGGTTACTAAATACATCCCTACCGCATCAAGCCCATCTCTAAATAAATACAATCCTCCCTCGCAAACAAAACAAGAACATCCCAGACTAAAACAATCTATTAGCCTTCTTATCCTTCCTCTTTTGTATCTGCTCCTTAGAAAGCACGCTCTTCGCTTTCCCAGGCGCCTGCCAGAACAAACTCGGTGATTCCCCTTCATCCAAAGTGTGCGCCAGGTACCCTCTGTGCTCCGGATCTCTGTAGTACTCAATCTCCTTACGTGCCGTCGGGTTGGCAAGTCTTACGTCCGGTGGGTAGCGTTCTGGATGCACGACGGCTCTGATGCCGTTCTTGTTGAAGAAGCGGGTCACGATCTTGCCGCCGGCGTCTTCGACGGCTTTGATGGCTTCGCGGGAAGCACGGGAGACGGTGATTTCTATGGGGGTTTTGAAGACTTGTTTGCCCTAGTGAGGTTGTTAGTGTGGGTATTGGGAATTGAGTAATGGGTGAGAGCGTACCCGTGCAAGCAGCTTTACACCGTCTTTGATACCGTGGAGGCAACGAGTGTCTACCAGTTCCTTGAAGGTAATAGGCTTGGCAGGGTCTATTCGGCCTTGGTCAATCCAGCTCTGTAACCGGTCGAGATTCAGCGGAGACATGTCCTGGGCGAAGCTATTGATCCATCAATCAGTTTGATGCCCCTCCATAGACAAAATGAACCGGAGCATACAGATTGACTTCGCCCTTCTCGGGATGTGTAATATGTAAAGGTGTTTGGCCACCTTGAAACCCAAAGGGAACTTTTCCATGCTGCTTCTGACCCTTATGACCCCTCCCTGATGTCTTTCCCTTTCCCGACGAAGGTCCACGACCCCTGCGAATCCGCTTCTTGAAGGAAGCCTTCACATCCCGCAAGTCTCCAAGGATAGACGCAAACCGGCATTGTTGTAATTGGACCCCAGAAAGTACCCGAATAGGCGAGTAATTGTTTGGCCGGAGAGCCAACCCCACTGTCCGTGAGATGGTTGGTAGGAGGGGCATTGTTTATGTTGTTTCCTTCCGCAAGATCTGTATCTGGGCAATGATGATTGTGGGTTGATAGCGTTGCAGTGCCACGGTTGAGAACAATGCATTGTCTTGGCGTGTTTCGCCTCTTTTTTTCTTTTCTTCCTTGCTCTGCTGGAGGCTTCAGCCCCACTTCCGGTCTGCTCTATTCCCCCACTGACTCCCTGCGGCTTCGAAATTCCTCTCTGAAACTTCGATTTTCTGCATCATCCACTGCCACTACCTCAACAGCTACTCCCCTATTTACTCGCTCCCACAAGCAAACACTATCCTACGAATCCAGCTTGTCTGCTGAGAAGACATCATACCTACATCTACCTTCATCATGTCCGAGACTGTAGCTTCAAGCAGTGCCATTCCCGACGAGCAGCGTCCTCTCGATCAGATTCCCATCTCCCCTCCTAATGGCGAGGTTGAAGAAGAGACCGGAGAAGACGGTCTTGCACTTCCTGGTAATAAGGAACAGCTTACTGTTTTTCACTCTGCTGATAACTTTAATGTCAAACATCCTCTCATGAACAAGTGGACTCTTTGGTACACCAAGCCTCCGAACAATAGGGTTAGCACCGCATCTTGTTTGTGCTGATTTTAGCCGATTATCTACTTCACGCGTTCGCTTGAGGCTCTTGCTTGGGATTGTGACTAACTTTGCTTATTTCAGGGAGAAAATAATTGGAATGATTTGCTCAAGGAGGTTGTCACTTTTGATTCTGTTGAAGAGTTCTGGGGTATCTATGTATGTCTCACTCGCTTCCGCCTGATTTTTTTTTGCGGCGCTAACAAACAATTATTTTTTTTGCAGAATAATATTGCCAAAACATCCGAGCTCAGTTTGAAATCCGATTACCATCTCTTCAAGACCGGTGTTCGCCCTGAATGGGAAGACGCCCAGAATAAGCACGGTGGCAAATGGGCATATCAGTTCAAGCGTGGTTCTCCTGTTGATGATCTCTGGCTTAACGTCATGCTCGCTGCCATTGGCGAGACTCTAGAGTCCGATAAGGATAAGGAGATTATGGGTGTCGTTGTCAACGTTCGCAAGGTTTCCTACAGGATCGGTCTCTGGACTAAGACTACTGGTGCTGGGAAGGGTACTCCTAAGGAAGCGGCTTTGATGGAGATTGGCAGGAAATTCAAGGAGGTCCTGAAGCTTGGTGATAAGGATGTTATCGAATTTTCTTGTCATACTGAGAGCGCCCATTCTGGACAGAGCAGAGCCAAGGCTAAGCATGTTGTTTAAGAGCGGATTCCTCTCGCTTTTTCTCTTCTATCCCCTCGGGGCCACCAGATTAGTATATTTTTAGCATTCTGAATAACTGCACACCGTTTTCTTTCTCGATTTTCTTTACTGCTACATTTCTCTCTCCCTATCCCTCTTACTCCTGATGAATGTTACGATTCACGGATGGCATTTCTTTAGCTGTATCAATTACTTTGCTTGGAGATTCCAATTTTTATCTTTTTTTGCTGCTTTTCTTGAGGTCTGGTGTATGTTTATTTGTTTTTTTCAGTTTCACGTTTCTCATGCTCTTTTGTTCCTAGGAAGTAGAGATGAAGCGGAAGTGAAGGGGGACTGCTTGCTGGCTGACGTCCTCGCACGGTCTGTGGAATAAAAGTTGCTTTTCTGGGGATAATGAAGATTGAATACTGAGACTCATGGATGATCACTCGAATTGAAGATTTGCGGGAATGGGGTAGGTTTATTGTGCTTGCTACAGTAGATGAGACGAAACGTCGTATTAATCGGATAGAATAGTAGAGTTTACGCTGTTCCTTACATGGCGAGCACCTGTCGTAGCGCAATGCTCCCAACTCTTTGAGCGACAGTTTAAAACCAGCCCAACTATATCTAATAAATGCCCGTCCCCACCACGTACGCTGGGCAAACACTGTACTCTAGTCTTGTCTCGCTTCGAGCTTAAGTGAAGTCATGCCGAAGTCCTTTGATATCGAGAAGTGAATTGCCGTTGTGTGGTAATTTGGGGATAGGACGTAATCACGGGGTATCATGTCGTACCTCTGGGAATAAGAAATATAGTAGATTACTGGTATTGTACATGGCATATTGTACCCTGTTTGCATTACTTTATGTGGCTGATTTTGAGGGGGTTTGAGTGTGCTTGTATTGATCTGAGGTTTTGTGGTAAGTCACGGGGTGGGGAGGTGTGAATTTGTTATTGTTGCTTGTTCGATTGTGTATCTGGTCAGAAGTGGTGTTCATACTGGTGGTGTCGGCTTGGGAGTTGACTAATTGGTTGGATGGATGGATTACGGAGTTATTGAAATGTGGATGCTAAGAAAGTGATTGATAAGACAAAGACAAAGGGTATTTGTGCTACTCGTTCTACGGTATAATACACGACCCCTCTTCAAACGCCCAAAAACTCCTCCACGATGGCAACAACAATTTTCCTCCTTCCCCACGTATCGAAAACCTGCGCATGATCCAGACCGTCATACCAAAGAACCACCAAATCACCCACCTCCCCGGTCCAAACTACATTCCCAGTCTCGCCTTTGCTCCTCTTCCTTCCGGTAAGGTACCTCCAACACTCGGGTGTGTCAACAATCAGGTCATTCTCGCTGATTACCACGGCAACCTTCTTCCCCGCAAGCTCTTCCTTCCAGAGGATATTCTCTGCCCAGAAAAAGTGTCTTGATAGCGAATGCGCCACGTCTGGGTCTCTGGAGGCAAAGTATTGTAATTGCCATTCGTTGGCGGAACTAGGTGCTCGATGGACAAAGTTGTATGCGACGGAGGGGAGGTGCAGTAGCAAGGTTACCGGGTCCATGAGTACCAAGGATGAGATTCTTGGAGATATGGATTCCGAGTGGAGTAGCCATGTGGACAACACTGTTCCGTAAGAATGTGAGATGAGGATGAAGTTTTGGATTTCATGCCGGGATAATATCTCCGTGAACTCGGCTGTAAAGGCAGATTTTGACAAGGGGGTGTGTGAGAAGCGGAAACTTATTGGCATGAGTTCTAAAACTAGGATTCCGACTGTTGGGTCTAGGGATGCGAGGTCGTTGAGGAAGGGTATGTACGGATATAATCCTATGCCGATACCATGGATGAATACGATGGGGAGTTTCGTAGGGTGTGTGTGCGGACGCTGCCAGTATGAAATATGTCTTGCCGGGGAGCGCGCTGAGAAAAGCGTATGCGGGCGCGGGGGGAGTACTCGGAACCAAGCGCCTGGAGTAAAATGTCTAAAAGAGTGCCAGCGAAGGCGGACGCAGGTACTTAAATCCACCAGGTAAACAATCTATCCCCATCCTCAATCATCAGCACCGCAGCGGACCCGAAGAAAAAGAATATACCAACAGAATACCATAACAAACTCCTATACTCCATCACCACTCCATCAACCGTTAACCGCACACACTTCACATCCTTATTGTATCCGCTTTCGAAAACTCGTCCGAGTTGCGATTCGAGAAGAGTTATGTACCCTTCCACCTCCGCGAATTCCTCAGCGCCTCCGCTAGCAGATGCATTCAGGAATGCCCAGTTCAGAAACTCGCGCACGTTTTCACGCTTTATCGATGCTGCAGGAGCGCCATGGAACCAGCCGGAGAGGTAAGCGTCTACATCCGGCGTTTCGTCGATGCATTTCTTGAACAGTGATTGACGGTCTGCGCGCGTGGTTAAGGGGGGGTGTTGTGCTGGCTATATTATATCATCCCATCCCATCCATTAACTTTCTTCCTTTCTTCCTTAGAGAGTGGCTGGGGGGACTTTTTGCAAAAGTAACTTCCTAGGAATATACACCGCTGTGAAAAACAGTGCCTCCGCGAATAAGTATCCTGACAACGCTAGCGGCAGGCGGAAACGCCCGGGTAGTATTGTCCATCTAGAGAGGGTGTAGATGGTACTGAGCAGTGGAATGGATTGTAATGCGGCTATGCAGGTTCTTATAAAGATTAGTTCTGGAAGGGTGCGGTTTAGCATGGCTTTTCGCGTTGTGATGCCCGGGGGGGCACGAGTGGAGTTTTGTTTTGGGTATTGTGATGATGGGGGGTTAGTTAGCTGTGGTAGTGTAGATGATGAGGAAGAGAAAGTAAGAGCTCCGAGTTAAGTAATGTTATGAGATCGTGTCGGTAGCCTAGCTAAAACACCATTTATCTATTTATCGAGCCCTGGCCGCGTCATCGGTAGGGGTGCTGTAGGTTGTTACACAATTTGCTCTTGCGTTGGTACTGTGGATGGCCTATGGGTACATCACAACAAACTGCGTGGACTTCATTTGTGACGCGGACAGTAGGTCTCAGTCTTGTATTTATAGCCGTCTATTCCTAGCAATGATCAAGGAGGACAGTTCCCTCAGCACCTTACAGGAGAGGCCTCCCACAGTACCGTAGTCGGGGCTCAACCGGACGCTGGTGAGAAATCATGATTCGACAACTATTAAATCTACTCTCGTAAACTGTTGAGGGCAGCTGGTACCATGCCAAAAGTGCAATATGAGATTTAACTTTTTTTCTTTTCTTTTTTGTTGAAAATTGTGCTTTTTTCAACAATTGAACTTACTCGTTGAAACTGCAGGAACTTGGGAGAAAGGAAGGAAGAACACCCCACGATCGCGTGGTGGGGCGTTATTGATGGTTGGGATTGGAAGTCTGGCATACCGTGGTTGGGGTGTTGTGGTGGTGGTGGGGTGAATTCTTTGTTCTGGGAGTGAGTGCGGAGTTAGGGATGGGGGTCAATGGGGAGGTGAGGATTGTGGGTGTTTGGAGGATGGATTAAAATGTTTGTAGTATCATACATAGTTGGTTGGGGAGTGGGCTTGGTGTTTGAAATCCTGTTGGATTTTCCTGTTCAGCATAGGGTTCTTCCAGGTATCATATGATACCTGAGCTATAATATAGTAGCGCGAACTGTATGATCGGTTTTCCGTACTTGAATACTAGTTTAGAACTCAATCCATGACAATGTTGTTGGGGCTTCCATTCTCATACCGATATTCGCCCACTAAAAACGGTATTCTGGACTAAGTCTACCTATATTATTGTCGATTCCTGCATTGTTCATCCATCCTCTGGGCTATTAATCTTACTTTTTTTTGGCTCATAGATACTCGCTTGCTAGAACCTGTTATCCATCTACTTTTGACAACGAATTGACGTGGAGTACTGAAAAAACGAATTGTCGAATATCCGTTTCAGAGCACCAAATGAAAAAACAAATTTCTCGACGGGTCAGGTTCAGAGCACCAAATGAAAACAAATGGACCGGTCGGGTCTGGCTTCTCGATCCCTAACAACAACCAAACAAAAAATGCCCAGGGTAAACAGGTTCGCTCAATGTAAAAGAAAACAGCCAAACTTCAATCAATTCTGTAGAAACAATCTCCTAACGACAAGCCTGAAAACCACAATCAAACCCGAAAAGAAAAATCAATCCAAGCCAAAGAAAGTCCAACTGATCCCAGTTGTCCAACTATCTATGCTGAATTCCTCTAAATACAACTTTCCTGTTGTGTTCCTGTACTTCTTCCGCGGGGTTCCTCCTGTTCTCGTTCTTCGTCCCTGTTCCTTCCTTTTCTAAGTGAGGTGTGGGGATAAGCCCCTTATATAGGCCTGTCCTCATAGGCCACGTAAGCTAACAAACAAACTAGCAAACAAACGATGACGCGTCCCCAGTCTATGTACATAGGCCGCGTAATCCCCCCAATTTCTAGCTAAATAGAGTTCCTTCACAAATAATGATTCGGTTCAAGCAAACTAACTACTGAAATTCGGAGAGAAGGATTAAGAGAGAGAAAGATGGAAAGTGTGGAAAAATAGAGTAAGCAAGATAAAGTGAGTTTCGTTATAGTTGATAATAATTATGAAAGTGATAGATGTTGTTTTTCTAAGCATTGACGGTGATAACATCAACTATTTATGCACTCCAAAATCCTGTACAACCACCAGAATTTCCCTTTCATTCCGTGCCAACCCTCATTCCAAATACCAACCAATATCATTCCGAATACCAACCAACATTCCTAATACCAAGTACCAATGTCATTCCGGCAACAATCGTTTAACGCATTCCTGACAACACTCCCACTCTTCCTAGTACTCGCGTAGAGTGCAAGGAAGAAAACACATGAAAGGAAAGACATGGTAACTTTGGCCGGCCTCATTAAAAACCTGTCAGATTCTGTGATCAGGGAAAAAGAGTGCTGCCATACAGGTAAAGAAAATAAAAGTAAACTAGTTAAAAATTAAAAAGAAATAATTAATAGGAACAAGAATAACCAAAAGACTAATCAAAGCCTAAACTACCTTTACGAGACCTAAGCGTAAGGTGTGTTTCCAATGAGCGTCACAGGGCAGTGATTTCATGAGAACATCAGTGGTTTGTTCAGTGGTTGGGACATAATTGAGTTTGATATTTCCATTCTCATAGGATGTACAGATGAAGTGATATTTGATATCGATATGCTTTGTTCTCTCATGGAACTTCAGATTCCTGGTGATATTGATCGCTCCTTGATTATCGCAGGAAATAGGAAGAGGTCCCGATACTTCTCTGATAATCTTGTCATAAAGACGTTTAATCCATATTCCTTCTCTTACTGCTTCTGAATAACCAATGTACTCAGCTTCCAAAGTGGATAGTGAAACCAACTTTTGCTTCTTCGCTCTCCAAGAGACTGCAGTGCCGGCAAGGATGAAGGTGTAACCACTTGTAGATTTCTGGTCCTCTGTGTCACCAGCATAGTCGGAGTCTGAATATCCATGTAGGTCCTTCTGGTAATGTCTGCTAGGTTCATTTGGTTTTCCGTAGGTAAGTGCGAGGTTCTGCGAATGCCTGAGATAGCGGAGCAGGCGTTTCGCAGCAGCAAGATGGGTGGTGTTTGGTCGCGAACTGAACTTGCTTAGTGTAGCTACTGCAAATACGATATCTGGTCATGTGCCAATGACAAGGTACATTAGACTTCCAATCAAGGACTGATAGTTACTAGAGTCGACCAATGTGCTCATGTCCATATCCAGTGATGATCGTAACTTTGAGCCAGGTTCCATAGGAGTCGCTACCCCATTACAGTTGTTCAAACCGAAGCATTTTAGTATTGTTGTGATGAACCGTGATTGATGTACTTGAATAGTGTCGGGGTTAGCCCAAGTTACTTCAAGGCCTAAGAACTGACGAATCCTTCCTAGATCGTTCATTCGATATTTCTGGTGCAGTAGCGTTTTCACATCTTCAATACTCTGTGTATCTTGTGCAGTTATCAGTAGATCATCAACATAGAGTAGAATAAGAACCTCGGGAATATCTCTTTTCTGAGGACAAGATGATTGAATGTATAAATTTGGATCGTTTTCGGATCGCTGGAAGTTGATCGACATTAAGAATTGCTCGATATGCTTATACCATAGTCAGGGAGCTTGCTTAAGTCCGTAAAGTGCCTTGTTCAATTCACAGACCTTTTTTGAATCCACTTCTGGACCTAACCAATCAATGCCTTCGGGAAGCTGTATGTATATGGGGTTATCAATGGGGGGATTCAGAAAGGCAGTTACTCCATCCATATGATGCACATCCCATCGATGGAGTGAAGCATATGCTAAAATCAACCGCAAGCTTACAAGCTTTGCCACAGGTGCAAACGTATCTCCAAAGTCAACTCCAGGGACCTGCTCATATCCCTTAATGACCATGTGTGCTTTATATCTCAGACTTCCATCTGGATTGGTCTTCTTCCGGAATACCCATCGGCATCCAATGATATTCATGTGAGTGGGTATCACCTCGCTGCTCACATAAGACCACGTTTTGTTCATCATGAGGGACTGATATTCCTCTCTTATAGCACTCTTCCAGTGCTTTGAACACAACTAATGAAGTGCTTCCCGGTAGCTAGTCGGGTCGCACTCATCTACCATAGCATCCACGATGCTATCCTCGACAGCCATGCAAGCTGTTGGATGGTTACGGGATGATCTTCATAACGCAGGTATGTCCTCGGCGGGGATTTCGACCCAGCGGTTTCGGTTACAGGATTCTCTTCGTAATGCAGGTATGTCCTCGGCAGGGATTTCGACCCGATGGTTTCGGTTACAGGATTCTCTTCGTAATGCAGGTATATTCTCGGTGGGGATTTCGACCCGACGGTTTCGGTTATGGGATTCTCTTTGTAATGCAGGTATACCTTTGGTGGGAGTCTCTTCTCGATGCAGTTTGGGCATGCAAGGGTGATCGTTCTCAACAACGTCCTCATCTGCATCTCCCATGTCTTCCATGATGTCCTCATTCTCATCTTCCAACTAATTTGGCTTGCAAGCGTGATCATCAACTTCCATGATATCCTCACTTGCATTTTCAACAGGACTTGGCTTGCAAGAGTGATCATCATCCTCATCTGCATCTCCAATAAATGTCCTCAGTATACCTGCATCAGACTCATCATCACCTCTAATGGAGTTTCCAATGACCTGTGATTCATCAAACTTCACATCTGAAGCCTGGACAACGCGCTTTCCAACTGGGTCCCAAAGTCTCCAGATCTTTGACGTGTCGTAAACATACCTAAGGAATCCACATTCCCGTGCGCGTTCAGCAAACTTTCCTTGCCTTTGCTCCTCTGGTATTAACTTGTACGCAACACATCCGAACCGACGAAGATGACCAATATCTAGTTTGCGATTGTGTAGTTGTTCGTAGGGAGTCTTATTTTGTATGGATTGAGATGGAGAGCAGCCATGTAGATATGCCATGGTATTAATCGCTTCGGCCCAGAACTGATCAGGTAACTGGGAGTCGAACAACAGTGCTCATGCCTTGGTAACAAGGGTCCTAATCATCCGTTCGCTGACACCATTTTTATGTTAGGTGTATGGAGGGGAAGGCTTGAACGAGATTCCCGAGACATGCAGTATTTTGCGAAAAAGACTGTTATCATATTCTCCGTGCCCGTTGTCGCACTGGAACTGTGCAATAGGCCATTCAGGGTATTTAGTCTCAAGAGACACCTTGAACTCCTGAAAAATAGAAATGACTTCGATTGCTGTTTGCGATTGCAAGAAGTAAACCCAGACTGATTGTGAGAAGTCATCGATATGCACGATAAAGTGTTTGAGCCCCAATGTTGATTCAGGTGTGATCGGCCCACAAAGGTCAGAGTGAATTAACTGAAATGGGCGTTTCGTGTGTTCGACTGGTGCTCGCTGTATTTTCTATTGATGCTTGGACTTGACGCATATATCGCATATGCCTTGCGGGATCGATGTATCATCGTAGGCAGATGGTGGAATGAGGAGTCTGATGGTGTCGAGACTGAGGTGGGCAAGTCTCTGGTGCCACAAGGTAAGTGGTATCCTCCATTGTGATGCACTATTGACCAAAACTGATATATTGCTAGTGGCTTGACTATAACTAGTGTGAGCTGAAACTAGGGAGGTACGTAACTGATACAGACCATCAATTAAATTTCCGAGCACTATACTAGGACCACTTCTATCATAAAAGTCTCCTATATAGCACACCTTGTCCATAAACCAAAGATGATATCGTACCGAAAGCCTACTAACTGAGAGTAGACAGTATTGGAGTTGCGGTACAAAGAGGGCATTGATCAAGATGCTGGTACTGGGAAGCCGAAGGGAGATGAGGCCAGAAGCTGTTGCGATCATATACAAGCCATCTCCCATCGAAACCTTGACCGGCGTTGGCAGAGTTTGAAGGGTGCAAAAAAGTTTCTTCTCATAGCACATGTGATGAGAGGTGCCTGAGTCAATGACCCAAGCCTCATTGCCGAGAGTTCGAGGAGGGGTAGTGATAAGCGCCTTCACTGTCATAGAGGCTGATTCCGAAGGACTGTTGGCTGAAGAAGCCCTTCTCACTGGTGGTCGTTCCAATCGTACCTTATCTGCTCTCTTTTTCGTAAGGCAATCCTCTTGCTTATGACCCTGTCTATTACAGTACCAACAGGAGATCGAAAAGGCTGCTCGAGGAGTTACTTGGTTGTTTTGATATCTTCTGCATTGACGAAATCGACCTCGTCCTCCTCCACCATGGCGAAAGCCTCTACCTTCTCTACTCGTAGACAACAAGACATTCCCGGATGTCATCATATTGCTGACAGCTGCATTCGATCCAACTTCACCTTGTCTATTTCGAACTGATGTCTCCCATTTGATGAGGGTGGCGATCACGTAGTCTACTGTCTGGCGTTCTGCTGGCTGATGGGTTATAATATTGATGATGGAGTTACACTTTGCAGGCAGGGTAGTAATTAGGTGTGTGATGAAGGTTTCATCCGGAATTGCTTGTTCTGATCCTTCTAATTCCTGACAGCATTCTAGTAGACAGGTTATATATTCTGCGAGAGTGGAGTTACTAGTAGGGCGCAGTTGGTTAAAGCTCCTAAGGATTGCGGTACGGCCGGCGCGGGTGTTCGAGGTATTATTACAAACCCGGCATGGTTTGTAATGGTTTCACATGACATACAATTATATGTCATAGTATTTCATTTGTTAAAAGTTTTTCACATGACTCAGAGTCATACGATGATATGTTTTTACACTATGACTCAGGTATGAGTCATAGGGTTTCACATGACTCACAGTTGTAAGTCATAGTTGTTTATGTTTGAATTTGATTGGCAGGTTGAGCATTGACTCATAGGTACGCCTATGAGTCATGAGGATTAAGAGGCATGACTTCGTTTATACGAGTCATGAGGTTTTGCACATGACCCCTTTAAGGTCATGAGACTTTCGCGCATGACCAAATATGGTCATGAGATTATATGTTACGCGAATGCATGAGTCACAGTTGTGACTCATTTAATTTGTAAGCGGGTTGCTGGAAGAACTATATAAGGAGGCCAGTAGGACCTGATAGTTAGTTCTTCACGCAACCACCTAAGTTATTTCCTATCTTATAAGTTATCAATAAAACACCTTTACGCTCTTTACAAACAAAGACCAACCACCACGAAGAAGAAAAAGAACGAATACTAGTTAACGCTATAAGGACTTAGTATTGGCAACGGTCAATATCTAAGACATAGCGTATGAGAACTAGTATTAGAATTCTCGAAGGAAAGAGAATACAATAGGAGATAGGTAAGTACTATCCCTATAAGAAAGCTAACAAATAGTGTCGTTACCTGTTGCGAGATATAAGAAAGGAGAGATCATATAGCGGATCGTAACTATCTAGTTTTGTTTTTAGCTCCTCCCACATGAGGTGGGGATCTCTCATCCCGTTAATATAGGTCTTAACAGATGAATGACAGGATGCATTTATCATTGCAGCTACTTTACCAGAATGGCGCTTGAAGTCTGCTGCTCCACGACCCCCTGGGTTAATCTCTTCTCCAAGCACGATTGCTAGGGTGGATTCTGCCTGGAGAAAGAATTCAACGTCGCGTTTCCAACGCACATAATTGTAGTGGGTTAGCTTGCTTGTTTCCCCATACTTACAATGGTAGAGTTCATCCCCATAAACATGTGAAGGTCTGGGGTCCGTCGTAAGGGCAAGAAGGGTGGTGCCGGTGGTTTGGTTGAGAGGCTGCATGGTGGGTCCTGAGGTGGTTGCTGGAAAGGTGTGAGGGTGTGGCAACAGAGCTAAGAAAGCCTTTTGTGGGAAACAAAACAAAATGGAATAGGCAAAACGAGATGCAGTAGGTGTGATGAAACAAGGTGGATGTAGGTAGATGTAGGATACAAGTTATGCGCTCAGAGAGCCAGGCTCATAACCTGAAATTCGGAGAGAAGGATTAAGAGAGAGAAAGATGGAAAGTGTGAAAAAATAGAGTAAGCAAGATAAAGTGAGTTTCATTATAGTTGATAATAATTATGAAAGTGATAGATGTTGTTTTTCTAAGCATTGACGGTGATAACATCAACTATTTATACACTCCAAAATCCTGTACAACCACCAGAATTTCCCTTTCATTCCGTGCCAACCCTCATTCCAAATACCAACCAATATTATTCTGAATACCAACCAACATTCCTAATACCAAGTACCAATGTCATTCCGGCAACAATCGTTTAACGCATTCCTGACAACAACTACCACATGACTAAAAATACAAAATCAGATTTTTCCCTTGACAGTACTGTGCTGAAGAAACTAAAAGTTGAATTTTGATCAAGTGTGTAATATCTGTTGGTCTGTGTCGAAACTGGCATTCTTTAGGTTTGATCTAATCCATATGGTGCTTGTCCCTCAATTCAGAAGTTTATCACAACCTTGAAGAGTAGCTTTCAAGCAGGGCAGCTCTCCGGAGTGTTGTGTTTTGTTGTATGACTTTGTCCTAGCATTTGAGATTGTATTTATACCATTTTGTATAATAACATATAATACCATATAAAAACTGTATTTTATTATTAAAGACGTATTTTATTCAATGTTTTAAAATAGGTACGAAATATTTTATGCAAGGTACAGTAGCACAGTTATGTAGAAAATGGGGAATACTACTTTTAATTGTAATCTACAAAGTTACAAATCTGAGCTTGTTGCTAGCTAGTATTAATCAACAGTATACCTTGGCCTCTTCGATCCTCTGGCCTCAATATCAAGTGATTGGCCATTGTCATAATTTTGAAAAAAATTGTCAGCAGTAGGTTCTGCTTCTTGGTTGACTTCAAGCTCAGTCTCTTTCCCATCTCCATCTCCCTGTAAGTTGTCAATAATAATATTAGTAAATAGGGAAATCAAAAATTGTATTTCTATTAAAAAGGATTTCAATTATAATACCTTCATCACTTCCAGTTTCAATAGTGTCCTGGAGTCCAACAATAACATCTTCCAGCTCAATTTCTGCCTTACTAGAGAGCTCCTGCCACTGGCATGGTTCACCAGCCTTGTAGTCTAATACATGGTGGTTGAGATAGATATAGGTAAGCTTATCTACTCAAGTAGAGCTGAGCCTATTGCAGACCTTGCTATGAATAAGATTCTGGGCAGAAAAGGAACACTCACTGGGGACTGAATTGGCTGGAGTACAAAATAGTCTTGTAGCTAGCAGGGAGAGCTCCGAAGTAAAGGTATGTTGGGTGTGCCAGAAGGTAGTTAGGCTAGTCATATTCTAAGCAAGATTGTGAGGACTAAAAGGCCCATCCTTTGCTTGGTACATGTAATATTGTTTATGAACATAGTTTTAGATAGTAGGGTCACTGTGTGCATTGGGAAGGTATTCAATAACTATATTCTGTTGCTCCACAGTTGTAGTTGCCCCAATGTTCACTGGTGTTAGAAAGTAGGCTGTCCAATGAAGAGGCAAGACCTGTCGCTCTATTCTCTTCTCAAACAACCCTAAGGTTTCCTGCAAAGAAGGCTGGATAGTAACAATATGCTGAAGGTGGCTATGAATGGTAAGCCAGCGAGAAACAACCAATCCCAGATGCGTATTTGTGGATTATGATTGAACTTGGACCTTGTGGATAGGAAGAATAAGGTCACAGAGCTCTTTGACATTGCTCCAGAAATCACGGGATGAGAGAAGCTGGGTAACCTCATGATCAAGTTGAATATAATTGTTAAGTATATATGACTTGAAGGCATCCTTACTCTTGTAAACAGATTCAATAGCACATGCTTGGGTACCCCAGTGAGTAATAACAGCAAGGACCAAAGCACTAGTCTTTCCATAACAGGCCTTTTGTTTCTCGCGAAGAATCGATAGTTGAAGAGGGGATCAATGAAATGTATTGATGACCAACATGATCTGGGACTAGATCATCTTATAGTAAGGAAGTCCAAGCAGATCCTTGATGAGTAGTTGAAGGCTGTGGGAGTCACAGGGAACAAAGAGTGCCTTGGAGAGTTGTAATCTTTTGTCGGCAGCAAGGATTCGCCACAACTGTTACAATCCTCTCTTTCTCGGGTATACTTGCAGTAGGCAACCTTTCTTATCTTCCTTGATCGTTGACCTGTTTCCTCCCTTTCGCTTACCTTTTCAGTCTCCGTAGTACAAGTCCTTGACTTCTACGATTTCTTTATTCTCCTAACGATGACTTTTGAATGTTCGAACGGATTTCTGGTTTGGTAGAAAAGCTTTTTATATTGAAAAGTATTTAGATGGTTGCATGAGGAACTAACTACTCTCGCCTACAGTCCTCCTTATATAGTCGCTCCTCCCTCAACCCTAACCCTTGATGACTCATCCTTATGAGTCATCTGTACGCATGACTCAAAATGAGTCATCGTGTGAAATCCATCAGCTGACTCCTATGAGTCATTCTCGCTACCAATCAAAAACTTATAAATCAATCATGTGCGCAATCCGCGTCACATATATAAAACCCGTGACTCATAATCTGAGTCACGTGTGAAAACATAACATCATATGATCGCTATTGCGAGTCATAGAAAATCAAACAACCAATAAAAACTTACTAATGACTTGCTAGCGCAAGTCATGTGAAATACTCGTCCTTTCTGACTCATAATTATGAGTCAGGTGAAATCTGCCTTGCCAGTCTGCCTTGCTTAGTCACAATTTGTGACAACAACAGAAGTATTGTGGAACAAGTATCAGTAGCAAAGCTATTGATCCTTTTCCAATCACCTTTAATGAGTATACAAAGTTTTGCCATCAACTAGGAAGCCAGATTCTCCACTGTAAACTGCATGGATCCTGCATTCTTGGAGCAGTAATGGAAGGTACCCCTGTCTGTATTAACAGAGATGTTGATAATTTGATCCTTGGATTTGTTTTCACTTTCATCGGTAATGATATTGAGATAGTAAGAAGATTGAATAACTTTCTCAACATCCTCTTTTACCTGAAGGTAGGTCTGATTGAGTAATGTAGTACGCAAGAGGAATAGACTTGGTGGCTTATAGGCTGGCAAAATCTTTTGAAACAGGGCAAAAAAGTATGGCAATTGAGTGACATTGAAGGCAAGATTGTTCATATAGATGGCTAAGGCAAAGGAGAGATCAATGTCATGCTTTTCAGTAAGCGACAGCCATTGAACTCGGCTAGTAATACATGTTTGACCTGCAGCCAGGTTTGATGTTCTGATGCTTGCCTTTCCTTCAAGGGTCATCTTCTCCTGATATTTGGCACAAGTGGATAAATGCTCATGTTGACATGTTGGGCTTTTTGCAAAGGTCTTTCCACATGCGATACACTGAACTAATTCAAGCTATATCAACTTTAGTAAATTCAAATATCTATTTTATTAAATGGTAAAAGAACTTACCTTTTTACTGCTTTCAGGAGGTAAAGTCTTGAAAGCACTGTATAGCTGTTGGTCCTTCGTATGACCCATTTTCACAAAGATTGTGTTTTTGTCCTTGGTAGTTGTATCAAATGATAAAAGTCTTTCTCAAACACTTGATCTGCTGATTGGGAGAAACATTCTCTGCCACACTCTTAGGGCAAGAACTGATTTTACAACTAATTATCCTTTGGTTAGGGCTTAGGGCTCAAGATTAGGTTAAAAAACTTTAGGGCACATATGTATTGTATGTATGGTATAAAATTTATAGTCAAAAATACCGTATTTTATAATAAAATACGTATTTTTCAAAACCCTACTTTGTCCAGCAATTGGCTGTAGCTTTACAGTGTGATCACCCATGGCATCACTCATGTCTATCGGAGACTGCTATACTAAAATCGAAACTACGCTCCGGAACTATTGGTACCGGCTACTGTTTTCACGATCAAAGTTAGAATTTCATAAGTAGCACGATCTGTGATTGAAGGTGTAGATGATACAATAATCTATTCTAAAAGAATCATGACTGAGTATTGAATAAGGCCAATCTATCTGGGATTAGTGTGGGAGCCATGATGCCTTTGGGATCCTCAAGTCAAGGATCGTGCCTACGAGAGATTTGTGTCCGGTTAATTTAGGCACACTATATGCCAAAGACTGACTAGAATACCGGTACAATGATAAGTTAAGGACGTAACTGATGGTACATTACTAGCCGGCTTATAAATTTAACTTCAACATTATTGAAGTATAGGCTGTTCTCCGGCGAATGAAGGGGAGTCGACGGGGTTAACGTTGACATGGTGGACATAAATTAATCATCAGTGTTTTTTTTGTTCCCAGTTGGAGTGGTTCTGCAGTGTTGCTCCGGGACCGTACAATTGACAGATAACGAGTATCGTTCTTAAAGAATACTCCGCCCGGCATCTGACTCCAGGACCTCTGTTACCAATAAACATCTAACTTTAAACATTTAACGCTCTCCTCAACTCGAGTGCCGGGAAAGATTTCGGGGGACAAGTCAAACTTTCTTCGCAATAATTAGGTGATTCAATCGTTGAGTTTTTATATCAAAATACACTTCGATTTAACTTAACTTATGTCATTCTCATTCAGCAAAGGATAGCAGTTCATTAAAGTTACAAACTACGGCAGTGAGCCTATCAGGGGATCTGAGAGGGATGACACCCTGATTGGTGGTTATGGGTTCGTATCACATCTCAGCTTCGTCATGAGGAGTCAAGCACAGCCGATCTTGGTCATTCTCCACTGTTTTCACGCCCATTGAGCTCTCTGCACCACTGCAACACCTACCATCATATGCCAAATACTGGTAACTCGAAGCTTTTATATATCATACTACAGGTTTGATCCTCCCCTTTGATATACATGTCTCGCTCATATCTGAAGTTGGATGATGGTAAGGTGTACTCGAGCGGCCTTACTAAACATTAAGCACAAGTAAGGAATGATCAACAAAAACTGAACGAAAGCCGACCAGGGGAAAATATCGAGAGAGCGAACAGGACAGGGCGCACGGGGAAACTGGGTTCAGGAGCAAGTGCAATTCTTGTAAAGGTAGTGCAAGTGGTGTCGGAATCATAGCTAGAGGACTCTGGCACAATGTGGAAACAAAAACTAACGATTTTCAGGGGATCAGAGATTGCGTGAGACTATTTTCCAATTGGATGCCCCACAAGGACTTCCGATTATTCGGGAAAACGAATCGGCAGTGACGCGGCGAATTGGGTTTCGCGACGACAACGACAAGTTCAATTCGGACAAGGAGTCCGATACCCTCCGCGAGTAGTAGAGGGAAACTTAGGCTTGGATAGCCACATATCCGAATAACTCAGAGGATTTACAATCGGTTAGAAATAATGTATAGGCGTACATTGGCATTCGTAAAAGGGATAGTTTGGATACCGGTAGACTATCTGAATGCCTCATGCAGTGACTATAGGCGAGGTCTGTTTCTGTATAATCAGGGACGGTACGATGAAGCCGAGATAATGCACAGGCGTGCACTGACAGTCAGAGAAAGGTACTCGGGCAAGACCATCCGGATACCTTACGGAGTGTCACTGAGCTAGGTGTGGCGCTGTGCTGCCAGGGAAAGTTGGGTGAAGCGGAGATAATGCACAGGCGTGCATTAACAGGCAGAGAAAAGGTACTCGGGCAAGACCATCCGGATACCTTACGGAGTGTCATTGAGCTAGGTGTGGCGCTGTATAGACAAGGAAAGTTCGGTGAAGAGGAGATAATGGACAGGCGTGCATTGACAAGTAGAGAAACGGTATTCGGGCAGGACCATCCGGGTACCTTACGGAGTGTCCATCAGCTAGGTGTGACGCTGTATAGACAAGGAAAGCACGATGAAGCCGAACTTATGTATCGACGGGCATCGGTGGGTAGAGAGAGGGTCCTTGGGTTAGATCATCAAGATACCTTAGAAAGTCTCAATAATTTAGCTCTGTTGCTGGGGATTCGGAAAAAAAATGACAGAGCAGAAATTACACATCGACATGCATCGGAGGAGAGGGAGGAGCCGCTCCGGCCAGGTGATACCGACACCCCCCCGAGTTTTTCTAACACAGGTGGCAAACCGTACAGCTAGAAAGAACATGCCGAAGCGGAGGTAGCGTCCCAACCACATCACCCACAAATCCCGCTGAGGGTCGACAGCCCAGCAGTGAGTCTGCCTGATCAGAGAATGCATGAAGAGGAGGCGATTATGTATCGAGATGCTTTGGAGGCTATGGAGAGGGCTCTCGGGCCCGAGCACCAGGATACGCTCAACAGCATGAACATGCTAGGCGAAGCACTGCTTGATCTCAAGAAGTATAACGAAGCAGAGGCTACGATCCGACGCACACTGGTAGGCCGAGAGAAAACCCTTGGACTAGTTCATCGAGATACCTTAATCAGTGCCAATAATCTTGGGGTGGCACTGTGTAAGCAGAAAAAGCACTATGAAGCTGAGGAGATGTATCGACACGCATTGATGGGTGCTGAGAGGACACTTGGACGACATCATCAAGATACTCTAATGTGCGTGTATAACCTCGCTGGGGCATTGCACAAACAGGGCTGGCATCACGAAGCGGAACTGATGTATTGGCGTGCGCTGGGAGGGCGAGAGAAGATTCTTGGGTCAGGCCATCGACATACCCTCCGGAGCGTCATCAAACTCGGAGCGATACTGCATGATCGGGGGAAACACAGTGCAGCGGAGATTATGTACTGGCGTGCAGTCGCGGACGGAGCGAAATATTTAGGGGCGCATGATGGGCTGACTCTCAAGAGTGTCAAATGCCTGGTAATGTTTCTCCAGTCCCGGGCATCGACTGCACCTAATCAGGTTCCACGATCAAGATGAAAGGTTTATTCTTGGGAACGGGAGAGAGGGTGGGGGCGGGGCTGCAATCATCTTTGCTGCTTTTCATTGATCTAAATTTCCTTTTCCAATATTTTGTAGTAGTTCTTGGATAGGCAGTTATTCTTATACTTTATGTAATTTGGTGTGCGGTATTGGTGTTGGTGCTTTTCTTTTTGGTTTCCTTATACCCTTTTTCATCGAGCATCTATTCCCGCGCGCTTGTTTGAATTTTGGTAGTTTTTTATGATATGTGGAGTTCCGTTTGATTTGTGGTATTGTTTGATTTTCAGAGAGATATAAGTTATGTACCTTGTGGCCTTTTGCTTTTTAACTTATTTATCAATAGTCAGGTACAACTGGTCACTACCGTGTGACAAGCATTCGCCATTCTCCTACTTACTGGGGCACTGGGGATACCGGTAGCGAAGTCTCAAAAATCAGTGCTAAGAAATGTTTTGTTTCTTTTGAGAAGCAGCTTTGTTGTCAGGATATGAGTGATCGGTGAGGTAATTGGCGGTAAGTAAAGCGTTTACGATATGTAAATGGTAGAAATTGGGAGCGGTAGTAGATAGATTGATATCTTGCTTGATTGGTTACTAATTGAAAGACTAAAGAAATACATGACCCTTTGTAGACCTCTCCGGACCTTCTAGCGTAGAGCCGAACGCATAAGTTACCCGTTTGGACGTGCAAAGCCCGATAAACAAAGTGTCTCCGTTAACTGGTACCGGATCGAAACACTTGCGAGCCGAGCGCGGTATCAGGACTGAGTGCGCTGTTGCGACCGAAAGCCAGGAGCTGGATGCGATCAGGAGAGGCCGAGACTGAATGATTAAATTCTCGTCAACACCTGAAACCAGAAGCAGAAATATTATTCCAACGATAGAGTGGGTTGGTGGAGCGAGTGACTGGGTGTGAGGATGGAGTCGGGGGTGGGTTGTGATCATCATGCTTATTATCTGAGAAAGTTTAGTATAAAAGCAGTGAGGCTTCTAATCAAGTAGTAGTATCCGGATATAAGTTGATTAGGTGATCTAGCGATCTGGCAGCGCTATTCACAGCGTTTGTTTGTAAAGCACCTAAGCAAAAGTCTTGGTGAAAACAGTAGATAAGCGAAAACAACGCAACCGTACTACCAAGAAGGCCGATCGAATTTTCATGACAGCAGCAACTATGGCACCAAAGACATCATGCAAAGAGCTTACCCAAGTTGAGAAAGGCATGATCCTTGCCTTTTTTGAGATTTTTCAAAAAACATCTATCGTTAGCCAGATAGTTGGCCGTCCATGGTCAACAGTCAGAAATTTCCTTGCCTGGTCATCAAAGCAGGGCTCAATTGACAACCTTCCCCACTCTGGCCAGCTACCCGTGCTCTCCCAGAGAGCAAAGAGATCTTTAGTACAAGGTGCAAGGGTCCATAGGGACTGGAATAGGGAAAAGCTATGGCAAATATTAGTACCTAATGTCTCAGTATTTACTGTAGACCAGGCTTTAAGAGAGAGTGGTATTAAGAAGTGGTTAGCTAAGAAAAGAGTGAAGCTGACACCAGAGCATGCTCAAAAGAGGCTAGCTTAGGCTAAGGCACACTAAAATTGGACTACTGAGGATTTTGAAGGGGTGATCTGGAGTGATGAATGCTCTGTTGAAAGAAGCTACAATCCACAGCAAAAGTATGTCTTCAGATCTGCCTCTGAAAGTGGCATCCAGAGTATGTTAGAGGGATAGGAAAGTGCAAGGGTATTTCTTTGATGGTCTGGGGGTGCTTCTGGAGCAGAAACTGGGGAACCTTTGTACCCTTGATTGTAAAATCAGTAGACCAGTGTGTCTATCTCAGGTTGTTGGAAATTTGTCTTATCCCAGTCCTAACCTGTGTTTGCAACACCCTTGGTGATCCTATCTTTCAGCAAGACAATTCTACTATCCATACTGCTCAGGCAGTGCTAGATTGGTTTGAGGAGAATTGTTACCATCGGCTATAGATCTCTCCTAGCTTATATCTTGTAACAGGCAACAACTTCTGTTTCTCTCTTATTAGTCAGGAAATACTTACCTTGACTTCTCTTCTTCTTGATAGTTCTAATACTTCATTGTCTTATGCTACATCTTAGATATTGATCATTGCTAATGCTAAGTCCTTATAGCACCAACTAGTATTAGTCATGGTCCTTCTTCATGATAGTTGGTCTTTGTAGGTAAAGAGCATAAAGGTGTTTTATTGATAACTTATAAGATAGGAAATAACTTAGGTGGTTGCGTAAAGAACTAACTGTCAGGTCCTATCGACCTCCTTATATAGTTCTTCCAGCAACCCGCTTACAAATTAAATGAGTCACAACTGTGACTCATACACTCACATAACATATAACCTCATGACCATACTTGGTCATGCATGAAAGACCCATGACCTTAAAGGGGTCATGTGCGAAACCTCATGACTTGTATAAATGAAGTCATGCCTCTTAATCCTTATGACTCATATGCACACATATGAGTCAATGCTCAACATACCAATCAAATTCAAACATAAACAACTATGACTCACAATTGTGAGTCATGTGAGACCCTATGACTCATATGTGAGTCATAGTGTGAAAACATAACATCATATGACTCAACTAAGTCATGTGCAAAACCTTTAACAAATGAAATATTATGACATACAATCGTATGTCATGTGAAACTATTACAAACCATGCCAGGTTTGTAATACTAGCTCCCCTCTTCCTAAATCCTCAGTCCCTTGAGGATCTGTGATGGTACTCATCATAGTACACATCCCATCTGATGTTCCTGCAAATGTGTGCCATGTCTCCCGCAATCCTGCTGAACCTTTTCTCCTCCTCTTTCCTTGTGTAGTGTTCCCTTGCTAGCTCTTCTTCCAAGGCATGGATCCTGATGTCCTTGCCTTTTATCTCTCCCTTGGACCATTTTCTGTATATGTCTAGCCTGTGTATTGCTCCTTCCATGGTCCTCCTGACTCTCACCAACTCATCCTCCACTTCCTTGATCCTCTTTCTCAAGGCATCCTTCATCTCGAAGGAGGCAGAATGGGTTGTTCCAGGTTGTTTTTCCATCTGATCTACCCATGTCACTATTTTTTCCTTCTTGACCTTGGGCCAAGACTTTTTGCCCCCCTTCCTTCCTGACTTCATCCTTGAAGTCTTTCTCTCCATCTTTGCTGAAGGGGTCGGTTGTTGGGTCTCCCAGTCCCAGCTTAATTCACTGGTGAGGGAGTTGATTGGTGTTATCGGGGGTGATGAGGGTGGCATTCTGTTGCATAAGCATGGGTAGTACCCACAGCCTTCTTTCTTACTCTTGTGTGTAGGGCACTCATCGTCATAGCATGCTGTCTATGACATTATTGCATGCGGGTTATTTTTTCTCTGAATTGACATGTCTGCCAAGCCAATCCATTCATCATTGTCCAAAGGACTGAATTTGGAGCTCGTTGGTGGAAATATATTTTCCGGGCAAGCTGTTGGGTTGACCGGGCTTGCCTGGGTGTTTTTGGTAGAATTCTCTGACTGATGAGACTGCATTGTTGAAGTTCTCTGCTGGGTACCAATCTTGATTGTGTTGTGCAGAGTAGCTGGTCCACTTGGCCCGATATTGTAGTTTTCCATAATGTAATCTCAAGTCAACGATTTGATTGAGTTCGTATTTGTCTTCTCCTTCTATTTCAATAGGAGGAGGGGGAAGTTTCTTTTGTGAGGGTAGAGGATTGTCTGAGTAGAGTTCGAGTTTGCTGATGTGGAAGACTGGATGTTTTGTTTTCATCGAGGCTGGGAGGTCTAGTTTATAAGTTTTTTCTCCAATCTTTTTGATAATCCTGTATGGTCCGATTTTCTGGTAGTTCAGTTTCTTTGATGGTCTTGTAGTCTGAATGTCTTTCATGATTAACCAGACTTTATCTCCTGATTCCAGTCTTGGATTGGGTTTTCGGTATCAATCATTGTTTTTCCTCATTTTGTCTTGTGCCATCTGTATCTCTGTCTGGATGAGTTTGTGTAGTCGGCTGATATCATCTTTTTCCAATATTTCTGGTAAACCTGTGTGTCCCATAGGTTCATTAATGGGGTGGTGTCCATAATTCACATAGAAGGGTGTTATTTTGATAATATCTTGTTGTGTGTTATTGTATGCAAATTCTGCGAATGATAGCCATCCTTCCCAGTCTTGTTGGGAATATTCCATGTATGCCCTTAGGAATTGTTCCAGTGAGGCATTTGTTCATTCTGTTTGACCATCCATCTGAGGATGAAATACTGTGCTTATCTTTTGTGTGATGTCCAATCCTTTAATCATCTCTTTCCATAGGTCTGACGTGAATATTGAACCTCTATCACTGATGATAACTTTTGGTAATCCATGCAGTTTGAAAACATTTTTCATAAACAGCTGCATAAATTGTTAGGTTTTCATATCCTTACAACAAGGTATGAAATGAGCCATCTTGGTCAGACAATCCACAATGACCCATATGGCATCATAGTTATTCGATAGTTGTATGTCTGTGATGAAATCTATACTAATAGATTTCCATGGTTTTTCTGGTATTTGTAGTGGTTGCAGTAGTCCATAGGGTGCATGACGACTTGGTTTTATCCGTTGACACATGTCACAGTTTTTGACATATCACTTAATGTCTTGGCGTATGCCTGGCCAGTAGTATATTTGTTGTATCAATTCCAATGTCTTGGCCATTCCTCCATGTCTGTTTTGTGGTGTGTCATGATTTCTTTTGATTGCTTTGGTCCTTATCCATTCATCTTCTGGTAACCAGATTTTTCCTTCATACCATATATATCCTTCTTTCCAGTCGCATGACCCTAATGTAATCTTTGGATATTCCTTATCTTTCCTTTCGATAGCTTTTCGAATATCTTGAAGTAAAGCATCTCATGATGTTTTTCCCTTGATATTCTTTTCTGTTCCTTGATCTTCTATCATCCATAGTTCCATAGTATTAATTTCTTCTGAACTCGAAGCATATCCTTCATCCCTGAAGAATTGTTCTTTGGGTAAAAGGATCTTTTGTCATTGTGTAATGCGATCATCTTCTTCTGTTAGTATATCATTTGTTCTTTGTGTAAGGGCATCCAGTTTTGCCTCTTGCTTGCCTGGTCAATATTCGATTTTGATGTTGTATTAGCTGAGTTCCTCACTCCATCATATTTGTTGTCTATTCAGGGCTTTGGTGGTTGTGAATGGGACAAGGTTTTTGTGATCTGTAAGAATCTTGACTGTGTGTGGGCTTTCTTATGCATATTTTCTCCATTCCTTGAGAGCCTGCATGATCACAAGGAGTTCTTTATCATAGATGTCGTAGTTGCATTCTGCCTTGGTCATTGTCTTCGACTGGTAGGCTATCAGTTTCCATAGTCCTTCTTTATCTTGCTGCGATATTATTCTGGAACAGACATAATTGGATGTATCTATTTTGATCATAATTGATGCCTCCGGGTTGAAGTGTCTTAGTATTGGAGTTGTGGTGAGTCTTTCTTTAAGACCCTCAAATGCCCTTTGCTCTGGCTCTCCCCATTCCCACTTCTGGTTCTTCTTTGTTCTATTGTATAATGGTTTTGCTATTCTGCTGAACCCTTCTATGAATTGCTAGTAGAAGTTGCAGAATCCCACAAAGCTTTGGATGTCTTTGACTTTTTCTGGTGTTGTCCATACTTTTATGGCATCTATTTTGGTAGGGTCCATTTGTACTCCTTCAGAGTTGATGATGAATCCTAGACATTCGGTTTCTTCCTTATGGAATTCACATTTTATGGGTTTTAGGTGAACTCCAATTTCCTTGAGCTTTGCCAGTATTATGGTTACATCCTTCTGATGTTGTTCCATAGTATCCAAATATACTAATAGGTTATCCAGGTAAGCTATGCAGTTGACATCTAAGTATTTGCTAAGTGCATTGTTGAGCCATCGTTGAAAGGTTGCCAGTGCATTGACTAGTCCAAATGGCATGACTATATATTCATATAGTCCGTATCGTGTCCTGAATGCTGTCTTCCATTCATCTCCTTTGGCAATTCGTATATGTTGGTATACATCCTTGATGTCAAGTTTGGTGAAATACTTCGCCATTTGCAGTCGATCCAAGGCTTTGCTTGTCAATGGTAATAGATATCACTCTTTCTTTGATAACACATTTAGGTTCCTATAGTCCATGCAGAGCCTTAAGCCCACATCTTTTTTCTTGACGAAAAGTATGGGTGCTCCTGTTGACAAGGACAAAGGTCTTATCCAATGTCTTTCTAGATTCTTTTCCAGGTATTCTCTGAGTTCCTTAAGTTCTTCCCCTCTTAAGGGGTAGAGCTTCATGAATGGTGGTGGTACTTCTGTTTCGATTTTGTGGTCTGCTGTTCGATGTGGTGGTAGTTTGGTTCTTTCTTTTTCCTCAAATATATCTAAGAAGTTGTGATATTCTTTAGGTACTATTTGCTTTAAAGTTTCTTTTCCGCCTTTCCTTTTCTTTTGCAAGACTAGCTCAGTGCTGATTGTTGTAGCTACTAGTGTAAGTCTTGCATTGTCCCACTTCAGGATTCCAGTGGTTTCTCCTTTTTTGTGCATCCTGCCAAATACTTGTGCTGAGATAAAAGCTATTGATAGCTTTTTCTTGTCCTGAGTTGGTCCTTCTTTTTGGTGATCTGTACTGCTGAATCCTTGGTCACCCCTTTCAGTGGTTTGAAGCTGTTGTACCTCCTTGAAGGGTGCTGAGACTATTTTTTTGATAATTATCTGGGCTATCCTATTCCCTTTGTGGACCTCATAATCTACTTCTGACAGGTTTGCTAATAGGACCCAGATTTCTCCTGTGTAGTCTCCATCTATGACTCCAGTGTTAATGGTGAGGCTGTTTTTGCTTGCCAAACCACTTCTGGGTGCGATGCAGGCATAGGTGTTCTCCAGAAGTCCCATTGAAATTCCTGTTCCAAGGAGCTTTTGTCCCCTTGCCAGGATTATGGCTCCTTTGATGCTGAACAGGTCACTTCCTGCAGCCTTTCACGAACCTTTCATAGGTATCTTCGCATCCTCTCTTAGTTTTTTAACCACAACTTCATAGTTGGGTCCTTCTTTAGTACTGATCCTTAGGATCTGACTTTTCAGATTCTCCTGAATTGCTTCCTTTTCTGGTACAGCATATACCATCGGGGATGCATCAAGGCATACTGCCTTACACCTATCACTATCAAAGGTGATTTCTTCCTCTCTCCCATTAATTCTTGGATTGTGATCCTTTAACCATGTCATGCCAAGGATGGCTTTGTGTTTGACAAGGTTTGCCACTAGGAAAGTTGCATTCTCTTTGTGGCTTCTGATGTCCATGGAGATTTTTGTGACATGGGTGATTGGTCCTGCCTCAGATACAGTTCCATCCACCATGTATATTTCCCTTGGTTTTTTGATCTTTATCAGGGGTAACTGATGGTTTATAGTGAAGTTGCAGTCTATAAAATCTTCGGTTGCCCCTGAATCTATCATCACATTTGTCGATATTTGCTGTTGTCCATTGTGGAGTTGTACTTTGACTATGATATGGTCCAATTTGAGTTTTCGTAGTTCTTTGTTCGGGATTGTTGAGTGGAGGTGTGCTAGTTTGATGGTTTTCATCATGGTGTTCCCAGGACCATCTACTCTTGGGGACTTTCGTCATTTAAAGCCTCTTGTTATTTCTCTACCTCCATCCCCCTGATCTTGGACTTGTTGATGTTGGCTTTTTGGACTTGACAATCCTTTGCCATATGTCCCTTTCTTCCACATTGATAGCGTAATCCTTCTTTCATGCATTTTTTCCATTTCTCTTGGGGTAACCTTTGGTACCTTCTTCAGTTTATGGTGTCTAGGTTCATAGAATTCCCTTGTGAAGTTTCTTTGGGTGCTGCTTTAAAGGTGCCATCGTGGTTTCTTAGGGTGTCATATGTTTCCATCTTGGCTTTCTTCATTTGGCATAGATTTCTCAGCGTGGCTAGTCGGACTTCTTTGTTCATGGCCCATACTGCTAACTCTTCAACTGCCATAATTATCTGATCATAGTAGTCAAATTCTTCCTGCAGTTTTGGGTTCATGCCTGCATATAACCATTCTCCTGCTATCATGTCATCTAGTTCTGCTTCTGTTAGTGTCAGTTTTTTGTTCTAATTCCTTCCATATAGGGTGTGAGCCATATGCTTGACTCTTTCCTTAATAGGCTGGACATGTAGGTGACTTTTTCTTCATCATGTTCTTGTGCCCATCCTACTGCTTGGAAGTAGATTTGTAGTTCTGCTAGCCAGCTCCTAAGCTCTTATCGTTCTCCTGTGTAGATACTTGGTATTTTAACCTTCAACTTTAGGTGGTTCATTGCCTGTAGTACTTGGGCTAGCTGTCTAAGTGGTTCTTCATCTGCTGGGGGCGGATTTGGTCTAGATCCTGCATCTTGTCCAGCTGGGGGTAGATTTGGTAGTCCTGATCTTTGTGCTGCTCCTGTACCCAACATTCTCTCTTCTCCTTCTTCTTTACTTGAAGAAGATTCACTAGATGGTGATCTTTCTTCTGGTATGACTGGACTTGGTGTTCTCCCTCTTTCCAAAGCTGTCCTCACAAGTTCTGCTGCTACTTCTAGAAGTTCTAAGGACTGGTCTTCATATTTAAAATCTGTGTTGTCATTGTGTGTTGCTTGTGAGACACAACTAAATGTTATGATCAGCTATAGACCTCTCCTAGCTTATATCTCGCAACAGGCAATGACTTCTGTTTCTCTCTTATTAGTCAGGGAAATACTTACCTCGACTTCTCTCCTTCTTGATAGTTCTAATACTTTGTTGTCTTATGCTACATCTTAGATATTGACTGTTGCCAATGCTAAGTCCTTATAGCACCAACTAGTATTAGTCATGGTCCTTCTTCATGATAGTTGGTCTTTGTAGGTAAAGAGCATAAAGGTGTTTTATTAATAACTTATAAGATAGGAAATAACTTAGGTAGTTGCATAAAGAACTAACTGTCAGGTCCTATCGACCTCCTTATATAGTTCTTCCAGCAACGCATTTACAAATTAAATGAGTCACAACTGTGACTCATATACTCGCGTAACATATAACCTCATGACCATACTTGGTCATGTACAAAAGTCCCATGACCTTAAAGGGGTCATGTGCGAAACCTCATGACTCATATAAATGAGGTCATGCCTCTTAATTCTTATGACTCATATGTGCACATATGAGTCAATGCTCAACATACCAATCAAATTCAAACATAAACAACTATGACTCACAATTGTGAGTCATGTGAGACCCTATGACTCATATGTGAGTCATTGTGTGAAAACATAACATCATATGACTCAACTGAGTCATGTGCAAAACCTTTAACAAATGAAATATTATGACATACAATCATATGTCATGTGAAACCATTACAAACCATGCCAGATTTGTAATAAGAATGGAATTGAACTGGCTGAACACCGCCCCTGTTCCCCTGACCTAAATCCTATTGAACATGTCTGGGTTGAACTTAAGAAAAGACTTCAGATTCAGTATCCTGATATTGTTTGAACCCTTAGTAGCCCTCAGAAGGTCAAAGAGAAGCTAGCTGAGGCATTACCTATAGTATGGGATACCATACCTAATCGATAATTGTACATGAGGCTGACTGGAAGAACAGCAAGAGTGGTAAAACTCAATGAAGAAACAACTTTGAGATGATTACCAGGGCATAGAAAAGAGAGTGGTTAAGATAGGTAAAGAGAGTAGTGAAGAGTAATCCTTATTATTCTTGTTGAACTATGTACGATATCCTGATATTTAAATACACAGAAATGAGGAACAGTTATGACTGAAAGATGTGAAAACATAAACATAACTGTGATACACTCTAACAATCAATGACACTTATGTTCATCACTTATTATAAATAAAACTCATAAAAGGAAAGTATATGTAAAAGCTAAGTTATCTGAAAATAGAAATGATGCGACTATAATAGTTGGAAGAGTGTTGCAATTACAACAAAATAACTATCCCAAGTTCTAACTTAACTATTGCACTATTTTAATAGAGGGAAAGTACCTCATCACCCTCAATCTTCAGCGATACCTTCTGGGTTTTTTGAGCAGTTGTGGAGGTCAATGCCTGACTAGGTTCAGGCTGTAATTGCAGCAAAGGGCTGGTACACAAGATACTAGAAATTCTTTTTTCCTTCTTTTTTTTTTCATTTATATGTAAAGGCTGGTCCTAAAATTCATTCTCTCTAATCTCTTATCAATTGAATCATCTGTGGTTGAGTTATTGCAATTTCTTTACTCTACATTTGCCATTGTCATGATCATTGAAATACGCAATCACCAAGACTTTTGCTTAGGTGCTTTATGAGGGAATAGGGGGTCTCAGACTGCTGGTTCAGCATAGTTCAAACAGGCGGCTCGTGGTTCATGAACTGTGAACTTGAAAAGTGAACCATGGTACTAGTACTGACTCTGGAGGTGGTACACAGGATGTTTTGGTGATTCAGAGAGTGTTGATACCATGTGGGATCTACAATACAAGAAAAGTGCAATGATTAGTGGTGAAAATCTTGCAAGCTAAAAGCATCCTGCACTCTGGATCTTCAACTAACAGCCCTGCCTTTCTCTTTCTGGCATTAGTCTCTTGACTACTTATTTTTCCAAACCAGCAATGAATTTATATCATGAACCAAGAAACCTCACACCATACTGCCATGAACCGCAGTATGAGTCCCAGATCTGAACCGGCAGTCTGAGACCCCCTAATGTCCCACCCTGAGCCTTGTTGGTTAATATCCTATTAGATTTTCATGTTTATCATAGTGTCCTTCAGGGCACTGGGCTATGGTCACTTGGGATATGGATGCTATGCAACATTTTTTTTTTGTTAAATCCTTGGTTTTATTCGTAAACTATAGGAAAACACCCAGCATACACCCTAAGGTATGGCCTAGAAAACCTATTTAAACAAAAGAAACTTCAACCCCTGCTAAAAACAAATAACTGATAAAAATCAATGTCGTCCATCATAAGCCTATAGGGCTGTAAAACAATACTCTTTTTAGGAACCCAAATTGGAACCCCTCATAAAAGGAAATCCTCTGAGCTTCACTGGAAAATTCACCAAATTCTTAGAAATAAACATAGAAAAACTCTTCACCAGTCTCCCTCCTGTTTCTCCATCTTTCCACAAAGCTGAGTCTGGCCCTATGTCAAAAACATTCAGATCCACCCCTACCCTTTCAGCCACCAGAGCTGGGCAGTCTGTAATGATATGAAGGAATGTCTGGTGAGCTATGCCATACTGATCACAGGTGGGGTCACAGTCCTGACTAGACCAATCCGTTTGGGCATTCAAGTAGCTTTTATTCACTCTCATCTGATGTATCCGACTGGCCTAAAACTTGGGTAGGAGCATAAAGTTCCAACAGCTTCTATAAGGGGGCCTGTACACACAGTAATGAGGGTATGTGGTGTCCATCCACTCCCTGTGCATCCTCTTTCTCACTTTCTCCTTCACTTCAACCCAGCTTCTAGCACCTTCTTCCATGACAGGGGAAAGTTTGTTTGATTTCTCTGAATAGGCTTATTTTGTAAAGATACCTGCAGCCCTATCCACCACCTCATCTATTGGGAGGTGCCTCTGGATCTTGGACTTGGATGATGAGTTCCAGGACTTCGGTTGTGCACTTCCTTTCTTTGAAAACGCCAGCTTCCTATTTGAGTCTGAGTGAAAAGGTCGGACAGTGGGGAATACTTTAGGGAGCATCGCCAATGCTATATTATTTTCAGGCAAGGCTGTGGTGACTTGCACTGCAGTCATGAGTGAGACCTGTTTGATGTACAGTTCTATGGGAGCCAGGCAGGCTTCAGCTGATATTACCATCAAGTTGGTTGTGAAGAACATGTTGGTGATCCACCATGCCACCCTATTCCAAAATGTCTGCATCTTCTTCCTCATTGATATCGTCAGGGTAAGTATCTCCACCTCATACAATAAGATTAATAGGATAATCCCTTTCGCCAGCCTATGAGCCCCATATGGGGAGAGCTCTTTGCCTGGCATCAAGAGTCTTTTAATCCTGAAAAAGGCTGCCTGAGCTAGGGACAGCCTCTTCATAAAGTCCATTGTTGTTTCAGTATTGTCTGAGAGCCAGTAGCCCAACCACCTGAGTGTCCTGACTGCCGGTTCCACCATGTGAGACTGAATCATCACATTATCTGTGGGCCTCATACCCCACTCCTTGGGTGTTCGCCAGTGCATAAGCTCAGTTTTGTTAATGCTGAAAGAGAGTCCCAACGCGCCCACCTTCTGCATGATCCGGTGGGTTTTTTCTTCTAGCAGTCTGGTGTTCCTATACCACAAGTTGCTGGCCACCATTATCTGGAAGTCATCAACATATGATGAGGTGTGTGTGAACTGGTCGTCCATGTCCACGTGCAGTGAGTTCACATAAATCACGAACTGGATGCTCTGTGTCATAGTAGTTTATTTGATAACTAGTTACAACTCAGTCTCAGATGTTAGCATTCTTCAGGATATAATGATTGCAATATTCGATTCTGAAGAATTATAACTGACTATTGAATATGGTTAATCTCGTGTTATGGGGGAAAAGGAAGAATACGGCTGTATCTAGGATTAGTATGGGAGCCATGGTCTCCTTGAGGTGTGCAAGCGTGCCTACAGGAGGCTTGTGTCGGTTGATTTAGACATATTTATATACCAATGACTGATGGTAAAACCATACTGGAAGGTTGGTATAAGTTAAGGACGTAACTGAGGGTGTTATACAATAACTTACTTTCTAGTTTGTGAGTTTAACTTCAACAATATTCAAGTTTCAGCTACGCCCAGTGAACAAGGAGGAGTGTTACTGGGGTAGTCCAACCGTAGATAGGGCGGGTAGGTCTAGGCCGTAAGCTTCTTGAAACAAGGTAAAGTAGGATAAAACGAAGATCGTTAAGGTAGGCTCGTATTTCCTGAAGTATTTATAAATGATATGTGTAATAATAGTTTTTCAAGAGTAAGGTAATAAATATATTAATAAGATCTCTTCTCCGTTGCTTGATGTTTCTAATAGCTGGGAGTACCTCGATATTTATATTCCGTGTCTGGGTTATCGCGGGCTACAACCAACTCCCATACTATCTAAGTACCTCCGTCAAAAACCTCTTAAATTTCTTAAGTGCGAACACCTTTGACCCTGAGAATATTTGCCTTGCTTAGCCTTGATCTCTTCAAACTCCTATTATTTCTGGGGGGTGTGAACACCCCTCCAGTAGGTAGCCTTTGATCTCTCCACTATATGAACCTAATTTGAGTATGCCACCCTAATGGCAACTATACCAATTATTCTGCCTCAAAACATAAAGTGATCAGCTTTAATAAATGAGCGCGGCCATTGTGTCTCATATTGATGCATCACCAGACCCATCGGATATATAGGGTTTTTTACTCTGGATTGAGCCAATAGCTTATCCAGCAAAAACCTGTCATACCGATTCTCGAGTAGGGCCTCTTGGGGCACTACTTCTTTCAAAGCAAAAGGCTCAGCTTAATAACTACCCGTCGGTGTTATTAGATCACGATGCTCAGGTCGTTATCTAGTTGGTAGAAAATATCTCATATGAGAATGTTTTATTAACTAGAAATAACTATGTCATGTCAGGGATTTGAACACGTGACCTATCCCTAGAATCACGTGGTCCATCGCCTAGACTATTCCATATGCCTAACAAGGAGCCAACAGGGTTAACATTGACATGATGGACATAAATTAATCATGTTCAGTGTTTTTGTTCCCATCTGGTGTGGTATTGCAGTGTTGCTCTGGGGACTATACTCGAGTACAATCGTCAAATAAAGAGTCTCATTTTTAAAGAACACTCCACCCAGCATCTCACTCAAGGGGCTCTGTTATCAATAAACATCTAACTTTAAATACTGATCGTTCTCCAGAACTCGAGTGCACGAGAAAATTTCGGAGGATAAGTCATACTTTGCTTGAAATAATTGGGTAATTCAAGCATTCAATTTCCAATTATAATACACTTCAATTTAGTTTAACTTATGTCATTCTCATCCCTTAACCTGTATTCAAGCACTGTGGCTAAAGGCTAAGTCGATAGCATGGATCATGAGCATAACTGAACTAGGCAAAATGGGAAGCGATCGGAATAATCATGATGTAACATACTAGAAGGAGGGCTTAGTCAACCAATATGAGAAAGCACAACCTGGTGGAGAATGCTCAGTGGAGATTTGAGGAGGGACTTTGCACATTCGCACCCAGAGTCAATCCAACTGATCAAGTTTGTCCATCTCCAGACTGACCACTATGGATGATTCAAATCAAGTCTATGAGAGTGACGAAGGAGAAGGAGAATTCTATGGATTTGGAGTGGGATGACTTAGAGGCTTAGGAGAAGCAGGTGAAGTGGAGATTATCAACAATGAAGGAAACCCCAATGACTGATACCTGAAGCCTGAGAATGAAGTACCAGTTGAGGATGAGAGTGAGGAAGGTAGTGAGAATGAGGTAGATGCATGGGGAGTGAGAAATAATCAGCAAGAGTTTGTACTTGTATGAGCTCTACCTCTAGTTCCATCTTTTGAGCCCTATAAGTACCCAAGACTACCTCATAAGCGAATTCTGAATCTCCCTCAGGAGCTCTTCAGCCAAGATAATCCTCTGGCTGTTCATGATCACAACTCCGACCACCTCATTACCCAATCCCTGTCAGACTTCTTTATGCTCTTTTTCGATGAAGAGAAATTTGCGAATCTCGCTCACAATACCAATGCTTATGCAGTGGTAAAGAAGGCAGGGAGAGATGGTTCTAGGAAGTGCTATGCAGCACAGGCAGGGGAAATGATGATTTTTGTTGGCTTGATCATCTATATGGGCTTGTATCATTCAAGTACCATATCTGATTACTGGCACAAGGATGGTCTTGCACCTCTCCACAGGTAAATAAATATAATATAAGTTAATAGTAGTAGAGTTAATAGGATAATAGAATATCTCAGTATATGGGTCAAGTACACTTTGAACAACTGAAACGATTTTGCCATATCTCACCGCCAATTGAAAATTTACCCCACAAGCTCTGGTACCAGAAGTTAGAACCCCTTTTAAGTACCCTACAGGAATGCTTTCAGTGGTACTGCATTCCTACTACCAAAGTCTTGATCGATGAGATGATACATTTTATCGGTTGCTCTGTTCACACAGTTAGACTTCCGAATAAGCCTATACCAGAAGGGTATAAGGTTTTTGCTCTATGTGAGCATAGATATACATTTTCCTTTATGTATACCTCTCGAGTGGAGCAACTCTCAGGACAGGAGTTAGATTTACCATATCTGGGACCTAGTATCCTACCACTAAGCCCAACCTCACGTGCAGTGCTTTGACTTGCTGCAGCTTTACCCTCTTGGCAGTACCAGTTTCTTCTATATTGTGATAATTATTTTAGCAATATTCCCTTATTTCAAGCTCTGAGATACCTGCAAATTGCCACTTGTGGTACAGTATGCCCAAATTCCGCAGAATATCCTCAAGTATTAAAAATCAAAAAAAAAAAGTGCTCTTGCCTTTGGGTACAATTTCTGGGGTTATACCTGATGGCTGGCAAGTGTTAGCTATTATCTGGCAAGATAAGACATTAGTAAGACTTCTTACTACTGCCTATGATATGCGACCAGAACCAGAGAACTATACTATTCATTGTCGTCGTCATCCTCTCCACCCCCGCAATCATGATGCATATCGCAATTTAATTGATCAGGTATGGGGAAACCAGCCAGTCAGAGAACTTGCACTCCCAACTGCTACAGTTGACTACAACCTACATATGGGAGGGGTAGACATAGCTGATCAGCAGTGCAGCTATTACTCTACTCAATTACGAGTGGTCAGAAGCTGAATGCCACTTTTTTTTTGGCTTTTGGACACTACGGTGATTAATTCCTTTCTTATAGCATGGCAGTATATGGGAGGGGAATGGCATTCAATTTGGCAATCGCATTCACGATATCGAGAATGGCTGGCCTGGGATCTGGTAGAAAAAGGATATAAACTACTACATCCTAGCCATGAGCAACAGCTACAGTTTACTCCCTCCCTCCATGTCCCTGAAGGGAATACTCATGCTAGCCACACAATAGGCTATATCACAAAGGCTACCTGCCTTCCTCCAATGCGGAAAGACCCAGTTACCCATAAACTGGTGCGAAATGAATCCCAAAAGCGACCAAGATACTGCATCCTTTGCCGGTTTCTCTCTAAGCTTCACCCCCATGCCTCCAACTATGACAGCTTTCACCATTCACCTGATGGCCCTCATGGTAGGATTCGCAGAACTTATTTTACCTGTAATTATTGTAAAATTGCTAATTTCAATGTTCCGCTCTGCAAGACCTATTGTTTTAGCCTCTTTCACTCACTTGAATAAGTTTCTTCTGCTTATCCAGTCTTCGATTTATTTTTCTCACTTGCGTTTGCTGCGCTTATCTTACTATCGATCATTACTCCTTTTGTGTTGAATCTTAACCCTAGTTGCTACTTCTTTTGTTAATGCGATCGATGATCTCTACTTTAGCGTGACACTAAAAGTGCGTGAACGAAAGTACAGGTTAAGGGATTCGGCAAAGGATAGCACTTCTTAAAAGTTACAAACTACGGCGGTGAGCCTATCAGGAGATCTGAGAGGGATAACCTCCTGATTGGTGGTTATGGGTTCGTATCACATCTCAGCTTCGTCGTGAGGAGTCGAGAACAGCCGATCTTGATCCTTCTCCGCTGTTTTCACGCCCACTAAACTTTCCGCACCACTCTAACACCTACTATCATATGCCAAATACCGGTATCTCGAAGCTTTTATACATCATACTACAGGTTTGATCCTCCCCTTTGATGTACATATCTCGCTCATATCTGAACTTGGGTGATGGTAGGGTGTACACGAGTAGCCTTACTAAACATTAAGCACAAGTAAGGACTGATCAACAAGAACGGAACGAAAGCCGACCGGGGGAAAATATCGAGAGAGGGAACAGGGCAGGGCACACGGGGAAGCTGGGTTCAGGAGCAAGTGCAATCCTTGTAAAGGTAGTGGAAGTGGTGTCGGAATCATGGCTAGAGGACTCTGGCACAATGTGGAAACAAAAACTAACGATTTTCGGGGGATCAGAGATTGCGTGAGACCATTTTCCAATCGGACTCCCTGCGAGGACTTCCGATTATTCGGGAAAACGAATCGGCAGTGATGCGGCGAATTGAGTTTCACGACGAAAATAACAAGTTCAACTCGAACAAGGAGTCCGATACCCTCCGCAAGTAATAGAGGGAAACCTAAACCTGGATAGCCACACATCCAAATAACTCAGGGGATTTACAATCGGTTAGAAATAATGTACCGGCGTACATTGGCGTTCGTAAAAGGGATAGTTGGGAGAGGCGATTTGAATGCCTTGCGCAGTGACAATAGGCGAGGTGTACTGGTGTATAATGAGGGAAAGTTACATGAGGCGGAGATAACGCACAGGCGTATATTGATAGACAGGGAAGAGCTACTTGGGCAAGATCATCCAGATACCTTATGGAGTGTCTATGCGATAGGTGTGTTGCTGTATAGTCAGGGAAAGCACGCTGAAGCAGAGATAATGCACAGGCGTGCATTGACAGGCAGAGAAAAGGTACTCGGGCAAGACCATCTGGATACCTTATGGAGTGTCCATGAACTAGGTCAGACGCTGTGCTGCCAGGGAAAGTTCGGTGAAGCAGAGATAATGCACAGGCGTGCATTGACAGGCAGAGAAAAGGTACTCGGGCAAGACCATCCGGATACCTTATGGAGTGTCTATGCGCTAGGTGTGGCGCTGAATAAACTGGGAAATCTCGAAGCAGAGATAATGCTCAGGCGTGCGTTGACAGGCAGAGAAAAAGTACTCGGGAAAAACGATCCGAATACCTTATGGAGTGCCCATGAACTAGGCGTGGAGCTGTGCTGCCAGGGAAAGTCTGGTGAAGCGGAGATAATGCACAGGCGTACATTGAAAGGCAGAGAAAAGGTACTCGGGAAATACCATCCGGATACCTTATGGAGTGTCCATGTGCTAGGTGTGGCAATGTACTTCCAGAGAAGGTTCAGTGAAGCGGAGATAATGTACAGGCGTGCATTGGCAGGCAGAGAGGGGTTACTCGGGGAAGACCATCCTGATACCTTATCCAGTGCCCATCAGCTAGGTGTAGCGTTGAATAGTCAGGATAAGCATGATGAAGCCGAGCTTATGTATCGACGGGCATCGGCGGGTAGAAAGAAGGTCCTCGGGTCAGATCATCAATATACCATAAAAAGTTTCAATGATTTAGCTCTGTTGCTCGAGATTCGGAAAAAAAATGACAAAGCAGAAATTGCACATCAACATGCACCGGAAGAGAGGGGGGAGCCACTGCGGCCCGGTGATGCCGACACCCCCTCGAGTTTTTCCAGCACAGGTGGCAAGCCGTCCAGCCAGAACGAACATGCCGAAGCGGAGGTAGCGTCCCAACCACATCACCCACAAATCCTGCTGAGTGTTGATAGCCCAGCAGCAAGTCTGCCTGTTCAGAGAATGCATGGAGAGGAGGAGATTATGTATCGAGATGCTTTGGAGGCTATGGAGAGTGCTCTCGGGCCCGAGCACCAGGATACGCTCAACAGCATGAACATGCTCGGCGAAACACTCCTTGATCTCAAGAAGTATAACGAAGCAGAGGCTACGATCCGACGTGCAGTGGCAGGCCGAGAGAAAATCCTTGGACCAGTTCATCGAGATACCTTAATCAGTGCCAATAATCTTGCGGTGGCACTGTGTAAGCAGAAAAAGCACGATGAAGCCGAGGACATGTATCGACGCGCATTGATGGGTGCTGAGAGGACACTTGGACGACATCATCAAGATACTCTAATGTGCGTGTATAACCTCGCTGGGGCATTGCACAAACAGGGCTGGCATCACGAAGCGGAACTGATGTATTGGCGTGCGCTGGGAGGGCGAGAGAAGATTCTTGGGTCAGGCCATCGACATACCCTCTGGAGCGTCACCAAACTCGGAGCGATACTGCATGATCAGGGCAAACATAGTGCAGCGGAGATTATGTACCGGCGTGCAGTCGCGGACGGAGTGAAATATTTAGGTGTACATGATGGGCTGACTCTCAAGAGTGTCAAATGCCTGGCGATGTTTCTCCAGTCCCGGGCATCGACTGCCCCCAATAAGGTTCCACAATCGAGATGAAAGGTTTATGCTTGGGAACGGGAGAGAGGGTGGGGACGGGGCTGAAATCATCTTTGCTGTTTTTCATTGATCTATTCCTTTTCTAATATTTTGTTGTAGTACATACTTGGATGGCTGTTATTCTGATACTTTATGTAATTTGGCGGTATTGGTGTTGGTGCTTTTTTTTTTTTTTTTTTGGGTTTCTTTCACCCTTTTTCATTGAGCGTCTGGCATTTGACATCCAGTCTGGCGTATTATATTCTCTGTTTCACATGGTACAGCACACCGCGTTGGACTTGGGCCTTTTTTTACATTTACGGAATGGTAGTGGATTGTTGGTTTACTTTCCTGTTGGTCTGTAGTCTTCTTATTATTTCCCGCAGGCTTGTTTGAATTTTGGTTGTTTTTCATGATGTGTGAAGTTTCGTTTGGCTTTTAGCGTTGTTTGATTTTCAGAGAGATATCACTTAAGTTATATACCTCCTGGCCTGTTACTTTTTAGCATCTTTATCAATCGTCGATTGCTAGGTATCGAATTGATAACTATTAGCAGAATTAGCTACCCTCCCATAAATAAGTATGGCTTCTGGGACTAGGACCACACCGAGCATCTGGAGAAATGTAGATTTTAGAAAAGAATCTCCAAATTCTGGTTACTTTCTTCTAAACTCCAGATACACCTATATTCAGAGTAGTGGTAAACATTGAAAAATCAACATCGAAAAACTGTTGTTTTCTTTTAGGATTGATGTTGTTAGAACTTAGAAGTTACGAAAATCTCTGTTATCCTTTAGGCACTTCGGCGATCCCACTAGACTCCCTGAAGTCCCCACTAGTTGTGTCTAGTTGTTGTTAGCCTTTCACTGGTTTTCTTCTAGTCTTTTGCTTCTAGATTTTCTTCGTTCCTTCTGTCACTTCTAGACTGTTCCTTCATATTTGTTTTTGTTCCGGGCTTCCCCGAATATCCGTATATATACGGGCAAAAGCCCTTACTGAAAACATCAGCCTTCTTGCTTTTCCTTTCGTACCGGTCGCGTTCTCACAGATGTTGTGGGGCATTAACACGAGTGATTTCCCATGATTTCCCGTTACGGATTCCTAGAGTGATAGCGGTCTAGTTGATGCTTGCTTCTATCATGTGAATTACAGAATCCCTTTTTATTGGGCAAAGGCTAATCACAATGTTTCTTGATGCCTTGTGAATAGAGTCTACAAGGTTATGATTGAAAAGTAATTATGCCCCAATCACACTACTTGACCAAGGCTCATATGGCACTGACCCTGTGTCATGAGATTGTTTTGGTGCAAATTGGAAAGGGATGGTCTATGTGTTCTTGGTTTTACACAACACATTGTAAAGACAAGGATCACCTCATGGAGTCATGATTGGGCGAGGGAAATGCATCTTGAATACCGTATCAAGCCTTGTTTTTTATTTTTTATTTTTTATTTTCAACAATCTTGGCATAAATCATAATGACAAGAGGGTGTTTTTATCTTTTTTTTCGTCCACCTGGAAATAATATTGCAAACCTCAATGCGTACCATAAGTGAAGGCTCGTGAGATAAATGGGCTTCGCTCAGCAAGGGAAAAGGCCTCGTTGTCAGTACAATACTGTACGTCTCCTGAGCTAGCTACCTGGAGACGGTCAAAACTACATTTAGTAGCCGAGGTGGGCAATTTTCGTTCCGTATTCTGCATCAACACCTCTTGAGCACGTTCAAAGCATAGCGCGCGGGCTTTTCCTGGCGGAGGATCGGGAATCAAGGTATTCGTGCCAGCACAAGGGTATCACCATTGGCATTACAATTAAAGTGAATGGGAAATACTGGGTTGGCGATAGTTTAGGAGGTCAGAATACTCAATTGAATCATGAATATCATACTTTGGACTATGGAATTTTATGATTTGAGCATCATTTTTTGTCTTGCCATGAGTCAGTTGAAGTGTAGCACTGTAGGTAGATAATAATTATCAATATGTTAAAGATGTGGCAAGTTGTTCAGAATCCATATAAAAGCACAGTTGTTGAAAATCTGTAATAAATGAGTTGCTGGCTGGCCCCACCAAGCATTATGACGGGCAGAGGATATGCATGTTGCCACTCTGGGCAGTAGAGATAGCGTGCAACTGGATAGTGACAGAGTGCGTTAATGTCCTTTGTGACGCTGGTTTCTGTACTGTACTTGTACTATACCGCTACATAGACTTCCTTGACGTACCAGGCTATCCCCAAAGAACACTCCCCCTGAACCCTCCCGCCCGCAGACTCTCCCCCAATACCAGTAGACATTCAATTTCCAATATTCGGAGCCTTCCACTGCTGGAGTATATGACTACACGCAAGTTAAATACCTTCTTCGCTACCGGCACAATGAGGTAGCTTTCAATGATTTAATTATCTCCATATCTTTCGATCTAACTTTTGTCATTCTCATTCCGCAAAGAAGAGCACTTCATTTGCCAACCAGTTGGCCGATCGGGAAAACCCGAGAGTTAACTGCTTGATTTATTATGATGGGCTCGTAAGCATCACATCTCAGCCTAGGCCGGAGGTGACCTTGATCCCCTTCCGATGCTTCCGTGCCCATTGAATTCCCCGCACCACTCTAACACCTACTATCATATGCCAAATACCGGTATCTCGAAGCTTTTATATATCATACTACAGGTTTGATCCTCCCCTTTGATATACATATTTTGCTCATATCTGAACTTGGTTGATGGTAGGGTGTAATCGAGCAGCCTTACTAAACATTAAGCACAGGTAAGGACCGATCAACAAGAACGGAACAAAAGCCGACCGGGGGAAAATATCGAGAGAGCAAACAGGACAGGGCACACGGGGAAGCTGGGTTCAGGAGCAAGTGCAATTCTTGTAAAGGTAGTGGAAGTGGTGTCGGAATCATGGCTAGAGGTCTCTGGCAATGTGGAAACAAAAACTAACGATTTTCTGGGGTTCAGAGATTGCGTGAGGCTATTTTCCAATCGGACACCCCGCAGGGTCTGCCGATTATTCGGGAAAACGAATCGGCAGTGACGCGGCGAATTGAGTTTCGCAACGACAACGACAAGTTCAACTCGGACAAGGAGTCCGATACCCACTGCGAGTGATAAAGGGAAACTTAGGCCTGGATAGCTACATATCCAAATAACTCGGAGGATTTACAATCGGTTAGAAATAATGTATGGGCGTACATTGGCGTTCGTTGAAGGGAGAGTTGGGAGAGGCGATCTGATTGCCTTGCGCAATGACTATAGGCGAGCTGTGGCGCTGTATAATGAGGGAAAGTTCCATGAAGCGGAGATAATGCACAGGCGGGCATTAACGGGCAGAGAAAAGGTACTCGGGCAAGACCATCCGTATACCTTATGCAGTGTTCAGGCGCTAGGTGTGACGCTGTATAGACAAGGAAAGCACGGTGAAGCGGAGATAATGTACAGACGTGCATTGACAGGCAGAGAAAAGGTACTCGGGCAAGACCATCCGGATACCCTGTGGAGTGTACATGAGTTAGGGGCGGCGTTGAATAGTCAGGATAAGCACGATGAAGCCGAGCTTATGTATCGACGGGCATCAGCGGGCAGAGAGAAGGTCCTTGGGTCAGATCATCAAGATACCTTATTAAGCCTCAATAATTTAGCTCTGTTGCTGGAGATTCGGAAAAAAAATGACAAAGCAGAAATTACGCATCGACATGCACCGGAAGAGAGGGAGAAGCCGCTCCGGCCAGGTGATGCCGACACCCCCCCGAGTTTTTCCAGCACAGGTGCGTCCCAACCACATCACCCACAAATCCTGCTTAGTGTCAATAGCCCAGCAGTGAGTCTACCTGATCAGAGAATGCATGAAGAGGAGGAGATTATGTATCGAGATGCTTTGGAGGCTAAGTTATGGAGAGGGCTCTCAGGCCCGAGCACCAGGATACGCTCGACAGCACGAACATGCTAGGCGAAACACTCCTTGGTCTCAAGAAATATAACGAAGCAGAGGCTACGATCCGGCGGGCACTGGCAGGCCGAGAGAAAGCCCTTGGACCAGTTCATGGAGATACCTTACTCAGTGCCAATAATCTTGGGGTGGCACTGTGCAAGCAGAAAAAGCACTATGAAGCCGAGGACATGTATCGACGCGCATTGATGGGTGCTGAGAGGACGCTTGGACGACATCATCAAGGTACTCTAATGTGCATATATAACCTCGCTGGGGCATTGCACAAACAGGGCTGGCATCACGAAGCGGAACTGGTGTATTGGCGTGCACTCGGGGGGCGAGAGAAGATTCTTGGGTCAGGCCATCGATATACCCTCCGGAGCGTCATCAAACTCGGAGCGATACTTCATGATCGGGGAAAACACAGTGCGGCGGAGATTATGTACCGGCGTGCAGTCGTGGATGGAGTGAAATATTTAGGTGCACATGATGGGCTGACTCTTAAAAGTGTCAAATGCCTGGCGATGTTTCTCCAGTCCCGGGCATCGACTGCCTCTAATCAGGTTCCACGATCGAGATGAAAGGGTTATGCTTGGGAACGGGAGAGAGGGTGGGGGCGGGGCTGCAATCATCTTTGCTGTTTCTCATTGATCTAACTTTCCCTTTCCAATATTTTGCAGCAGTACTTGGATAGGCTGTTATTCTCATACTTTATGTAATTTGGCGTGTGGTATTGGTGTTGGTGCTTTCTTTTTTTGGTTTTCTTTATACCCTTTTTCATCGAGCGTCTATTTCACCGCGCGCTTCTTTGAATTTTGGTAGTTTTTTATGATGTGTGGAGTTTCGTTTGGTTTTTGGTGTTTGATTTTCAGAGAGATATAAGGTATGTACCTCGTGGCCTTTTGCTTTTTAACATCTTCATCAATAGTCAAGTACAAAGCATCGAACTGGCCACTACCTTATGATAAGTATTCGCCATTCTCCTCCTTACTGGGGGCACTGGCGATACCGGTAGCGAAGTCTCAAAAATCAGTGCTAAGGAATGTTTTGTTTCTTTTGAGAGGCATTTTTTGTTGTCAAGATATGAGTGATCGGTGAGGTAATTAGCGGTAAGTAAAGCGTTTTCGATATGAAATGGTAGAAATTGGGAGCGGTAGTAGATAGATTGATATCTTGCTTGATTAATTATTAGTTGAAAGACCAAAGAAATACATGGCCCTTTATAGACCTCTTCGGTCCTTCTAGTGTAGAGTCGAACGCATAAGTTAGCCATTTGGACGTCCAAAGCCCGATAAACAAAGTGTCTCCGTCAACTAATACCGGATCGAAACACTCGCGAGCCGAGCGTGGTATCGGAACTGAGTGCGTTGTTGCGACCGAAAGCCGAATGGTGATGAAAGCCTGGTGCTGAATGCGATCATGAGAGGCCAAGACTGAATGATTACATTCTCGTCAACACCTGAAATCGGAAGCAGAAATATTATTCCACGATAGGGTGGGGTTAGTGGAGCGAGTAACTGGGTGTGAGGATGGAGTCGGGGGTGGGTTGTGATCATCATGCTTATTATCTGGGAAGGTTTAGTATAAAAGCAGTGAGGCTTCTAATCAAGTAGCAGTATCCGGACATGAGTTGATTAGGTGATCTAACGATCTGGCGGCGCTGTTTACAGCGTTTGTTTGTATGCAAGAATGCCCCCTCCTGAGCCGTATTGGTTAGTATCCCGCTGGATTTTCATGTTTATCATAGCGTTCTTTGGGGCACCTGGGCTATGGTGGCTTGAGATATGTATGCTATGCATCATAGTGGTTTATTTGATAGCTAGTAACAGATGTTAACGTTCTTCAGGATATAGTGATTGCGATATTCGATTCTGAAGAAGTATAACTGAGTATTGAATATGGTTAATCTCGTGTTATGGGGGAAAAGGAAGAATACGGCTGTATCTAGGATAAGTATGGGAGCTAGGGCCCCCTTGAGATCCGCAAGCGTGCCTATAGGAGGCTTGTGTCTGTTGATTTACACATACTTATACGCCAATGACTGATGGTAAAACCATACTGGAACCATTACTGGAACGTTGGTATAAGTTAAAGACGTAACTGATGGTATTATACAATAACTTACTTTCTGGTTTGTGAGTCTAACTTCAACAGAGTTCAAGTTTCAGCTATGCCCGGCGAGCAGGAAGGAGATGACGGGGTTAATGTTGACATGGTGGACATAAATTAATCATGTTCAGTGTTTTTGTTCCTATCTGGTGTGAGATCGCAGTGTTGCACCGGGGATTGTAAAGTACGAGGCTGGTGACAAAAATGATGAGCAGAATGGCATGTAACAACCCAAACCATGCTACTTCACGCTTTCCGCTCAATAGATTCTAAAGCCCCAGGAAATTTGAAAATTTTATAGTTTAGTCTAAAATTCTTTCAAATATCTCCCCAAGAGCCTACAGATTTTTAAAGAATTTTTGGCTACTTTGGCATGCCGTATTGTAAAGTTGGAGTTGAAAAAAGCGCCAAGCCTCACCATTTCCCATACAAAATCATCAAAAAAATGCGCCAAGGGCAATGTACTGACCACAGCTCTCTTGATAATTCTTCAGCCAGTTTGGATACAGAGTTCTAAAGGGTCGGAAAGTAAAATCTAAGGAATTACCTAGCGTAGACGAAGATTCAGCTTCAATTGCTTGACCGGATCAGTTGAAAGGTTGTGAATATGGCTGTTTTGGGTGAGAAACCGTAAACTGCTCATCACTTTTGTCACCAGCCTCGTACAATTGTGAAATAACAAGTATCATTTTTAAAGAATACTCGGCAAGGCATCTCACTCAAGGGGCTCTGTTACCAATAGACATCTAACTTTAAACATCTACAACTCTCTACGACTCGGGTGTAAGGGAAATTCTGAAGGACAAGCCAAGCTTTTTTCGCAATAATTAGCTACTGTAATTCAATCACTGAACCTTTATACCATAAGACACTTCGATTTAGCTTAACTTATGTCATTCTCATTCAGCAAGGGATTGTAGTTCATTAAAGTTACAAACTACGGCAGTGAGCCTATCAGGGGATCTGAGAGGGATAACCTCCCGTTTGGTGGTTAGGGGCTCGTATCACATCTCAGCCTCCCCTGAAGGTGTCGGACACAGCCGAACTTGATCCTTCTCCGTTTTTTTCACGCCCATTGAACTCTCCGCACAACTCTAACACCTACTATCATATGCCAAATACCGGTATCTCGAAGCTTTTATATATCATACTACAGGTTTGATCCTCCCCTTTGATATACATACCCCGCCCACATCTGACTTTGGGTGACGGTAGGGTGTACTCGAGTAGCCTTACTAAACATTAAGCACAAGTAAGGAACGATCAACAAGAACAGAACGAAAGCCGACCGGGAAAATATCGAGAGAGCGAAGAGGACAGGGCAGACGGGGAAGCTGGGTTTAGGAGCGAGTGCAATTCTTGTAAAGGTAGTGGAAGTGGTGTCGGAATCATGGCTAGAGGTCTCTGGCACAATGTGGAAACAAAAACTAACGATTTTCTGGGGATCAGAGATTGCGTGAGACTATTTCCCAATCGGACGCCCGCAAGGTCTTCCGATTATTCGGGAAAACGAATCGGCAGTGACGCGGCGAATTGAGTTTCGCGACGACAACGACAAGTTCAACTCGGGCAAGAAGTCCGATACCCTCCGCGAGTAATAGAGGGAAAGTTAGGCCTGGATAGCCACATATCCAAATAACTCAGAGGATTTACAATCGGTTAGAAATGATGTATGGGCGTATATTGGCGTTCGTGAAAGGGATAGTTTGGAGAGACGATCTAAATGCCTTGCGCAGTGACTATATGCGAGGTCTGGCGCTGCATCATGAGGGAAAGTTCCATGAAGCGGAGATAATGCACCGGCGTGTATTGACATACAGAGAAAATATACTCGGGCAAGACCATCCGGATACCTTACGGAGTGTACATGAGCTAGGTGTGGCGCTGTATAGACAGGGAAAGCACGGTGAAGCGGAGATAATGCACAGGCGTACGTTGGCGGGCCGAGAAAAGGTACTCGGGCAAGACCATCCGGATACCTTACGGAGTGTCTATGTGTTAGGTGTGGCGCTGTATAAACAGGGAAAGCTCGATGAAGCGGAGATAATGCACAGGCGTGCATTGACAGGCAGAGAAAAGGTACTCGGTCAAGACCATCCGAGCACCTTACGGAGTGTCCATGCGCTTGGTGTGGCACTGCATAATCAGGGAAAGTGCAATGAAGCGGAGATAATGCACAGGCGTGCAATAACGGGCCGAGAGAAGGTACTCGGGCAAGACCATCCTGATACCTTATCCAGTGCCCATCAGCTAGGTGCGGTGTTGGATAATCAGGATAAGTATGATGAAGCTGAGCTTATGTATCGACGGGCATCAGCAGGCAGAGAGAAGGTCCTTGGGTCAGATCATCAAGATACCTTGAAAAGTCTCAATAATTTAGCTCTGTTGCTGCAGAGTCGGAAAAAAAATGACAAAGCAGAAATTACACATCGACATGCACCGGAAGAGAGGGAGAAGCCGCCCCGGCCAGGTGATACCGACACCCCCCCGAGTTTTTCCAGCACAGGTGGCAAGCCGTCCAGCCAGAAAGAACATGCCGAAGCGGAGGTAGCGTCCCAACCACATCACCCACAAATCCTGCTGAGTGTCGACAGCCCAGCAGTGAGTCTGCCTGATCAGAGAATGCATGAAGAGGAGACGATTATGTATCGAGATGCTTTGGAGGCTATGGAGGGGGCTCTCGGGCCCGAGCACCAGGATACGCTGGACAGCATGAACATGCTAGGCGAAACACTGCTTGATCTCAAGAAGTATAACGAAGCAGAGGCTACGATCCGACGTGCACTGGCAGGCCGAGAGAAAACCCTCGGACCGATTCATGGAGATACCTTACTCAGTGCCAATAATCTTGGGGTGGCACTGTGTAAGCAGAAAAAGCACGATGAAGCCGAGGACATGTATCGACGCGCATTGATGGGTGCTGAGAAGACGCTTGGACGACATCATCAAGATACCCTAATGTGCATGTATAACCTCGCTGGAGCATTGCACAAACAAGGCTGGCATCACGAAGCGGAGCTGATGTATTGGCGTGCACTCGGAGGGCGAGAGAAGATTCTTGGGTCGGGCCATCGACATACCCTCCGGAGCGTCATCAAACTCGGAGCGATACTGCATGATCGGGGGAAACACAGTGCAGCGGAGATTATGTACCGGCGTGCAGTCTCGGACGGAGTGAAATATTTAGGTGCACGTGATGGGCTGACTCTTAAAAGTGTCAAATGCCTGGCAATGTTTCTCCATTCCCGGGCATCGACTGTCCCTAATCAGGTTCCACCATTGAGATGAAAGGGTTATGTTTGGGAACGGGAGAGAGGGTGGAGGCGGGGCTGCAATCATCTTTGCTGCTTTTCATTGATCTAAATTTCCTTTTCTAATATTTTGTAGTAGTACTTGGATAGGCTGTTATTCTTATACTTTATGTAATTTGGCGTGCGGTATTATATTGGTTTTGGTGCCTTTTTTTTTTTTGGGGGGGGGGGGGTTTCTTTATACCCCTTTTCATCGAGCGTCTATTTCCCCGCACGCTTGTTTGAATTTTGGCAGTCTATATGATGTATGGAGTTTCGTTTGGTTTTTGGTGTTTGATTTTCAGAGAGATATAAGTTATATGCCTCGTGGCCTTTTGTTTTTTAACATCTTTATCAATAGTCAAGTACAAAGTAATGAACTGGCCACTACCGTATGACAAGCATTCGCCATTCTCCTACTTCTTGCTGGGGGCACTGGGGATACCGCTAGCGAAGTCTTAAAAATTAGTGCTAACAAATGTTTTGTTTCTTTTGAGAAGTATTTTTGTTGTCACGATATGAGTGATCGGTGAGGTAATTGGCGGTAAGTAAAGCGTTTACGATATGTAAATGGTAGAAATTGGGAGCGGTAGTAGGTAGATTGATATCTTGCTTGATTACTTATTAGTTGAAAGACTAAAGAAATACATGACCCTTTATAGACCTCTTCGGTCCTTCTAGTGTAGAGCTATTAGAGTTTGGGACAGGAGACGAAGAGAGGAAATTGTGGTCAAGGTAAAGGGGATGTTATTATTATTCTACAGGAAGAGAGACACTATTTGGTAGCTATTTATAGGAACTAATAAGAACAGTCCATGTACCCTATTACAATAGGGTACATCGTATCCAACCAAATCTCACAAAGCATCATACTACCACATACAGTATTAGGGTATTATCTATCTACACACTATGAAGCCTTATTCTAACAAGAGCCGAACGCATAAGTTCGTCGTTTGGACACCCAAAGTCCGATAAACAAAATGTCTCCGTCAACTAATACCGGATCGAAACACTCGCGGGCCGGGCGCGGTATCGGGACTGAGTGCGTTGTTGCGACAGAAAGCCGAATGGCGATGAAAGCCTGGAGCTGGATGCGATCAGGAGAGGCCGAGACTGAATGATTAAATTCTCGTCAACACCTGAAATCAGAAGCAGAAATATTATTCCACGATAGGGTGGGGTTGGTGGAGCGAGTGACTGGGTGTGAGGATGGAGTCGGGGTGGGTTGTAATTATCATGCTTATTATCTGAGAAAGTTTAGTATAAAAGCAGGGAGGCTTCTAATCAAGAAGTAGTATCCGGAGGTGAGTTGGTTAGGTGATCTAACGATCTGACAGCGCTGTTTACAGCGTTTGTTTGTATGCAAGAATGTCCCCCCCCCGAGCCGTGTTGGGTAATATCCTATTGGGGGTTCATGTTTATCATAGTGTTCTTTGGGGCACCTGGGCTATGGTGGCTTGAGATATGTATGCTATGCGTCATAGTGGTTTATTTGATAGCTAGTTACGAGTCAGTCTCAGATGTTAGCATTCTTCGGGATATAATGATTGCAATATTCGATTCTGAAGAATTATAACTGACTATTGAATATGGCTAATCTCCTGTTATGGGGGAAAAGGAAGAATACGGCTGTATCTAAGATTAGTATGGGAGCCATGGTCCCCTTGAGGTGCGCAAGCGTGCCTACAGGAGGCTTGTGTCGGTTGATTTACACATACTTATACGCCAATGACTGATGGTAAAACCATACCGGAAGGTTGGTATAGGTTAGGGGTGTAACTGATGGTATTATTCAATAACTTACTTTCTGGTTGCTGAGTTTAACTTCAACAGTATTCAAGTTTCAGCTATGCCCGGCAAACAAGGAGGAGCCGATGGGGTTAACATAGACAAGGCGGACATAAATTAATCATGTTCAGTGTTTTTGTTCCCAGTTGGCGTTGTCCTTTATTACGGTGTTGCACCGGGGATTGTAAAGCACAATTGTCAAAGAACAAGTGTCATTTTTAAAGAATACTCCGCAAGGCATCTCACCCAAGGGGATCTGTTACTAATAGACATCTAACTCTGAACATTTAAAACTCTCCATGACTCGAGTGTACGGGGAAATTCTGAGGGACAAGTCAAGCTTTCTTCGCAATAATTAGTGCTATAATTCAATCATTGAATTTTTATATCATAGTACACTTCGATTTAGCTTAACTTATGTCATTCTCACTTGGCAAAGGATAGCAGTTCATTAAAGTTACAAAACTACCGTATTATCTGCCATTATCCGGGTTTACGCCAAGACCGGGTTAAGGTTGGATGGTGCTGGGTATTGTGAAGGCAGAAATTGTGACTTTGTATTTTTAACCATGGTATTTGTATTTTGTATTCCGTAAACAACAACTACACTAATACTAAAGAACCACCTAATAGGCATACGTCTTACGGCATGTCCTTCACCAACAGCGAAACCGAAAAAGGAAATCCACCTCCTGGCCACCTGCCACAAAACACTACCAAGACCAAAAGCCCCCTCACTAACCCTCCAACACAAAAGAAACCCACCCCACAGCCAACCAAAACAACCCAGCCCCATCGCAATATCAGTTCTCCTCCTTGGGTGCCCCACAACACTTAGTGGATACACAGGCACATAGACCAAACCTCTGGAATACACCAGGCCACCAAGCCCAACACAATGCAATACAGGTATAGTGCAAGAATGGATAAGTGTGTACCTCATTTAGGGGTGCTTTCAACGGAACATAACCTACCAAATACTGGTCCAGAGCATGTAAAAAAACCGTAGAAATATAGATGAGGTGAAGCAGAATAAAAGTACGGTTTTTTTATTCAGTAAAAGCAAGTAGAAGGAATGGTATCCTCGTTTTAAAAGCTCAAGATTTTGGTGTAGATTCACAGTCTTGGCATTGTAATGCAACATCAAAAGATGACTAATCCGGAGGTTTTGGGCACGTATAGAGAGAATGATGAGAGCATATCGTGAAGGGATTGCCTATGGTACTGCTGACTTCAAAGAGAAGGTAACCAAGACCTATATAGAAGTCATCGCAGAGTCTCAAATTCTCAAACTGCATAATAGCCTTAAATTAATATAATTTCTTTTATGCATTACATCATTTATACTCCTTCATAGTCCATCACTGATAGGCTTGGCAATTTTGTTGCACAGTCATGGTTGCATTTTCCTGTGCCACATAGCACACACTCTTCCGTTCTTGAACCGTAGGATGCCACCTCCAGACCTCAATTCCCCCAAAGTCAAGCCACACCAGCCAACCACAAAAAACCGCCCCACACCACACCAAACTCACTCCCACAAATGCCACAATTTCAGGGTCAAACTAACCCCCCATCCCTGAGCTCTCCAAAAAGAAGCAGAGAACTCAACATTCGCAAAGGCTGACCACAAAAGCGACTGTAAGCAAAAAAATAAAACAACCGAACTGACTGCAGGAAGGAACAGGAAATACAATCGAACCAACCATAAAAACAAGAGGAAACAAAGGCAGCACAGAAGCAAAGTATGCCATTCCAGGCAGTAAAACCAAACCAACACCAGGAATGAATGGAGGCAAGAAGGAAACTAAAGTAACCTGGAATCATGTGCATGTCCAAACGGTCACTCCAGCAGAGGAGAGGTGGTAAAAACAGCCCATATGACCCACTGTATCCCAGCTGGCAGAACAAAAGGATTCAACTGAAGAAGCATGAAGCTATCATGAGAAAGCAACATGGGCATTGATTGGGTGATCCCCCCCCATAACCAAAACCCCCCAAAAACAGGAGGAGGTTTTAATCATCAGGTAGTTAGTTTTGGTTTAACCATGGGGTAGTTTGTTGTGGCAACTTGAATTTCATTCTTCTATATTCAACTAACTAGAGAACATACTCAATATCATACTTATATTATACTTAAATACAAGAAGAACGTGCTAGAACATGGTAGTTGCCTCTCCTAGTAAAGTGCTATGTATATTCCTTTTATCTTATCTCAACTGGGAACTAAGTTTGCAGTGTTTTCCCCTCACTCAACAAAGGAAAAGGCCTCATTGTCAGTACAGTACTCAGGTGTAAGGGTATTTTGGGCGCACCACCATTATTAGGCTTGGCAGCCTTTCAGCTAGTTATTTTGCTCCAGGTAACTATGCCTACATATTAATCGCTAGATTTCTACTGCCACCACCACTTCACCATCTCTCCATTATCTCTACCACCACTTTTAGGGTTAGGTTTTCAGGGGTGGTGGTAGGTGGATCACCAAATGAATGCCCTTTATTGCTTTCTCATGATGGCTTCAGAGTCTTTTTTCTGCTCTTGGAGTTTCTACTTTTTTTACTCCTTATGTCCCTCTTTGTTGGCCCATATGGCCACTAGTTTGCTTATAGGTTTTCCTTGGTTCACTATACTTGTATTGGTTTTCTTTTGTTGGCTGCTTGTAAGAGGTTTCTTTTGTTTTCTGTTTGCCTTCATTGTGGGTTGTGATGATCTACTGGCTGAGAATACAGTTATATTCAAAATAATCCTCCTAGTAAGGTACTGGACAAGAATACATATGTGATTCTGGATCTCCTGAATTACTGCTTATCAGCTTTATAGATTGTTTTTGTTTATCTTTACTTGGCAAACATTTTTCTTTACCTCTTAGTTGACACCCACCTTTTCAAGCACCCAATGAGAAAGTGCCTCCTGTTATGATCCGCTATATGATCTTTCCTATTTATATCTTGCAACAGGCAACGAGTCTGTAGTTAGCTTCTCTTGGAATGATTTTACTTATCTCCTATTGTATTCTCCTTCCTTTGGGAACTCTTAGTAGTTGTTATCTTATGCTATGTCTTAGATATCAACCTCTTGTTGATACTAAGTCCTTATAGCGATAACTCGTACTCAGTCTTAGTCCTTGGTTACTTGGTCTGTATATAAAAAGCGTAAAGGTGTTTTATTCATAAAGTAATAAGTAGGAAATAACTTAGGTGGTTGCGTGAAGAACTAACTATCAGGTCCTACTGACCTCCTTATATAGTTCTTCCAGCAACCCACTTACAAATTCTATGAGTCACAACTGTGACTCATACACTCACGTAACATATAACCTCATGACCATACTTGGTCATGCGCAAAAGTCCCATGACCTAAAGGGGTCATGTGCAAAACCTCATGACTCGTATAAACAAAGTCATGCCTCTTAATCCTCATGACTCATATGCGTACATATGAGTCAACGCTCAATATACCAATTAATTCCAACATAAAATAACTATGACTCATAACCGTGAGTCATGTGAAACCCTATGACTCATACGTGAGACATAGTGTAAAAACATAACATCATATGACCCAACCAAGTCATGTGTGAAAAACCTTTAACAAATGAAATATAATAACATACAATTGTATATTATGTGAAACCATTATAAACTATGCCAGGTTTGTAATACCTCCTCACTTACCCTCTAGTATCTTTTACCCATTCAGCACTCCAACTTTGCTCACTATAGCCCAAGTGACCTACTATCAAGTCCTGTTTGCAGGTATTCCATAACTTTGCCTGCCTCAGTATGAGCTCTAAAAATTCCTGGCCATAGCCATATACTATTTAGAGGAATCAGTTTGATCCCCAAAACTCTCCCATCTACCTTGCCTCACACCATTTTCAGCAAATATGTCTTAGTATAGTTACACCAAAAGTTCCAGTTTACCTGGGCACACTACTATTGGAAGTCCTAACATGACATTGGACATAAGTCCTGAGCTTGTCTGAGCAATGTGAGGTTGTGAAGTTCTTGGGATTATCAAACCCTTGGTACCCATTTGGTAGATTTATGGAACTTTTACCCAGTTGTGTGTGTTAGGCATATGGAAAAAAAGGCCAAAGTTACCCGGCCTTTACTCAGGATTATTTCTACCCCTGCAGCCCCCATGTAGGGACCGGGCGTCATCACGGTATTACGGCCGAGTTGTGTCCCAACACTTTAACAACAATAAACGACACCTTCAGCATAACACCATATACGTCATCACCGTCCATCCGACCGGATGCTGTCCGTAGGATATATGAGAGGGCACCTTTGGCGACTCATGAGAAGTGACTCGAAGGAATTTGGTTAAGTCTTGGGCGAGCTATTACCCTGTACACTAGCAGTTAAATATTATGGCTAATAAGTAATGGGACGATTTGGGAAGAAACCGTTAGTGACCGAATATTGTGAGCCTATGGCACCACAGGGTAGCCATAAGAGCTGAGCCTTTTGCTTTGAAAGAAGTAGTACCCCAAGGGGGTCTACTTGAGAATCAGTATGAGAGAGTTTTGCCTGACGAGCTATTGGCTCGATCGCCGGCCAAAGGACCTTCATATCCAATGGGCTTTGCAATGCATAAATATGCGATATAATAGCCATGCTCATTTATTAAAGCTGATCACTTTATATTTTGAGGCAGAACAATTGGCATAGTTGCTATTAGGGTGGCATGCTCAAATTAAGTTCATATAGCAAAGAGATCGAAGACTACCTACTGGCGGAGTGTTTGCACCCTCAGAAACAAATAGCAGTTTGGAGAGATCGAAGCTGAGCAAGGCAAATATTCTCAGGGTCAGGAGTGTTCGCATTTAGGAAAAATAAGAGGTTTTTGACGGAGGTACTTAGATAGTATCGGAGTTGATTGTAGCCCGCGATAACCTAGACATGGAATATAAATATCAAGGTACTCCCAGCTATTTACAAACATCAAGCAATGGAGAAGAGATCTTATTAATATATTTATTACTCTTGAAAAAACTTATTACACACACCACCCTCTGAGCCTACCTTGACGATCTTTGTCTTTGCTTTATCCTTACCTTACTTTACCTCAAGAAACATATGGCCTAGGCCAACCATCACTATCTCCGGTTGGGCTACCCCGTAACAGTGTGAAGCAACTCCAGCACTACAATCAATATTCTTTCAGCATCAATTTTGACAATACCTTACAACTTGCTCAATGTCTTCAGGAGCTGATGCCTTTACTCTACCCCTTAGGCCCTTGTGGGGAGCCTCTTTTGAGTCCTATTGGGGAGGCACTTCAATGGTTTTGCTTTGGGGAGCTAGCAGAATCAGTCAGCATGGATATACACTGTGGTACTGCTCTGGAGAGCTCTAGATTACTCAGTTTTGCTTCTGGGCAGTGAGGTTTTCTTTTGTGGTGGAGGGTAGTGAGAGGGCTTTTAGTCTTGGTTGTGATTTGTGGCAGGCAGCCCACAAGATGGATCTCTTTACGGAGGCCTTGGCTGGGGGGCGGGGGTTTCTCATGCCATACAGTGATACAATTTAGTTCATGGATTGTTTTTGCTAGTGTAGTTGACATAATAATAAAATAAAGTTTCTCTCTACCACCTCCTTGAAGGCATGATAACAACAGTATATCTTTTTATAAGTCAGATAGGTCCTAAATCATGGATATAAGTAGTGGTAAAAGCAAACTGGGGATACTGGGGGACCCCTGGACCTGCTTGCAGGAGAATGAAATTATCGCAATCGGAGGAAGTTACCGAGTGCGCCCGACTTTTTTCCTTCACCAATTGTGATCATGAGGTATCACTCAAGTTTCCTAATTTGTGCTAGTTTCCACACAAATACCCTCCTCGTTTTGGAAATGTGCCCGACTTATGGCCACCCCCGAGTACATCTCCTGAGCTAGCTACCTGGAGACGGTCAAAGCTACTGTACATTTAGTGGCCGAGGTGGGCAATTTTCATTCCGTATTCTGTATCAACATCTCTTGAGCACGTTCAAAGCATAGCGCGCGGGCTTTTCCTGATCGAGGATCGGGCATCAGAGGACCGGTATCACCACTGCCATTAAAATTAAAGTGAATGGGAAATACCGGGTTGGTGATAGTTTAGGGGGTCAGGATACTCAGTTGAGTCATGAATATCATGCTTTAGACTATGGGATTTTGTGATTTGAGCATCATTTTTTTGTCTTGCCATGATTCTGTTTAAGTATGGCACTGTAGGTAGTAGTTATCAATATGTTAAAGATGTGGTAAGTCTTTCAGAATCCATATACAAGCACAGTTGAAAATCTGTAATAAATGAGTTGCTGGCTGGCCCCACCAAGCATTATGACGGGCGGAGGATGTGCATGCTACTACTCTGGGCAGTAGAGATAGCCTGCAACTGGGTGGTGACGGAGTGCGTTAATGTCTTTTGTGACGCTGCCAAAACTGGTTTCTGTACTGTACTTGTACTATTGCTACATGGACTTCCTTGACGTACCAGGCTATCCCCAAAGATCACTTTCCCCTGCACCCTCCCCGAGACTCTCCCCCAAAACCAGTAGACATTCAATTTCCAATATTCGGAGCCTTCCACTGCTCGAGCATATGACTACACGGAAGTTAAATACCTTCTTCGCTACCGGCACTATGAGGTAGCTTTCAATGATTTAATTATCTCCATATCTTTCAATCTAACTTATGTCATTCTCATTCCGCGAAGAAGTGCACTTCATTTGCCAACCAGTTAGCCGATCGGGAAACCCCGAGAGGATTAACTGCCTAATTTATTATGATGGGCTCATAAGCATCACATCTCAGCCTCGGCCAGAGGTGTCTAGCACAGCCGACCTTGATCCCCCTCTGATGCTTCCGTGCCGATTGAATTCCCCGCACAGCTCCAACACCTACTGTTATATGCCAAATATCGGTATCTCGAAGCTTTTATATATCATACTACAGGTTTGATCCTCCCATTTTATATACATATCTCGCTCATATCTGAACTTGGGTGATGGTAGGGTGTACTCGAGTAGCCTTACTAAACATTAAGCACAAGTAAGGACCGATCAACAACTAGAACGGAACGAAAACCGACCGGGGGAAAACATTGAGAGAGCGAACAGGACAGGGCACACGGGAAAGCTGGGTTCAGAAGCAAATGCAATTCTTGTAAAGGTAGTGGAAGTGGTATCGGAATCATGGCTAGAGGTCTCTGGCACAATGTGGAAACAAAAACTAACGATTTTCTGGGGATCAGAGATTGCGTGAGACTATTTCCCAATCGGACGCCCGCAAGGTCTTCCGATTATTCGGGAAAACGAATCGGCAGTGACGCGGCGAATTGAGTTTCGCGACGACAACGACAAGTTCAACTCGGGCAAGAAGTCCGATACCCTCCGCGAGTAATAGAGGGAAAGTTAGGCCTGGATAGCCACATATCCAAATAACTCAGAGGATTTACAATCGGTTAGAAATGATGTATGGGCGTATATTGGCGTTCGTGAAGGGGATAGTTTGGAGAGACGATCTAAATGCCTTGCGCAGTGACTATATGCGAGGTCTGGCGCTGCATCATGAGGGAAAGTTCCATGAAGCGGAGATAATGCACCGGCGTGTATTGACATACAGAGAAAATATACTCGGGCAAGACCATCCGGATACCTTATGCAGTGTCTATACGATAGGTGTGTTGCTGTATAGTCGGGGAAAGCACGATGAAGCAGAGATAATGCACAGGCGTGCATCGACAGGCAGAGAAAAGGTACTCGGGCAAGACCATCCGGATACCTTAGAGAGTGTCCATGCGCTAGGTGCGATGCTGCAGAATCAGGGAAAGTACGATGAAGCGGAGATAATGCTCAGGCGTGCATTGACAGTGAGAGAAAAGGTACTTGGGCAAGACCATCCGGATACCTTACGGAGTGTCCATGAGCTAGGTCTGGCGCTGTATAATGAGGGAAGGTTCCATGAAGCGGAGATAATGTACAGGCGTGCGTTGGCGGGCCGAGAAAAAGTACTCGGGCAAGACCATCCGGATACCTTACGGAGTGTACATGGGTTAGGGGCGGCGTTGAATAGTCAGGATAAGTACGATGAAGCTGAGCTTATGTATCGACGGGCATCAGCGGGTAGAGAGAAGGTCCTTGGGTCAGATCATCAAGATACCTTAAGAAGTCTCAATGATTTAGCTCTGTTGTTGGAGATTCGGAAAAAAATGACAAAGCAGAAATTACATATCGACATGCACCGGAAGAGAGGGAGAAGCCGCTCCGGCCAGGTGATACCGACACCCCCCCGAGTTTTTCTAGCATAGGTGGCAAGCCACACAACCGGGGAGAACATGCCGAAGCGGAGGTAGCGTCCCAACCACATCACCCACAAATCCTGCCGAGTGTCGATAGCCCAGCAGTGAGTCTACGTGATCAGAGAATGCATGAAGAGGAGATTATGTATCGAGATGCTTTGGAGGCTATGGAGAGGGCTCTCGGGCCCGAGCACCAGGATACGCTTGACAGCATGAACATGCTAGGCGAAACACTGCTTGATCTCAAGAAGTATAACGAAGCAGAGGCTACAATTCGACGTGCAGTGGCAGGCCGAGACAAAACCCTTGGACCAGTTCATGGAGATACCTTACTCAGTGCCAATAATCTTGGGGTGGCACTGTGCAAGCAGAAAAAGCACGATGAAGCGGAGGACGTGTATCGACGCGCATTGATGGGTGCTGAGAGGACGTTTGGACGACATCATCAAGATACTCTAATGTGCATGTATAACCTCGCCGGGGCATTGCACAAACAAGGCTGGCATCACGAAGCGGAACTGATGTATTGGCGTGTGCTGGGAGGGCGAGAGAAGATTCTTGGGTCAGGCCATCGACATACCCTCCGGAGCATCATCAAACTCGGAGCGATACTGCATGATCGGGGAAAACACAGTGCAGCGGAGATTATGTACCGGCGTGCAGTCTCGGACGGAGTGAAATATTTAGGGGCACATGATGGGCTGACTCTTAAAAGCGTTAAATGCCTGGCGATGTTTCTCCAGTCTCGGACATCCAATGCCCCTCATCAGGGATCACCATCGAGATGAAAGGTCTATGTTTGCGGGGCGGGGAAGACTGCAATTATTTGTGTTGTTTTTTTCATTAATCTCAATTTTCTTTTTGAGCATTTTTCGGGGATGGGGGATTGTTGGTTTACTTTCCTGCTGGTCTGAAGTTTTCTTGGGTCGTTTTTTATGGTGTGGGGAGTTTCATTTGGTTTTCTGTGTTGTATCTTCATTGAGAGAGAGATATATATATATCTTTAGCGTCTATACCAATCGTCTAGTAGAAAAGTATCGGACTCCTAATTATGATCAACATTTGCTATTCCGCTGGAAATCAGGAGAGTCGTTGGGAACACCAGGTATCAGGAGTACTTTATCGGAAAAGTTTGGGTTTTTCTTTTGGGATGGATTTTGAGGGTCTTCTCATTTCAGAAAGGCGACCCCAGACCGTGATGCACAAACCCATACATTCAGCGTGTAAAGTACCAAAATATTTCTCATTTGAGAGAATTTCCGTGCTCGTTGTTACCAGTGATTTCAAGTAATAACAGATTGCCGGTTCCGAAAGTGGCTGGGGTTCTGGATGATGTTGCTTTATCATGTGCAGTACAGTAACTTATCCCTTTTTATAAAATTTTGCAATACCTGATGAATAGAGCCTAGAAGGTTAACTCATGATTGGAAAGGAACTATGTCCCAACAGCTCTTCCCTTGAAAGGCTCTGATGGTGCAAGCCTTGTGTTACTGACACTTTTTCGAATAACAAAACTCTCATAAGATAGGATTTGGACAGGCATAGAAGACTAATAACTATATAACATAGGAGTACAGTACCACCGTATTCCCCAATTATGGTAACCCCTGTCAGAGCATTGCATCTAGCTTTAAAGTCAGAAGTTACCGGTAACCCATTCCAGAGAACCCATCACAGAACCGGGTGATCACTCATGATTTCAACTAGTTTTACTATTTTAATATCTTAGAATCCTATGATGACAATACTCACAATATCAGAACTGGGATAGGCGATGAGGGGAGTCCATTTCTGAAGTGGCTACGGTAAAATTAGTCGAGCCTCGAAATAGGTATCAAAGTGTAGTATCAATCCCCTTGACGGCGTGAAGGTTAGCCCTTGAAAGTCAACAAGTTTCAGGGATGGGGAAGTGCCAGAGCTAGATCTAGTCAAGCGATCTTATTCCTTCACGGTAATGCCAGGGTGGGAAGTCGTATCTCAGGAAAGACTGCCTACCTTGAAATTCTACTTGGTCTCACTGCCTGCTCGTAACATCTGTTTTCAAGCAATTGATAATCTGTGCAATCCAAGATATCATTGTTGCGGGACTACAAGTTACTACAATCTCTACGCCCGGAAAGAGCAAACTTATCAATAGAGAAATGTGGAACAAGCTTATAGGACAGGATTTTTTGAGAGGCAGAATTAAAGTGATCGAACATTATCACTTCTACCCAAGACCTCTAAATGATCGGTCTGTGAGAGGCGATTTCCAAGAAGTTTAAAAAGAATCCACCATACTGGGGTACCGGGGCGCGGTGCCAAAGGTTTGTTTGCAGGTTCCAAGGTTGGCGCTTGATGCACCTTGAATCTGGGTTTGGGGGCTGTGTGAGATATAACACGTCGAGGGCTATTATTCCACTCACTCGACATTTGGACAGAATTAATTTATTTGCTTGGCACATATTCCCGAACGAGCGGCTTGTGGACTGTAATAAAAATAACAAACCCGTAATCCGCCTGAATGGCCACTAAAATCACTATTTAACATCGGTTGCTTTGAAATAGGTTATAGTATCCTAATCCGTATAAGTATTTGGAATTCTCAAATCTTAAACCTCATGCTTTTTTTTATTATTCTAGCGTGCGATAAAGTCAGGATACCGATATTGAGCCCACTTCCTAACCTTACTAGTAGATGGGTTGAGTTAAGTGCGAACTTTAGACTTGTACTAGTACTTATACAGCCTCTCATCGTATAAAACATTATATTGCACAGTAGAGTATCCACGCCACTTCCCTACTTGGAGCCTCTGGTAGTGTAGCTGTGGAGTTTGTTGGAGAAGAGTGAAGTGCAGTTTATTACCGGAAAAGGTTAACAGAGCTGCAGACACCGGGGTGTGGGAGTTTAATAGTTGTTTTGTGAATTATTGAGATGGTCAAATACAAGTGCTGTAACGACCCAGTGCTGGGATTGTACAGTATAAACTATCAAAGGTACATGATTGATCGCTGGCCTAACGTCTAATACAACTTATTACCCAGGTTCAAGTATCAAGAATAAGTAGCCCTAGATCTCCAATACCCAAGAATCCGGAAAGCCCATGAGTACCTTAAACAAACAACAACGGTAGTTTCGAAAGCCCAAGATCCACTTTTCCTTCTGCGCCACACTCCCCCGTGCGACCGGCTACGGGCGATCTTGTGTGACCACTGATTAAGCTTACTCGAACAAGTTGCCGTTTCTTTTAAAGCAAGGTTGATCCTTTCCGCATAACACCCATCTGTCAACTGCGCATCACGTGTAATTACCGCCGGTTAAACATCGTGAAGCGTTGCGTCGGGCCTGGAGAAAACCTACACATCTACCAGCTTAATGGCACAGCCCATATCCTTTACTTTTACTGTCTTTTACGGAGATTTCTATTGGGCTTTTAAGTCTAGACGTGAGGCTCATAACTTGTCTGTAGCGCGAAGGCTATACTTGAGTTTCCTAGCGCCTTATGCGGTAGTGTTCGATTTACAAGATGTGCTACCGTATAGTGAGGGAGTGATGTTCCTTGGTGAAGCTGTGTCACGATATCGGCAACCAAAGTCTTCTGCCAAGCTTTGTTGATGATGTCGGGTAGACCAGGTAGTCTTTTCCTCTGGACTCAAGACCAAGCTCTCCATGGATCATGGACCTAATACTTCTCCTAACTTTCCTTTCTCTAAGCCCCATCTTATTTTCCTTCCGATCCTTGGTTTTTCATCTTCCCGACGTTTGTCCTAACCTATTACATTGCTACCACTAGGCCTGATTTTCTGGCGGCATCCACTATGCTTACAGCCTTATATTCCATTGCCTCATACGCTACTTAAACTTATCTCCTGCACCCAAAATCCCCATAGAGTGATTTCCTATGACCAGCCGCCGAGGTTAACCGGCCAGTGAGCAAACATCTTATGGTAGCAGACTTCCTCGTATCGTCATACGTGACACGGGGTCGGGAATCAGGACATAAGCCCTCCAACGCATCCGCTGGTGCAGTAAATCATTCATTGGAATGACCGTGCAACGTCAGACAGCTTACGAGGGCCAATCAAATCTAGAGTCCGGCATGATGGTGACGGTAGTTCCGGAATAAAAATTTTTTTCCAACCAGCGAGAAGCAAGAAGCGCACACTAAAACGGCACTCCGAAGGTTAGCTGCGTGTGTATACTTGTGTGTGTGGGAGTGAGAGTGACAACTTATAAGCCTCTATTCACTTCTATGCAGTGGATGGGTTGGTTGTCCATTGTCGAACAAAAATAACGAAGTTGCTTTTGCTTTTCTCAGCTTTAGAGTCTCGCTTACTCTTTGTGGCAATTGGCTCGGCGAGACCGAGGATAGTCAGCCTCCATTAACGTGGTGCAAATTCCACAAGTTTTTTATCGCCAACTCCGGGGTATTAAGATACTGCCGTTTGGTAATGGCGGTACAGGAAGAATATACACTCCCGTGAATAATTTAGAGTGGGAGGGGGGTATAGATAGGTAAGTAAGTAAGGCACGTGAATTGTGGAAGCACTCTCGGGCACTTTTTCCTGGCAAATCGGAGCAGGCGTAAGTTGATGCACCTGCATAGCACAAATCAATACGAGCAATCGCCCATACCCGGAGTTTTTATTATAACCCCACGGATGCATACACCACCGATATCACCGTAATTCTCATACCTGATCATATTAGCAACCACCAGCAATTAACATAATTCCCCGATCACTATCCCAACAATTCATGCTCCGAGATAACCCGAGCTGACTTTCCAATCTACAAGGACGAAAACCTCCAAACCTTCCAACGCAATTCGGTATGTTTACATTATTGTAATCACATACTCCCCGTAGCGTAACTAAAACCAATGCTCGGTCCCGACGGGGTCAAAATCCACCTCACGATTCCTCCGCTCTGCTAGGATCTAGGATTCCCGGTATCGGTAACTATCCGACGCCCTTTGATCTCGGCCCTTATTCCACCCCGGCACATTTGTGATACTTTTACTGTATAACAGTAGGTTAAAGAATTCTGCACGTATGATATTTCGGACGGTAGACAATTCTAGACCAACGGCTGAATTCTACTTGTACTTGTACTTGTATGATACCATGGATCGTCATTGCTAATCCTGGTAGTGTCTTGGTTATTCAGTGGTTGGAATTAACGGATTAGGTTAGTGCCACATGCAAGTACCAGGTATCCCCTAAACCGCTGAAACATTCAGCCCAGTTTAAAATGTTGAACACTAACCTATTTGAGCAATCAGGAGCAAATCTACGCGGACGATCTCGTTTCCATCCCGGCCATGCTGAACAGTACTGTAGCACGAAGTTTTTCCTGTCACGATTACTCAAATAGGCTAGTGTTCAACATTTTAAACCGGGCTGAATGTTTCAGCGGTTTAGGGGATACGGACTCCAGAAAGGCGAACGAGGGGGGGGAGGGGGAATAATTGGCATGTTTATGGCAATCCTTGTTTAAGTATCATGACTGATTTCAACCAAGGGATGAATACCGGTAGCGTAGTTGACAACTCGTAGAATAGTAACTGGATGAGGTGGAGTGTGGAAGTGGAGGTTGTTTAATATGGGGCAAGGGATGATAGTCTACTGGTAATGAAGAAAAAGGAAAAGAGAAAAAAAAAAAAAAGAGAAAAGAAAAATTGCACTTGGATGGCGGTGTAGGTATGGTAGAGTGAGTGAACAAGTAGGCAAGATCGCCGAGGCTTCATGTGAAGCATAAATAAACTAGCTTCTCCTCTTCCTGGTTTCCATTGTTTGAAAACCACATAAGAAACATAAATCCGCACTCCACTTCACTTCAGCTCTGCTCCCCGTCTCATCAACTCCACGATTAAATTCTTCTTCCACCGCTAGCCGCCATGGGGCCAAGCTTCATGTCCCTCTTCCTCCTAGTCATCGGCATTCACTGCCTACTAAAACTAACATCCTACCTCATAACAGCGCACCAGAACCGCAAATTCGCCAAATCCCACAACTGCCTCCCACCCCGCCGCCTGCCATCCGCCTTCTGGGGCTTGCCAAACTGGGTGCATATTATGCGCGCCGCCAAGCGCGGCGACGTCCTCGAGCACATCGCAAGCCGCTTCCCAAAATACGGGAATACATGGAAGGGGCGTATCCTGTTCGTCACAAGCATCGGCACCATCGAGCCAGAGAATATCAAAACCATACTCGCAACGGGGTTCAAAGACTTTTCCTTGGGCTCCGAACGACATGATAATTTTTACCCACTGCTCGGGGACGGAATATTCACGCTTGACGGCGCCGGATGGGAGCATTCTAGGGCGAACTTGAGACCCCAGTTTTCGAGGGACCAGATTAGCGATATTGAAGCGCTGGAGGTGCACGTCCAGCGTTTGATGAACCGGTTGCCAGAGGGGGATGGCAAAGTGGCGGACTTGCAGCCGTTGTTTTATTGCCTGACGCTGGATTCCGCGACCGAGTTTTTGTTCGGGGAGAGTGTGGATTCATTGCTTTCTCCCGAATTGAATCCTACAGGCGCTGTCAGTGGAAGGGGAGGAGAAGAGCAGATGTCCTTCGCCCGAGCGTTTAATGTTTCACAGGCATACTTGATTAAGCGCGCTAGGCTGCGCGGGTTGTACTGGATGATAAACCCACCGAGGTTTAGACGGTCGAATGCGATTGTGCACGCGCTTGTGGATAGGTATGTCGACATGGCGCTGCACCCGGAGAAGCGCACAAGGAAGGTTTCCGGGAAGTATGTTTTTCTGGATGCGATTGCGGCTGAAACCAAGGATGCCAAGTACCTTCGTGATCAATGTTTGAATATCCTTCTCGCTGGACGGTAACCACTCCCCCCCTTTCCCTCCTTCATGTAACCAGCGGCTAACGAGAGTCGACAGGGATACAACCGCCGGTCTCCTCGGCTTCACATTCTGGCTCCTAGCCCGCCACCCACACGTCTACCAAAAACTCCGCGAGGAAATCCTCTCCGCGTTCGGCACCAGTCGCAACGGCGAGGGAAGGCGTCCTTCCTTCTCCGCCCTGAAAGACGTGACATACCTCCGCTACGTGCTCAACGAGACCCTCCGCCTCTACCCCTCCGTCCCACTGAACGGGCGCACCGCCGTGCGCAACACCATCCTTCCGCGCGGCGGTGGGGAGGACGGGTTATCGCCTGTGTTCATACCGAAGGGACAGCGAGTGGATTACACGTGTTATGGCCTGCACAGGAGAAAAGACCTGTACGGCGAAGACGCGGACTCTTTCCGACCGGAGAGGTGGGCCGAGGGAGTTGGACGTGGGTGGGAGTTTCTGCCGTTTAATGGGGGGCCGAGGATTTGTCTTGGGCGTAAGTTTCCCCATCTTATGATGGTATAAAGACGGTTGCTGACCTGTCGCGTGAATAGAGCAATACGCCCTGACCGAAGCTGCCTACACCGTTACCAGGATCTTGCAAAAGTATGCAAGGATCGAGGTTGCCGACACTTATACCGGCCCAATGATGGACCTGACCTTGACAATGGCGCCCAAGAAGGTTCTTTTGAAACTTTGGAAGGCGTGATAGACAATCCACCCCACCCTCCCCACTACTTCCTCCTTGGCCTTTTTTATTTTACTCCCTCTTTGATCTGTATAATTTTCGGATAGGGACTGGACGGGTTTCGGGGTTTTGTGGGCCTTTTTATTTTATTTTTACAGTTAGGATATGGTTGGAAGGATAGGGAGCTACTTTAGTCATGGTCATACGAATTACTTTTCCCCTCGTATCACCTCGTATTTTTTCTTGCCGGACTTTCACCAGAGTGAATAAGGAGCAGACTGTGAAAAAGAAAAAAGGGGGGAAAGAAAAAAGGTGGTTGTTGGATTAAAGTATGATCAGCCCGTGCAGCGTTCACCTGGGATCGCTTTCTGGCGTGTGTTCCGAGACAATAGTGACACTGTATGCGGTGCCGTGCATGCATCCGGAGACTTGTATCATACGAGACATCACTCGGTATCTTCCACGCCCGACATGATTGCTGGGCATACTCTAAAGCAAAACCGCTTATGAAATACGGTACTGGTATTCGCATCCCATCGAATCCATAAATTACAAAGACTGCACCGTGCTGTACAGTACTGTACATGTAAAGCAAAATTGAAATCCCTCGGAAAAAAAAAGAAAAAAAGAAAAGAAAAAAAAAAGAGACATTCACATATAGACAGCCATAAACGTTATAATACGGAGGAAGACAGCAAATATATATAATACATAGCCCATAAGTAATAGTACCCCTGCAAAACGCCATACGAGAACCGTTATTCAGAAGCTAAGATTCCCCATCCTCTAACTTGAAGAGCCCGTTTTTCCGCTTCTCGGCCTCCCACTTTTCAAACCACCGGTTCATCCTATCTCTGCTCGGTTCACTGCCAATACTACAGCCTCCTCGTCAGTACCTCAAAAGATAGGCGTATAGAAAGAAAAGAAGAAATACTTGACAGTGGGAATGATTTTTCCAATATTGAGCGCGCAGCAGAACATGGTTAGTTCTCTGAAACTGCTGTGCTCGCTGTACGGAACTGAATAGCATTTTGTCTCCCTGGTGCTTCCGCGTTCAGGGCACATTTCTGAGAGCTTGTATTCTCCTTTCCAACTGGCGGAGTGAAGTACGTTGCTTACAGAAGGAGAGTCAGTAAGGCGGTTTGATGGCGGCTGAATCATTTTCGTTAGCTATTATGCCGATGAAACGTGATTTGCGGGAAACTTACTCTATAGCTCCAGCCGGAGGGGCGGAGGGCGACTATGCGAGAAAAATGTGGCTTCAACTTGTTGAGATAGTCTTGCAAAGTCTAGGTATCATACATATTATTAGCGCTCATTATATTTCTTGGAAAAGAAGAACGAACATCGACGTCAATTCTCATCAATGGAGTCATATGGACTTGGGCTTCTTTCGGATCACTGGTTAATCTCGAATCAAGCTCTTCATCTTCAAGACACCGGCAGATTCTGATCTTATCGCGTGGTGCGAATATTTTGGAACCAAGAGCTTTTGCGATACCTGTTCGTTTTTGCGGATAATTAATACCACAATCTAATGCAATTTATTCTTTGGAATGGATGACTTGCCCAAACAGACTTTTTCTTTTCCAATGCTGTAGGTCCCTACAACAACGAGGAGTTTCCCTCTCCCCTTCCCACCACCTTCGCTACCTTGAACGAATTTTCCCATTCCATTCTTCAAAGATGTTTCCTTGGCGAATGCTCCTCTTCGACCATCGATTGATTCTTTATCTAGCGCCACGCAAAGTTCCTCGCAAGCTTTGATAACACTCTTTTGACTAGGGAATGCATATTTCGGATTAAGATACGTGGTGTCCAGGTATACCGAATCCAGCCTTTGCCCCTTAGCGCCGTCTTTTCCCGGTCTCAAAAGAGGATGATTCAGATGCTTTGCCGAAGCTCTGAAATCACCGCAATGGAGAATTCTCTGCTTGCCCGGCCTTCCAGCCCAGTCTTGTTCGAACAAGAATAGCATGCTTCCTGGGCAATGGTTCGCATCCAATCCCCTCACCCGAATCCCATCAACCACATCCGTCCACTCTTCAAACGGGAATTCCCGCACGTACTGCGGATCGACTCTTAATTTCATGCGTACAAGGTTGGCTGTAGCGCGTGAACACCATATAGGACCGTGGTCCCATTTAGAGGTTAGGCCGATGTAATGGTCACTGTGGAAATGGCTAAGAAAGTATGCCTGGCATCCAGGAACACTGCCATATTTGAACGCATCCACGGTTATTGACCCTCCAAATAACACCTTATAAAACGGACATGGTTTTGGCACGCCCCGTTTCGCACGCGGCTCCATCTCAGACTTTGTAGCAGACGCCCATGCTTGTGACTCGACGTTTCGGGACATTATCTTTGTGAATGCTGAGGGTGACTCTGAAATCTTCGATATATGTGCGGGGCCTTTAGAAAAGAATGGAGATACTAATGGAGCTTGTACTATGGGTGTGGGGACTGGTAGGGGTAATGGCTTGCCATCTATACAGCCATTGACATGAACATTTGCATCTTGCTCTGATAAATTCGTAATTCCAATAGCGCATATTGGGCAATGTATTATTTCCATATCCCGTGATATATCCCGGTTTCTATTCCTATCTGGCTCCATGATCATTTGAATTTCCTCAGGAGTGAGATCGTCCAAGCCCTGAAATCCCTGCTCTATTGCCCCAGAAACTGGATCGAAAGGATACCTATCCTCGTTTTCCTCGAACCCCACCTCTTCGAAGTTCTCAGTACTCTCGGAGTCATCAATTAAGATATAATCGTCTTTGCGGGAACCATTCGGCAGGAACTCATGGATTTCCGTGGACGTCTCTCCGATAAATCGACTCCCCTTGTCTTCGGATGTATACGAAACTTTTTTTTCCAGCATTAATTTCCAGGCTAGATCATTAGTGTCCTCCACAAAGGACCCATCATCTGGCGCATCTGAGCTATTAATACTTGCAAAAGGCCGTTTTCCAAGTCCACGAAAGGGACTCGGGGTAGATCCTTTTTTGCTAAACAGCATTGAGCGACCCCGATCTAATTTCAAACTTCCTGGATCAAAGATCGTGCCCGGAGGGATATTTGGCTTTGGCGGCAGCGTCTCAGGTAGGGCGGCATGGACCGGAGTCCGATCTTGTAACGGCGGAGGTGTGCATTCCTCGGTGTCTATCGCTTCCTTCAAAACCACGCCCTCTTCATATTCCATTGTGCCCTGTGAACTCGATTCCTCTTCTTTCAAAGCCTCCTGAACCCCAAACCTGGTGGGGGAATCCTTCTCAACTTCCGAGCGCTCGTCGATAAAGTCCGGCCTATCAATGATTTTACGTTCCTGAGACCAACTATCACCCTCATCCTCGTCTTCCGGGTCAGAAACATCCAAGTTGTATCCCCCATGTTTGATGAATAAGTCATCATTTTTGGCTCCAGCTTCCACAGGTTTTTTTCCAGCTAATCTGTTGTCACTACTGCCCGCATCCTTTGCTTCCGCATCCACCGACACCGGTTTGAAGAAACTCAATATCGAGCTATTCTTTCCTGCTTTCCCTTTGACACCTTGGGAAGACGAAAAGGGACTTTGCGACTTCTTCGAGGAGTTAAGTATCGACTGATGCGGCTTCAATAACGTTTGTTTTGGTTTAGCCGAACCCGGTGTGTGAAAGGTCTTCTGTTTCTTCGCTGACGACGGGGAACTACTCTGGCTTCCCGAAACAGATAGCTGGGAAAGTGAGAACTGTCGGCGACTTGCACCAGCGGGACTGCCCTTGGGTGGCTCTTGCATCGTGTGTTGTGTAGAAGTGGTGGTGGTTGTGGTTGTGGTAGCGATAACAACCAAACGACGCCGAGACTTGTGGATGGAATTTTGGAGTGTTTCGCGTGTTGAGAAATCAATTAAGCGGACGCGTTGCGGGGCGACGCTCCAGAATTGGTAGGGGCTTTTTCTTCGAAATGATTGGATCATGAGGTATGATACATCGTTTTCCAAGGTCTTTTAAGGGCTTTAGAACACTCCTGTATTATTCCTTGTTTTTTTTTTCTTTCAGGCTATTTGAAGATTAATGGCTTAACTTAGTGAAATTCTTCGGGTGGTTTTTTTGCCAAATCGTTGGTCTCGGGGATGTTTTCCTCTGGCGAATGAGACCACGGTATCTTAGTCTAAGAAGCTCAATTGCTCGCATTCAGGGCATTGAGGAGTTCCAGGGCCGATTACCAAGTAAGTATCTCGTGGAGTTACTCGAGCAGTACCTATGCTGCACTATGCACACACTGCTTTATGATATCAAATTTCATATTCCGCCCCGCACTTGTACAAGTATGTCAAAACTTAAAACAGCATGGACAAAGGCGATCTTAGTTATAGCTGCCGTGTCTCCCACTTTTTTCTCCGCTCAGTTAACTACGAGTACGGTGATAAGAGTTATCTGCAGTGGTGCTTGTACTGTACGTGTATAGTACAAGTACGCCTAGCTTGTAATATACAAAAGCACATCCTCAAACGTTCTTATCTCCCTGACAGGCACATAAATACCAACATAACAAATTCGAGCCGTAAAAGTTTGCCTTAATTGAGTAACAATCATAGTGCCATCGCCCTATGTATATAACTTAACAGCTACCAATCCCCCTCAACAAGCAAGCAATCAACCGCAATTAACATTCTCACAAGCAAAACAACCCCCCCTACCATCCATCCGACACCATAATAAATTCCAACTTCTATCAATGAATTCTACGCTTCAACTTTCTTTCAAACCAAACATTATCCCCAAGCCGGACCAATTCAGTCTTCCCAGGCTCCTTTTCCAACCGACCGGCGGTCTTACCCTCTTCGTCAAACTCAATATCCATATCTCCCCCGCTGAGTTTGCGATACTTTCGTGCCACATGTGCTCTGACATAATTTGGATTAATGGCCCTCTAGATTAGATAGTACTGAGTTAGCTTTTTATCCCACATAAATTAAGGATAGGAGGAGGTCAAACCTTGCGTGGAGTAATAAACAACATTTCGTAAGCTGCGGATTTTCTCTTTGGATAAAGCTGTTGGAGATGGTATTAGCATTACCATACCAATAGCGAGATATGGAGGGAGGGGGGGGTGGGGAGAGGGGAGGAAGAAGAATACAACATACGATATCGTTCCTCTCCATCCGCTTCAATGACTCCACCTTGAGGAAATCTTCTAATTCTTCAATATCCTTAGCGTCCTCGAGATCCTCGGGAACTGGAGTCTCAATGAGTTCGCCCTTCCCCATTGCCGTCAAAAGGGCGTTGGTGATTTTCTTGTGCTCGAGGGTAATAGAGGTATAAATGGCAGACTGGGTTACAGAAATAAAGAACGCAATGTAAGTACTTGCATTTGATAGTCAGGAGGGATTTATCAAGGGAATGTGTAATACCTGGGTAGACGGAGGAATTGCCACTGCCTCACCGCTAGATATAACGGGCGTCTCGGGTTCTTTAGAGAGTTGTCTAGGTGAAGATATTTTCTCCTCTAGGGAGGTAACAGACGCTGCAATAGGGGGGGTTTCTTGAATAGGTTCCATTTTTTTTAGGATTGAAAGTGTGTTTTCGATAGAAGAGAGGTAGTGGTTTTTGAGGTTGAGTGTGTGTGTTTGTGAGCAATGGAGAGGGAGGATTGTTTATAAGAGAAGATAAAAGCCGAGAAAATAGAATGGTGGTAGGGTAAATATGAATTTTGATCCCAGTATAGGGCTATCGTGACCTTGAAGGGTTTCCAGAGGAGGGTTGTGAAAGTTGGTATTAGGGCTTTAAAGCGCCAGGGTACAAAACGAAGATTTAGGGGTTTGAAATCGTTTTATTATGGCTAACGGAAGTATTTACTGGTCAAAAAAACAAAAAACAAGCCTCGCTAAGTGCTGACTTGGTCTACTCTATTCAGGTACTGGATGAGATGAGGTATGATACTGTATGATAATTCTAAAAATTGATTACTCTGGAGTCGTGATAAATCACTCGCACATAGGTCACCGGCCTACGTGCTCTTCACCAGGGCTCCGCTCGAGATTTACCAAAGTTCATGATTTTTATTTTGTGAATAAAATGTAGACGAGTGATATCCCATGCATAAGCATCGAACGTCTTATGTAGCAATCAAAAAACCTCAAAAACGCCAATAAACCCCAGTAAACGCATAACAAAGGAAAACAGGTCCTATATACGCTCCCAGAGATCCCCGCAATTTTCCAGTCGTCATGCCTGAGGACTCCCGCTTGCTCGTCCCTACCCCCGGACTTCCCACTTCCGACTGTCCCCCTCTACCCTGACGTACTCAGCGCTTGTAGAACCCTCTTTTATCTCTCATTCTTCGAAATGGAAATGACTAACAGTTAGTGGCCACAGAATGGATGTGGTTGTCGGCCGCCGGAGGCAGTTGTCACCGGCTGGTCAGAATCCGTCAGATGCCCGTCAGTAGTCAATTCGGTCTCTGTCCAACGCCCTATGCCATCTCTATTTCGACTTGCTTTCTCTGAGCAACTAGCGCTTCGTCTAGTCCAACGACACTTTGTAATGTTTCTGGATGTTCTGCTCCTAATGCCTCCAGTCTGCCTGCCAGCGCACGTCGAAACATTATCTCCGCTTCCTCATAGTTTCCCCAGGACAGCAACATGACACCGAAGTCATGGACACTCTCCAGAGTGATTAGATGATTCAGTCCTAGCGCATTCTCTCTTCCGGCCAGTGCCCGTCGGTGCATCACCTCTGCTTCATCGTACCTTTCTAACCTCTCCAGCGCTCTAGCTAGGTTATGGACACTCAACAGGGTATCAAGATGATTAGTTCCAAGTGTCTTCTCTCTACCCACCAAAACACGTCGAAATGCCTTCTCCGCTTCCTCGTTCCTCTCCAGTTTATAAAGCGCTGTACCTAGCTGATTGACACTCTGTAAGACTTCAAGATTATTGGGGCCTAGGGCATTCTCTCTCCCTGCTAGTGTACGTCGGTACATCGTCTCTGCTTCGTTGTACCTTCCAAGATTAAACAAGGTCGTAGCCAGATTATGAGCAGTGCGTAAGGTCTCTAGATCATATAGCCCAAAGATTTTCTCGGTGCCCGCTAGTGCGCTTCGGTACATCATCTCGGCTTCATCGTAACGTCATTTACGGGGATGCGGCTCTTCACCTAGAAGCGGCTCGCAGTGGCAACCAAGGGAAAACCAAATGTATATTTGATTATCTACATATATAATAGTGATACAACTTTGGAAACTTGTTAGAAGGTACTTTGAAACATGGAGAATTAGTAAATGTAGTTATTATTTCATAATAGGAAATGTTTCTCCCAGTATATTATTTTTCCAATTGGTAGTTTAAAATAACAGTCCTGTTATACTTAATGGTAAAGAAATTGAAAGACATGTAGAGAATACTTTTTTAAGTAAATAGAGTTATTATAGACCTTGCATGTTATGTATTAGCTACTTCTGTATTTGTTTATAGTTATTCTTAGAAGTTATAGTACTATATGATGAAGTAAAATAATAGATATAGTTGATTTATTTGATAATATGATATTTACACACTGGATTAACTTATAATTCCAATACTTTGTAGTATCCTTTATAACATTAATATAAGTAACTTCATGAAATTTCGGGCCCAATGGGTAAACCTTCCTTATTTTATTCCTTGATTATTATAAAGATATATCTATAAAAATATTAGTCTTAAGCTTCAACCTTATATGGTGTACTCCTTAGATAAAGCTAAAAGTATTATCTCCTGGTCTTCTAATATCGGTCAGACTATTGAATAAGTTTTAGGTAGTTTGGAATATTGGTTCTAGAGATTTCAAGCTTGAAATACTATAGCACTCAATTTTTATACAAAGTTCTGTCAGTTGTATATGGAAGATGAAAGACTTCTTTGTTCAACCTCAAACTTGGTATACCTACTCAAATAACCTTTATAAAATAACTGGAAAATTATTGAATTTATAGGTCAAGTCAATAAGCAGATATCATGTAGTCAAATTGATCAATTTTGTATGTAGTTTTCCTCCTGTCAATTTATTACTACAACTTTTAAAAATCTGTTTAGATTAAAGTAAAAACAATTCACATAGAATATATAAGACCTATAAAACCTATCTACTAGCTTATGAAAGTACTCTTATATATATTTCCATTTTTACACAATATATAATTAGAGGTATCTTATTTGAAACAATCAATCTTAATAGCATTATACTAAGAGAGGTTTTTCTTACACTAAAGTAGAAGCTACATACTCTAATTCTCCATATTTCAAAGTACTTTCTAACAAATTTGGAAAGTTGTATCACTATTATTTATGTAGATAATCAAATATACATTTGGTTTTCCCTTGGTTACCACTGCGAGCCGCTTCTAGGTGAAGAGCCGCATCCCCGTAAATGACGTTACCTGCTCAGATTATGCAGAACTGCCGCCAAGTTATGGATACTGTTTAAGGTATTCGGATTATCAGGTCCTAGGGCCTTTTCTCTACCCGCATGTGCCCGTCGAAGCATCATCTCTGCATCAGTATTCCTTCTTAGATTAAATAGTGTTGTACCTAGATCACTAAAACTCTGTAGGGTATCGAGATGATCGGATCCTAAGACCTCTCTACCCGCCAGTGCTCTTTGGTGCAACACACAGGCCTCTTCGTACTTTTTCAGACGTACGAGCGTTGTACCAAGTTCATTGGTGCTCTGTAGGGTATCTGGATGCTCATGCCCTAGCTCCCTCTCTCTGCCTTCCAGTGCGCGGCGGAGAACACTCTCTGCTTCGTGGTACATTTTCTCATGGTTCAGTGCTACACCCAGCCTATGAACACTAAGCAGGGTCTCGGGATGGGCTGGCCCTTGAGTTCTTTCTCGGTCTGCCACTGCACGCCGATAGAGTTTTATCTCCTCGACACGGTTCCTCTGGCAACACAGTCCTAGGCCCACTCCGTGGTCACACTTAGGGGTACCAGGATGATCAGGGCCAGTTGGACTCTTTCCCTTGTCTACCACTAGGGGAAGTCCAAGGGTTTCCGCTTCGTCACGCCCTGTCTGCGGCGGCGAGATCGTAGCAGGGCTTTGTAAGGACCTGGATAGAGTATCTAATGGATCCCGCTTGAGTACCATTCCTCTATCTTCCAAAACACGGCGACAGATATCTTCCGCTTCGTTGAATTTTCCTTGCTTGCAGAGCACTGAAGTCAGGTTCCAAACACCCGTCCTAATATACGGATGACCCGGTCGGAATATCTTCCTCATGCTCGCTAGCGCACGTTGACTTATAATTTCTGCCTCATCAAGTCTTGCTTGATGCTCCAGGACCAGGGCAAGGTTATTCAAGCTTGAAATAGTATCCGGGTGTTCTGATCCAAGTACCCGCTCTCGGGCGGCAAGTGCAGATCGATGCATCGCTTCCGCCTCACCATGCATCCCCTGATCGTTTAGCACGGTAGCTAGGTTGTTGATACTTGTCAATGTATCTTGATGATGTGGTCCTAATACCTTCTTTCGGCCCTCTAGTGCGCGCTGGTTCATCTCCTTGGCTTCTCGGTACCTTGCTTGGCCTTGGAACGCTAAAGCTAGGTTACTGGCACTTGTAAGGGTATCCGGATGGTTGTGCATTAACTCTTCTTCTCTGCATGCGAGCGCTCGTCGATTCAATTTTTCTGCTTCGTCGTGCTTCCCTTGGTTCCAAAGAACACAAGCTAAATTATTGACACTTGTCATGGTTTCCGGGTGATATTGACCTCGAACTTTCTCCCTTCCCGCTAGTGCACGTCGATTCATCATCTCCGCGCGATTGTACTTCCCCTGAGCAAGCAGTTCCGTAGCAAGGTTGCTGACAGCGGTTAAGGTATCTGGGTGGTCAGGGCCTAGATCCTTCTCTATTCGCGCGAGTATGATTGAATTGAACCCAATATCATCTTCGTTGCTGTCGTTGCCACTGGCGTCGCCGGGGTTGTCGCCCTCTTTCTGCGGTTCTACCACAGGAGCCGAGGGCTGGTTTGTTGTTTCGTGATCCGTCTTCTGGCCTTTTATACCTAAGGCCGCTGCTAATTTGTCTCTCCGGAACAGACTTTTTACAACATATGAAACCCTTTTGGATGAAGCTCTAAACCTGCAAATAAATTCTTAGCTTTGGTCATCACCACCGAGACTACCAATATCCATGGCCTTTTTAAGGACTGGACTTACTCTTCTTGCACGCCTTCCCTACCTTTTGCACTGCTGTGGTTGCCTCGTTTGGGTTTTCCTCGCGATAACATCCTTTTGATCCTATTGACAGTCTATCGCCAGATTTAAGATTCGATAAGTCAAATTAGGCTGCAACGCGCTAGAACTCAAGATTAGACATGCCTACCGTCTATATTTATGGCCAAGACCAAACCTCGGGTATGACCGGATAAAAAAGATAGCAATCCCACAGTGAGAAATAAAGATCACAGTAGGGAAGCGAGGAAGAGTGTGTAAGAACTGTCAGGAAGCGCGTCGGTTGTAACCATGACGGAGGAGAAGTGAAAGGGGGACTGGAGGGGAGGATTACTGTTACCGTAGAATCTGGTCTTATAGACCGTTGCCAAGCTGATTGCGTAAGGGATTAACATTAAGCTATACTATATTAGGAGGGAAAAAAGAAAAAAACATATCAATTGAAAAAGCTATTCGTCCGAGTCCTGTAGTCCAAATTCCACTCCTGAATCCTCTGCCGGAGGAAGTTCTGTATTCTCATGAGTGAGCCGGTAATATTTTATCCACATGAGAACCTCGATCTTTCGTAGCCGTGTAAGCTCGCGTATCAGGTTTTCGGCCAACCCTAGTTTTTGGCCACCTTGGCATGACCGCTCAATGCAAAAATATATTTGATTTACAACTCCCATTGAAACATACATGATTCCATTTGTGCTTTTTGCAAATTTCTAGAGGTTCTTAATGCTGCCTCTTCTAAAGAAGGCTCCTTTGCCTTTGCCTGAACCTTTTTTTCTGCAATTTTGGCCTTCTCTGCTTCTGCCTCCCCTCGCACCTTCTCTGCCTCCTCCAATGACTGTTTTATACTTTCTACATTCGCAAAAATAGTATTTGGATCTAGAATAACCTTCCGCTTCTTCTTCTTACTTTCTAACTCATTGATTTGAACACGGAGGTGCTCATTGGTTGCATGTAAGATGCTATCCTGGACTGTAGCTTCCCCAAGTGCTTTTTGTGCCTTCTGGAAAATGGTTCGTTGATCTCATGTCAATGGGTCCAATCTCTGAACAGCATAGTGGATGTCTTGGGGGTGTTTGGGAGTTCTGAGAAGAGTCTCAAAGTCGCTGATGTGGGACCACTTTGGTGTAGAGGGGGGTTGGGGGGTAGGTAGTTGGACAACTAGAGGCGGGGAAGTAGGACAAGCAATTTGTGCAGTAGTGACTTTATGAAGTTGAGAGGAGTTAAGGGTTTTATTGGGATTCCAAGGAAAAAGGCCAGCAGCAGACCAGCCTGCTCGTAGAGTTTGAGTTATGAAGGTTTCTGCCCAGGCTTTTTGATAAGCTTCAACAAATTGGTGCTTCTTTACTGGAGCAGCATCGTCAAGGTGGGCAAGATCAGCAATTTCTTTATGGTAGCATGACTTGAGTGGTGAGAATGTACCCAGGTCTAGTGGTTGTAGGACATAGCTTGAGTGGGCTGGGAGATATAAGATATCAACCTGGTTCTATCTGTAAGTCTACATAAACTCTACAGTAGCATGGCTCCCATTGTTACAAACCTAGCATCAAAAAGGGTTTTCACATGACTCATGATTATGAAGTCATAGGTTTGTAATGGCTTCGTGCACATGACCAATTAGGTCATGTGAGTTTCACACATGACTTGCAATTGCAAGTCATAGTTATATATTTGATTTAATTGCGTAATAACTTGTTTGAAGTTATTAGTTAATTTTGCGCACATGACTTATTTAGAAGTCATGTGAGTTTCGCACCTGACCAATTTATGGTCATGTGGTTATTATGTTACGCGAATATATGAGTCACAGTTATGGCTCATAATAGTTATTGATTTGTAAGCGGGTTGGGGGAAGGACTATATAAGGAGGAGGATACGATGTAGTAGTTAGTTCTTCACACAACCACCTAAGTTATTTCCTAGATATAACTTTATGACTTTATGAATATAAAATACCTTTACTCTCTTTACTCATAAGTGCGATTACGAGAATTTAGTCTTAGGAAGACTAATACAAATAAGAGAACTAAGTCTTAAAGAAGACTTAGTATAATACGAGAACTAAGTCTTAGGAAGATTAAGTAGAGAATAATAAATATGACTCTGAGTATTTATCCCTTTCCGTACAAAACAATATTAACCACTTATCATTGTTGCCTGTTGCAAGGTTATATAATAGGAGTGATTGTATAGGCAATCCTAACACCCATGACCATCCAAAAGCAGAAGCCGATGTGCAGTTCAGCCATCAGTGAGAGTGCAGGTAGTTTCTGGAAGGAACACTTCTTGCAGCCAGTGTAATCCAATATCATTGGAGGTCCAAGCCTTCGAAGTGGTGGTAACAAGCCAGTCTGGTATGTTCTTGATGGTGAACCATGATGTCTGGATATCCTTCCCCTTAAACATTACTAAGGGCCAGATATGATGACCTGAGGCATTAATTGCCTCAATTACTGACACCCACTCATGATTTTCAGGTGATTGGATGTAGGTTTAGTGCTTTCCACTCACTCCTAATACCACAGAGTTGGTACAGACACCTAATGCAATACCATGCTCATCCATGTTCCAGATATCACTCTGCTGGGTATTATGACGAGCCTGAATAGTATCAAACCGCTTGTAAAAGTCTTCGATAAACTGCAGTTGGGTACCCCAAATGCGGGCAGACTCAATTGGCTTGCCAATTAAGCTTGCGATATGTAGGTTGCATTTTATGAAGTGGGGAACCCACTTCTTTCTGAGAGGTTTGGTATCACCGGAATTGATGAGGATAAGAGTAGCCATTTCTCTTGTCCAGGAGTGTGATGGGGAATATCCACATCCCTCCTGGTCTACAATCCAGTCACATAAACATCTTTCTTGATCTGGTGACCGGTGCTGTTGATGATGGTGTCCAGATCTCGTGGTCAATCCTCCCAAGTGATGACTTTGGAGTGTTGTGTGGGGAACACCATATTCTTTCGCTGCCTTTCTCTCTGAGGTGCCATTCTCAATTGCTGTTAAGGCTGGAGCGATTGATTTCTCCCAAGTATCCATGTTGTGGTGGTGATTAACAGTATTTTCTGTATGATATTTAATGCAGAACGTGGTTGTTGTCGTGGCTGAAAACTAGGGTTGGCCGAAAACCTGGTACGCGAGCTTATAGCTTCGTTCAACCCGCTGTGCTGGTTTCGCCTATGATTGCTGTGTTAATAAGTCCTTGCATATATCATGTCACCAACTGATTCTTGGAATATTACCTGTAGTATTTGCCTCTGGTTTTCTAAAGGCTTTGCTTTTGGACCGGGATGTGATACCTTCTGGTCCATTTCATCATTGGCCTTATCGTTCTGAAGTGGTCTTCGAGCTGGTGGCATGGTAATGTTGAAGAAATCTGAATAATTAGAAGGATAACGTGAGAGATTGGTAGAATCTTGTGTATAATCACGAGGTTGAGAGAGTTGGGTTGAGGTTCCTTCAGCACCTAACTGAGCTCCAAAATGAGTATAGCTCCACACATCATTTGCTTGGCAACGGTCTCTATCCCATGGACTGATGAGACATGCAGATTCACCGCCTTCCTAATGTAGTTAAAGTTAACAAGGGTAAAGGATATTAGTAAGAAATTGATGTAACCTCACTTGATGCGATCATGGTAGGACTATGTAGCACTCAGAATGGATTTCGGACAGAAGAGCAAGATGATACTTTGTGAGCATGAAATAAACACTGTGCTTGGGTCAAATGCATTTGGCAAACATCCTGCTGCAGATAAACCACCCAAAGAACGATTTGTAAGTTGCCTAAGTTTGGTTTTAAACCTCCAAAACTATCATGATCCAAGTGACTTACCTAGCATTATTGGCTACTTTGGCAGGCCAAAAAGGCCAAAGCTGAGGGGATTCCAGGTGGAGGAAAGGGAAATAATATTAAAAAAAAAGAAGAGAGGTCAAAAAAAAGAAGTGTGGAAGATTTGAAAATCCTGGAAAGTCTTCCAGGTCCACCGGAATTTCAGGCCTATGAAAGTCCGTTTCCTTCACATTTGACAACACCCATTCTTCCTACCTCAATTGCCAGTAACCTTAAGCCTTTAGAGCTCTTCAACCTCTTTTTCAGCAAAGATGTATTAGCCCAAATAGTTGATAATACAAACCGGTATGTAGAGCTTAAAAGAGTAAGCGAGAAGAGGCATTCATTATCTTTGGATGAGATGAATAATGGTACAGCATCTACCCAGGCACAGAACTGTGAGTACATTGCTCAAGACTCTACTTATTGTCATTTGCCATTGAGCATGCAACCAAGTACCACCCCTAGTATATAAAACATATTTCAACTACTAATAATATGTGTGAAAGCTTTAGACCTTTTCCATATGCCCATAGTAGAACCACTGGAGAGCCTAAATCCTGATTCAGCTCTGGTCAGGAAGTCAACTTGCCCCCCAACAAGCCAACTTACTATGACCTCAGCCAATTCCCCAATGCATGAATCCCAAGCTCCCAGTCCACACGGTAGTGAAGTCTTGCCTAGCATGAATGGGAAAAAGTAAGTGATCCAGTTATGGTATGACCAATGCCTCAGCAGGTAGCTAATTGTGTGGAAATAGCAGTAGTCCACTTCTTCAGTCAGGTAACTCATATTCCAATTACTCTAAAAACAATTAGGTACTAAGGGAAGTAGAGCCATTGCTTCACCCCTAGAATCCAGTTAGTATTCCAGAAATGAAGATCTTTGTTGGACTCCAGATATGGATGTGAGTTCATCCGGAGCCAGCAGTGGAAGACCACTGGAAGAGGGAGAGACAGGATCCTATAATACATCATATGTCATGCAATCGATATTATCACAAACCTGGCATAAGTTTGTAATGGGTTTCATTTGTTAAAGGTTTTTGCACATGACTCGATTGAGTCATGGGATATTATGTTTCGCACTACGACTCAAGTATGAGTCATAGGGTCTCACATGATTCACAGTTGTGAGTCATAGTTGTTTATATTTGAATTTGATTGGTATGTTGAGCGTTGACTCATAACTTTAGGTATGTCTATGAGTCATGAGGATCAAGAGGCATGACTTCGTTTATACGAGTCATGAGGTTTCGCACATGACCCCTTTAAGGTCATGAGACTTTCACGCATGACCAAGTATGGTCATGAGGTTATATGTTACGCAAAGTGCATGAGTCACAGTTGTGACTCATTTGATTGGTAAGCAGGTTGCTGGAAGAACTATATAAGGAGGTCAGTAGGACCTGACAGTTAGTTCTATGCAACCACCTAAGTTATTTCCTATCTTATAAGTTATCAATAAAACACCTTTATGCTCTTTACTACAAAGGCCAACAATCACGAAGAAGAACAGAATCAATACTAGTTAGCACTATAAGGACTTAATATTGGCAACGGTCAATATCTAAGACGTAGTGTAAGATAACAAGTATTGAGAATTCTTGAAGGAAAGAGAATACAATAAGAGATAGGTGAGTATTATCTCTAAGGAAATTAGCTAACGATAGACTCGTTGCCTGTTGCAAGATATAAGAAAGGAGAGATCTTATAGCTGATTGTAACATTTGGTTGCGTCCCTAAGCAACACCCAATGACAACACGGATTTCGAATACGAAGACCAATCCTTAGAACTCCCGGAGGTTGCACAAGAACTTGCAAGAACAGCATCGGAAAGAGGAAGAACACCAAGTCCAGTTACACCAGAAGAAGGGTCACAACATAATGAATCTTTAAGTGAGGAAGAAGAAAGGACAGAAAGAATGTCAGGCCAAGGACAAGCAGTGGGACAAGCTACAAACCCACCACCAGCAGAAGAAGAACCACTTGGACAACTAGCGCAGATACTACAAGCCATGAACGTTCCGAAACCGAAGGTTAAACCACCAAGCACCTACACAGGTGATAGAAAAGAACTCAGGAACTGGCTAGTGGAACTGCAAATCTACTTCCAAGCAGTAGGATGGGCAGAAGAACACAATGAAGAAAAGGTCACCTATGTATCCAGCCTACTAAGAAAAGAGGCAAGTTCATGGCTCACACCCTATACGGAAGGAATAAGAACCAAACCCTGGAACAACTGGGAAGAATTGAAGGAAGCAATTAAAAATCAATTTGGGGAAATTGATCCAAGAGGAACAGCGAGAATACAACTCAAAAATATGGTCCAAGGAACTCAGACGATGACAGAATACTGGAACAAGTTCAAACTGGCCCTAACAGAAGCGGAATTGGATGACACGACAGCAGGAGAATGGCTATATGCGGGGATGAACCCAAAATTGCAAGAAGAATTTGATCACTACGATCAAATAATCACAACAGCAGACCAATTAGCAGTATGGGCTATGAACAAGGAAATTCGACTGGCCACACTCAAACATCTGTACCAGACAAAGCAAGTCAAACCAGAGACATACAGCACCCCAAGAAACCAAGATGGCACTTTTAAAATGACACTCAAGGAAGTCCCACAAGGGGACCCTATGGATCTGGACGCTACAAGTCGAAGGAGGTACCAAAGGCTACCCCAGGAAGAATGGAGAAAACACATGAAAGAAGGATTGTGCTATCAGTGTGGAAAGAAGGGACACATGGCAAAAGACTGTCGAGTCAAAAAGGCTAATACCAAGGGACCAAAGATATGAGAACTAGATGTGGAAAAAGAGCAAGAAGAGGCTTTAAACGATGAAAGTCTCCAGGAATAGATGGTCCTGGGGACAACCGAACAAAACCCATCAAAAGGATGAAGATGTCCTCAGGAAGAGATGGACCGGGGGACGAAAAGATAAAAAACATCAAAACCACATACCTCAACACCACGTTAACCAACAAAGAACTGAGAAACCTCGAATCGGACTACATTATGGTCAAAGTACAACTCCACAACAAACAACAACAGATATCAACCAATGCGATGATCGACTCGGGGGCAACTGAAGATTTTATAGACCGCAACTTCGCTATAAATCATCAACTACCTCTAACAAAAATCGAAAAACTGAGAGATATATACATGGTGCATGGAACTGTATCGGACGCAGGACCAATTACCCATGTCACAGAAATCCCTATGGACATCGGAAGCCACAAAGAAAAAGCAACTTTCCTAGTAGCAAACCTTGTCAAACATGAAGTCATCCTTGGCATGACATGGTTAAAAAATCACAACCTGAGGATTGACTGGCGAAAGGAAGAAGTCACCTTCGATAGCGACAGGTGTAAGGCAGTATGCCTTGATGCCTCCCCAATGGTATACACAGTACCAGAAAAGGAAGCAATTCAGGAAAATCTGAAAAGTCAGATTTTAAAAATCAGCACTAAAGAAGAACCAAACTATGAAGTCATAGTCAAAAAGCTGAGAGAAGACGCAAAGATACCTATGAAAGGTTCGCGAAAGGCTGCAGGCAGTGACCTGTTCAGCATAGAAGAAGCAACCATCCCAGCAAGGGGACAAAAGCTCCTTGGAACAGGAATCTCGATGGGACTTCTGGAGAACACCTATGCCCGCATTGCACCCAGAAGTGGTTTGGCAAGCAAAAATGGCCTTACCATTAATGCTGGAGTCATAGATGCAGACTATACAGGAGAAATTCGGGTCCTATTGGTAAACCTGTCAGAAGTGGATTATGAGGTCCACAAAGGAGATAAGATAGCCCAGATAATTATTGAAAAAATAGTTTCAACACCATTCAAGGAGGTACAATAACTTTAACCTACAGCAAGGGGCAATCAAGGATTCAGCAGCACCGATCACCAAGAGGAAGAACTATCTCAGAACAAGAAAAAACTATTGATCGCTTTCATCTCAGCACAAGCATTCGGTAGGATGCACAAAAAAGGAGAAATCACCGGGATCCTAAAATAGGACGATGCAAAACTCATGCTGGCGGCTACGACAATTAGCACTGAACTAGCACTGCAAAAGAAAAGAAAGGGCGGAAAAGAAACCTTAAGACAAATAGTGCCTAAGGAGTATCACAACTTCTTAGATATATTTGAAGAAAAAGAAAGAACGGAGTTGCCACCACATAGGACGGCGGACCACAGAATAGATACAGAAGCACCGCCACCATTCATGAAACTCTACCCTCTGAGAGGGGAAGAACTCAAGGAACTCAGAGAATACCTGGAAAAGAATCTGGAAAGACACTGGATTAGGCCCTCATCTTCGTCAGCAGGAGCACCCATACTCTTCGTTAAGAAGAAGGATGGAGGCTTAAGACTCTGCGTGGACTATAGAGGGCTAAATGCAGTTTTCAAAAAAGACCGATATCCATTACCATTGATAAGCGAAGCCTTGGATCGACTGCAAACGGCGAAATATTTCACCAAACTCGACATCAAGGACGCATACCAACACATACGGATTGCCAAAGGAGATGAATAGAGAACGGCATTTAGAATATGATACGGATTATATGAATATATGGTCATGCCATTCGGATTAGCCAATGCACTGGCAACCTTTCAAAGATGGGTCAACAATGCCCTCAGCAAATATTTGGATGTCAACTGCATAGCTTACCTGGATGACCTGTTGGTATATTCAGATACGATAGAACAACACCGAAAAGATGTCACCATGATACTCGCAAAACTCAAAGAAATAGGGGTTCGCCTGAAACCCACAAAATGCGAATTTCATAAGAGAGAAACTGAATACCTAGGATTCATCATCAACTCAGAAGGAATACGAACAGACCCTACCAAAACAGATGCCATAAAAGTATGGACAACACCAGAAACAGTCAAAGACATCCAAAGCTTCGTAGGATTCTGTAACTTCTACAGACAATTCATAGAAGGATTCAGCAGAATAGCAAAACCATTGTACAACAGGACAAAAAAGAATCAGAAATGGGAATGGGGGGAACCAGAGGAAAAAGCCTTTGAAGGTCTTAAGGAAAGACTCACCACAACTCCAATACTGAGACACTTCGACCCAGAAGCACCCATTATTATTGAAACAGATGCATCCAATTATGTCTGTTCAGGAATAATATCGCAACAAGACAAGGAAGGACTATGGAAACCAATAGCCTATCGGTCAAAAACAATGACCAAAGCAGAATGCAACTATGACAGTCACAATAAGGAACTCCTTGCGATCATGCAAGCCCTGAAGGAATGGAGGAAATACACACAAGGAAGCCCACACCTAGTCAAGATCCTTACAGACCACAAGAACCTTGTCCCGTTCACAACCACCAAGGCCTTGAATGGAAGGCAAATAAGGTGGAGTGAAGAGCTCAGTCAATATAACATCAGAATAGAGTATAGACCAGGCAAGGAAGGGGCAAAACCGAATGCCCTCACACGAAGAACCAAGGACATGCCAATGGAAGAAGACGATCGCATTACACAATGACAAAAAATTCTGTTACCTAAAGAACAATTCTTCAAGGATGAAGGATATGCTTCAGGATCAGAAAAGATCAACACTATGAAACTATGGACGATAGAAAATCAAGGAACGGAAGAGAATATCAAGGAAAAAACATCACAGGATGCCCTACTTCAGGATATTCGAAAAGCAATCAAGAGAAAAGACAAGGAATATCCAAAGATTGTATTAGGGTCATGTGACTGGAAAGAAGGATATATGTGGTATGAAGGAAAAATCTGGTTACCCGAAAACAAGCCGATAAGAATCGAAGCAATCCAAAGAAATCATGACACCACAAAACGGACATGGCGGAACAGCTAAAATATTGGAATTGACACAATGAACATATTACTGGCCAGGCATGCGCCAAGACATTAAGCAATATGTCAAAAACTGCGACACATGTCAACGGATAAAACCGAGTCGCCATGAGCCATATGGATTATTGCAACCACTACAAATACCAGAAAAACCATGGAAATCCATCAGTATAGATTTCATCACAGACTTGCCACTATTGAACAACTATGATGCAATATGGGATGTTGTGGATTGATTAACCAAGATGGCTCACTTCATACCCTGTCGAAAGGATATGAAAACCAAACAATTTACGCAATTGTTTATGAACAATGTTTTCAAACTACATGGATTACCGAAAGACATCATCAGCAATAGAGGATCAATATTCACATCGGACCTATGGAAAGAGATGACCAAAGGGTTAGACATCACCAGGAAGATAAGCACAGCATTCCACCCCCAGATGGATGGTCAGACAGAGCAAACGAACGCCTCACTGGAACAGTTCCTAAGAGCATATGTGGAATACTCCCAACAAGACTGAGAAGGATGGCTATCATTTGCAGAGTTTGCATACAACAACACAAGCCAAGACGTCATTAAGACAACACCCTTCTACGCAAACTATGGACATCACCCCATCAATGAACCCATGGGACATACAGGTTGACCAGGAATATTGGAAAAGGATGACATCAGCAGACTACACGGACTCATCAAAACAGAAATACGAATGGCACAAGATAAAATGAAGGAAAACAGTGATCGTCACAGAAAACCCGATCCAAGACTAGAACCAGGAGATAAAGTCTGGTTAATTACAAAGGACATTCATACCACGAGGCCATCAAAGAAACTAGACTATCGAAAAATCAGACCATACAAGATCATTGAAAAAATTGGAGAAAAAGCTTATAAGCTAGACCTCCTAGCCTCAATGAAAATGAAACATCCAGTCTTCCATATCAGCAAACTCGAACTTTATTCAAACAATCCTCTACCCTCACAAAAGAAACTTCCCCCTCCTCCTATTGAAATAGAAGGAGAAGATGAATATGAACTCGATCAAATAGTCGATTCGAGACTACATTATGGAAAACTACAATATCGGGCCAAGTAGACCGGTTACTCCGCACAACACGACCAAGAATGGTACCCAGCAGAAAATTTTGATAACGCCAAACATGCAATCGAACACTTTCACCGAAAAAACCCAGGAAAACCTGGTCAAAGAAGAGGAACAGATGAACGACCAAGACTGGATCAACCTGACCGATCTCTCCACATCCAAGCCAATTACACCCGAACAAGAAAAACACAACCAGAAAAACTGGACTGGTTGCTTCGACGATGGATGCCAAGTACACTTTACGGAAAAAGAAGGGGCCAATTACTGGCTGAAGAAGCACAGAACCCCCTTACCACCACTCCAACCACCCATGATGACATGGGAAGAAACATCACCATCCCCATGAACTCCACCCCAGTCGCCATGCGACAACAACATCCTCTTAACAGCAAAACAAGCAAAGTTTTCAGGGACGAAAATGAAGAGAAGGGGGGGCAAAAAATCTCCAACGATAACCCATACTGATTCCTTCGAGACAAAGGAAACCTTGAAAAGAAAGATCAAGGAAAAGGAGGAGCAAATTGCAAAGCTGGAGGCGGATAAGAGATGGTCAAAAGGAGAGATAGCAGGCAAGGATATAAGGATCCGAGCCCTAGAAAGAGAGCTAGCAAGAGAACGCTACACGAGAAAGGAGGAAGAAAAAAGGTTTAGTAGGATCGCAGGGGACATAGCACACATCCGTAGAAACATACGAAAAGATGTGTACTATGAAGGATACCATTGTGAATCCTCAAGGGACTGAGGATTAAGGGAGAGGGGAGCTAGTATTACAAACCTGGCATAAGTTTGTAATGGGTTTCATTTGTTAAAGGTCATGAGACTTTCGCGCATGACCAAGTATGGTCATGAGGTTATATGTTACGCGAAGTGCATGAGTCACAGTTGTGACTCATTTGATTGGTAAGCAGGTTGCTGGAAGAACTATATAAGGAGGTCAGTAGGACCTGACAGTTCGTTCTTCACGCAACCACCTAAGTTATTTCCTATCTTATAAGTTATCAATAAAACACCTTTACGCTCTTTACTACAAAGGCCAACAATCATGAAGAAGAACAGAATCAATACTAGTTAGCACTATAAGGACTTAATATTGGCAATGGTCAATATCTAAGATGTAGTGTAAGATAACAAGTATTGAGAATTCTCGAAGGAAAGAGAATACAATAAGAGATAGGTGAGTATTATCTCTAAGGAAATTAGCTAACGATAGACTCATTGCCTGTTGCGAGATATAAGAAAGGAGAGATCTTATAGCCGATCATAACAGATATCTCCAAATTAAACGCTACTTTCATATATCGCCTCCGGATGAAACCTATAATCATGTGAATTGGTGGAGAAAGATGGAACCATTAGCATCCCATCTTCGTGATCACTACCAGTCTTGTGTCCTTCTGTCCTCCAATCTATCTTTTGATGAGATGATGGTACTTGGTAAAGGCTAGTCAGTTCATACTATTAAATTACCTGGAAAGCTAATAGATCAAGGCTATAAGATCTATGCCTTATGTGATCAGGGATATACATATCTCTTTTTGTTTTATTCTGGCCAAACTGGCAATAAGGTTAGCAACTTTACCCATAAAACAGACTCATTGACCCATCTTACGAAGGACCGGGCTCTTGCTTTATTCAATTTGACTGGTCAAGTCCTCACAAGGGAGGAAAAAAAAAAGACTCTCCTGTGGTTTTTCTCCAACCACTCAGGCTGTATGCCATCTCATCTTTTCCCTTCCCTTCCACTCCCACCAGTTCAATATCTATATGGATAATTATTTCACTACCATTGCTCTATTCCAGCACCTGCAAGATCATGGAATTGGAGCAGCTGGAACCACTCGAGCAAAGTGGCATGACTTTCCTCCTGCCTTTGCAATTGGCAAGGAGGTAACATCATGGCTTCTGGAGTGGAATCACCTCTCTAGCATAGTGGTGAACAGAGTCTGTGCTACCCTATAGCAGGACAACAATACCGTATTGTTTTTGACTACAATTCATGATCTTCATCAGCTCTCCTATAGCAAGAGGAAAAAGCCCAAAAAAACAAGTACGAATGCGAGTGCTGCTCACAAGCCCTTTGCAAGTCATGAAAATGAGAGGCTGCTCCCCATTCCCACTCTGGTTAATGACTATAATAAGTATATGGGGGGAGTAGACATTGCAGACCAGCTGCAAAGCAATTACCCATGTCATCAGAGTAGTCGACGCAATTGCCTACCCTTATGGTTCTGGTTACTGGATACTACAATTACCAATATGTACATAATTACTTGCCTCACTAACCCAAAGCAAGTTCACAAGGTCTTCCGGTGTGATCTAGCTTTAGAGCTTGTTACGACCAGAGCTTCTCAACTACATCCACTCAACTCACCACCAAAGCCCAACTCAAGAGCTTATGTTACCTCCAAGACTCCCTTACCTCCATTTTCTTTTCGCACTACCGGTGACCATCAGCAGATCTTCCAAGCAAACAAAAAACAACAATGCTGGTACTGCTGCTATAAGAAAACACATGGAAATCCCAAAAATCCTCCTCCTGCATGGAATTGGGCATCAATACTACAGCAAATGAAGGTTAGCGATACAGGAATTTGGTGCTCATTATGTGAGATACCGCTTTGCAAGCGGAATGGTTGTTTTCTGGATTTTCATACAGTTTCATAGTCTTGTATAACTAGTTCATTTTGTATTTTCTACTGTATGCGCATTTCAGAAGAAAGCAATTCTGATATCATGTGAGTTGTTTTACTAATATCAAGCGCCAAGGCTTCCGCCTATTCCTACCATGTTAGGAAGGCGGTGAATCTGCATGTCTCATCGGTCCATGGGATAAGACCAGATTCTACGGTACCCAAGGCTGCAGTTTTATCGGTGCTCGGGGTCGGAGCCAGAACCAATCAAAGCGATTGGATAGCTTTCCGTACAATTGCCTAGACCTAAATTTCCAAGCATGATTTCCTTCGCCCGCATGAATTTGACTGATAATTATTCAACTTCCGGAACCAATGTATATTGAGACAAATCTCAATAGCAGCCTTTTGAAGAGACACAGCCAGCTGAAATTTAGAAAATACAGTAGGTTCCAAAAGTCTAGAGGCGTGTTTTTTTCTTTTTTTTAAGTCCTTGGCTTTTTAAAATAGGAAAATCCGAGTAAGCACCCTAAGATATGGCCTAGAAACCCAACCAACACAAGAAACTTCAAAACACACCCTAAATAACAAATAAACGACATAAAAAGTCAAAACATCAAGTCATAAGCCCGCAGGCTATACATTCAAGATCCCAATTTTGAGCCACGGGTAAACGGAAACCTTCCCAACCTCTAGAGGAGGGCGTGGGTTGTTCGCGTGTATAAGATTCTACTAGAGATACTTAATTATTGCTTTAGTTATTCCAGTGGACCAACACGATGCCAGTCGCACGATGGCCCTCCAAACCTATCTCTCACTCATGTAATATCTATCGGTGCAGAGATCCTCCCTTTTTTCTTTTTGAGATAGCTCCGGAGTCGGTCTATCATACATTGAGCTGGAAGAGCAGGCATCCCGAGCCACGGTCTTCCGGAAAACTGCAAACTTTGACAGTGCAAAGGCTGCAATGAAAATACGTGAATTGGCCTCTGAGTGTAACCATTTACCATGAAGTTACCCTTTCACCTCCCCCGGAGAAGATTACTACATTTTCTCAAAAGAATTCAGCTATGAATAATTGCTGATAAGAGGCTCGCACCATGTTAGCCTGGAGGAAGAGGAGCAGACAGGAAACCACTCCTTTGACGATCAAACAGTACTGCACAATTCAGAAAGGGATACAAGATAAATTATTAGCAAGCATCAACCAGAACTTAACCATCGTAGAGGTATTGGTAGTTAGTTATCATAAGAAATCACTCGTACAGCTGTCCCCTCCTCCCCATCTCGCCGTTCCAATCCTTGGACGACTGACTTAAAGGCGGGACACCATACCCGGCAGGAGTGTGTGATAAAGGAAAGATGATCTGCCATTTGAAAGTTGGACCACGGTATTGCTCTACGTCCCTTAGGTCAAAAGATGAACTTATGGCGAGTGTTTAGCACCGGTCTCTGCAACAACAACTTTCCTTTCGGCACCGTGCCGGAAAGGCTCTCAATTCCGTATATCCACTGCTTCTTCCTGTATTAGGTTAGCGATACTACCGGTATTACTAAATTTAGTTAATATTTACTCGTAGCACACTAATGTGAAGTTCAACACTGCTGGCACCGCAAGGATTCAGCCGGACATTCCCTTTTGATTCTTATTGCTTCCAGAAAACTCTTTCCCTTCATCCCATGAAATCTAATAATGTTATGATATCACACTTTAAAGTACAACTCTATTATACCGAAAAAAAGAAATTGTAGGTTGTTGAAAATGGTTAACATCGTTAGCACTCACTCAGATATCACAACCGCCGTTTCAAGCTCGAGCAACAAAATACCCTTCCACAGCAATTAAATTGCAAACTAACGGAGAAAACCGCGGAGAATTCAAAATTTAAACCCAGAAACTATTGATACTGCACCCCAAGGTTCCTCTCAAAATCCTCCATATCGTCCTCAACCCTCATCTGACCTTGTTCCGCCATATGGAGAGCAAAGTCATCCCTCAACCATCCTCTCTCATCCTCTTGTCCAACCCCCCCGATCCCACTCCTCTGGGCCCCAAAATTATTCACATCTCTCCCTACCATCGATAATACTCGTTCCAACAATTTACTCAATTGCTCGTGCGTTCTCATACTCGCCATGTCGCTTCCCGATATCTCTTGCAACCATTTGACAACTTGACACATGTCATTGACAATCCCTTCGTCAACATTTGATGCCGTCTGATGAATCGTTTCCAGAAGTAGGATTGCTTCAGCAGCGACGAGGTAGTGCAGTACGCACCACCACGGTATCTTTATCAACTGCTGCGGCTTATCCCCAGTTGTATTAACAACAAGAGAAACGATATTCCGTGCAGAGCTGATGCACGCGCGGGCACCCGAGCGGTTGAATTCCTCACTGAAGCCTGTTTCTCTGGCAACACCGGTTTCCAATTGACAGATGCATGGACGGAATATTAGGATTCTAATATTGTGGTAACGAAGGGCAAGGTCGATCCTCTATTCCAATTTAGAACGAAAAATTTACAAGGGTGATAGAAGTATACCTGGCTGACAAAGTAGTTGTGATCATCGCTGTTATCACGAGCGTCATTGAATGACAATCTTGGGATCAGCTTACTCTTCCATCGTTCTAACCGGCGGTCAAATTTTTCCATGGTCTTCTGAACATGCTCCCAATTCTTTTGCATCGCAAGCCTACTTCGCGTAGAGTACAATTGGCTTAGGACTTCTGACGCAATTGACGATAACTTCATGAGCGCGGCGAAATATGCATCCTGGGCGGGGTCACATTCAAGGTCGAAGTCTTTTGACCTGGGCAATGGTGCACTGCTTTGGTGAGCCTGTAGTGCAGACGGTCGCCCTGTTATCAGTCCGAGGGTCGTTTCTAAGTAACAAACAGAGTACCAGACCCTAACACGCATTTCCTTTTGGTCAGCGTTCAGGGTCGAAGCTATGTTTCGGAGATGGAGACCCATGCCATAAGCAAGGCGGATGGCAAGTCCTGCAACATTCCACGAACTATCATTTCAAGTACACTTGTGTCAGTTCTCCGTATTATGATTTGATAAGAAATTGCAGAGGGTTGGAGGGCACTACCGATTCGTTTGTTTACTTGCCAGTAAATACATTCCCGTTAATCCCATCGCTTGGACATCCTGCAGAGTAGCGATCTCAAATACCAGCCCTCCATCCAATGCACCTAAGAGTCTTGCACGAAGAAAAAAGGTTAAATGTTGCCAGATGTCTGCCTTGTCCTCGCCAATCATAGATAAATGTCTCGCACTAATCGCAAACACCAGGTTCATTATTGCGAGCCATTTGCCAGCAACCTTTGCAGGATCTCGGGTTTGGTATAACAGTTCGAACTGATTCTTGAAAAGCACCTTATAAATGATTGGGAATAAGGGGTGAACCCTCTCAAAGTATAAGGTAACGAGTGAGTTCGCCAAGTCTTTTGGCGGGAGAGCGTAAGCGTCAATTTGCTTGCCCGAGAAGGAAATGTCGATATCGTCAAGGTGATATGTCGATCCTAGGAATATTGTTCCGTTAACTCAAAGTCCGGAAAAGAGTATAATAGCCCATTAGGACCAAAGGCTTTTTTTGACTATGCATACCAACTTCTTCGCTCTGTTCCCATGCTCCACCCTCCGAATTATTGGGTTTATCGGCGGGAACACTGTTAGGGCATCTTTTAATCTCCTCCTTTAAGAGATTGATCCATAAAACTTCGGAGCTTTTGCCCATATACCCGGTAGGTTTGTTGATAGAAAGAGTATTGATATCCTCTGCAAGGTGATCCGGATTGTCATCTGAGTCCCAATCGTCCGAAAGCTCCGATTCACTATCTAACGGAGGATCTGGAAGTATATTCTCATGAACATTTGCTTCACGATGGTATCGCCTGGTCGTTGCAGAAATTCGTGGCTAGATAAGATATCATTATGAGACGACCTTGCAATCTGAAGGGGGGAAACTCACTACCGCGAGGGCATTTTGTACAGTGACTTGTGCAGCACTATCTAGCCCCGGCAGAAGCTCTCTTAGTAGCTTCTCGTAAGCCTCTGTTCTTTCTTCGAGCTCTTGTAACCGCCTAGAAAAGGTCATTGACAGTCCTTATCTTCAGATCCAGGTAACATGCCTAAAGTGGCACTGACGGAAAAAGGCTTACTTCCTCGCCATCTCTCTTTTGCCCTCGCCATAATAGCAATTGATTTTGTAGTCAGCACAGTGGCTACATACTGGCCTTTTGCTATTAGTTAGGATGATATTTCAAGAAGAGAAAAAAATGAATAAAAAAGATCTACAGTCAAACTTTAGGGGCGGTTGACATGCCTTTGTGCATCACACTATTAAAATATTGTTAACGATAGCCCATTATTATTTTGGTTTCTTATACCTTAGTCTTCCGGTGTCTACATGGTTCACAAGCATGAGATGCCCTCTTCTTGTTTTTTCGTTCTGCAGCTCTGCTGCTCAATGTTCTTGCTCTCGGAATAGGTACTTTTGGCCTCCCAGACAGGGGGCCCACTCCCACTGTAGTACGGCCGACAGCTGTATGGTAGCCTCCTCCTAGATCCATAATATCAATTAATTCAATAGAAGTGAAGAGGAATTCCAAAGTTCGAAAGATTTGAAAAAAAAAAAAAAAAAAAGAGAGGAAAGTCGGGAGATGTGGAATAATGATGGCAAGCCAGAGAGGGCTTCAGCAGATTAAGAATTATATCTCTGTTGGAAGGTATGACGTAGATTTACGACAGAAACATCTTCCTTTATGGTTTAGTCAGGTTAGTGCGATCCATAGGCGAGATATTGAAAAGAAGTGTATCATAAAAAGAAGTATCGTATTCCACGCCTTAGCGAGCCATCCACCCAAATACTAGCCACTATTTAAATCTCAACTGAGGTTCAACCAATTACTTTGCCCAAACTCGCAGATGGCTCGCTATGCCGTGGAATACCGTATCATCTCATGAAAGTCGGATTGGAACTAAAGGGACTAAAGAGAGACTAAGGCAAGCGAGCCGATAGAAGGGCATGAAGACCGCCAACTCGCCATAGCTTAAACATAGAGAGCGACGATTGTGTAGGTTCAAGAAAATCCTCACTAGCGCCATTCCGACTTTCATGAGATTCTACTCACACGTCTCTGCCAAGAATGCCTCTGCAAGCCGAAAATTTAGTGAGGACTCCGGCACAATATCGGCTGGCGGAGGCATTATTGGCAAAGACGCGTGAGTACGGTAACGTTAGACAGCGGGCGGCACCCTCAACGAGGCTTGGCCAGGTTTGGCGGGGAGTAGTTGGAAAACCAAATTTCCTCACTACAGTAAAAGTAGCTTAACGTTGACCAAAAGATGTCGAAATCCCAACACGACTTTGAGAGGCTTGTGCATCTCTGGCCCCCTCAGGTAGGGCAATAGACTTGTCAATTTCTCTCCAACAAAACCCTCCGGAGTGGATCAAGTCTCCAGATGTGGTTGTGTTATTGGGTGTTGTTGCTTGTAAAAAGAAAGAAGAAAAAAGAATAAGGTCTTGAGGAATTTTAGCTGATTAGTGCCGAACATGTGCTTCCTTTGATGCCAAGCCTAGCCAAGCCAAGCCTCATTGAGGGGTGCCGCCTCGCTGAGCCCTCACATGGTCTATGATGCGCTTCACAAGTCGACATCTCACGGAAATCCCTGAGAGTATTTTATCACTTTTACCGTCAAACGTAGGCCGGCGAGATTTTCGAGGCGGAGAATGTCGGCCACGGAGGTGTCGATCCGAAGCCGCTAACACCAACAGAAATCTAGAGAAATGCTTGTCCCTATTATCCCACTAAGAGAAGAGCTTAGCTTACCCTACTAAGCAAGCTTAAGATCCCGGTATCACAGGTACGGTCTCTTATATGATAGTACGGTAGGGGTTGCCAATAATTTACATACCATCGGACCTACATAGTGAGCACCCGACATAGCGAGCACTCGCCACCTATTGGCTGGTCTTTGGTAGGTTGTATGGTTTTAAACCTTAGCTTAAAGAATTTTGTGAGCCAGTGCTCGCTGTGCCGGGTGCTCGTTATGTAGGGAAACACTGTGAAAGATGTGGGATGTGAGGAGGCATCTATCATACGAGTACCGTATGATACCGTAGAATCTCATGAAAGTCGGAATGGCGCTAATGAGGATTTTCTTGAACCTACACAATCGTCGCTCTCTATAATTATGTTTAAGCTGTGGCGAGTTGGCGGTCTTCATGCCCTTCTATTGGCTCGGTTACCTTAGTTTCTCTTTAGTTCCCTTTACTCAAGGCGCCGGTTTGCTCTGCCAGTTCCTATAATGGTATCGCTCATCCTCGGATGTTTTAGCCAATAAAATACCTCGAATAGCCAGAGTTGCAGCAATGGTGGAATGGTAAAGGACACCTTAAAACCAAACTGTAACACGGGCTACCCCCACGATATGTGCGTTAAACAAAAAAAACTTAAAAATCAACATATTCTACACTATAGTGAGCGCCCAGCGTAGCGAGCCATCTGCAAGTTTTGTTGGTGAGGGCTTTTGTAAGGGCTTTCAACGGTTGTGGTAATAAGGTTCTTCGTTGTCGCCCAAGAGAACTGAGGTGGATGTAGTCCAGGTCCTTGAGGTTCAGAGTTCTCTGAGCTAGGTTGCAACCATGTTTCCCCGATGCATTTTTGCTGGCCAAAAGGCTCGCGGATGAGTGATACCAATAGGAACTGGCAGAGCAAACCGGCGCCGTGAGTACGGTAGAGTAGTTCCAATCCGACTTTCATGAGATGATACAAGTGGGACGCAAAAAGTGAGTGGGCACAAGCGATTTTACTGCAAAAATAGCAGATTTCACACCACAATATTACAATGGAGAAAATTCACAAAAATCCAAACTATTCATAGAGCCACTGAAAGCAGTAAGGATATCATTTTCTATATACAAATGTCCACTCAATTCCCAACTCCTCAAGAGTGGTATGCAGTTGAACTCTCAAATTCCGCCAAGACACAGTTTTCCCACCAAAAACAACAGTCTTGGCGCAATTTTGAGGAAAGTTTTGTTCCCTCTTGCTACTACTCTTCAGAGAATTTAAATTCATTTGAGGTTACAGTAGAAGTCAAGTAGTCTACATCTTTTCTCAACACTCTATGAAGTTATCCTATTTTTAATTCAAGTATTGGTGCTGGAATAAGTGTGCGAAATTGGCCGTAAAATCACTCGTGCCCACTCACTTTTTGCGTCCCACTTGTACGGTAGACGGCATCACAAGCCACTCGGACGACTAAAATTAAACAGGAAACTTTCCTGTCATGACCGATGAACTGTGGCAACTGTACTAGCGATCAGCAGTCGATCTCCTCATAGTAGACCAGCCAACCAGCATCTGTCCGAGTGGGGGGGCGTCCGAGTGGCTTGTGATGTCGTCTACTCTGCTTGTAAGGCTCTAGTTCTAATATTCTAATGAAGAGCTTATTTAGATGTCTTGTCACTTCAATGACCGAAATCTAGAAACTTACTAGTAGAAGGCCCTTGTTCCATGGGAATATGTTAATAGTCTAGGCTTCTAATGTTTATTCTAAACTCTTGATTCTTTTTTTATATTCTGGTCCTCCCAGAGCACAAGTAGCTAGCACTGGTCGCCTTCCCAAACATATAATACGGTACTTCATCAGAGTCTGGTCACACGCACATCTACTTGCGCAATTGCATCATAGCCTGCCGTATCAACCTGATGATATTCGATTCCCGGTATCATAGATAATCTGATCTGGGATGCTCATAAAATAGATAACCTATCGAGTGACAGACCATACAATTAATGCGAGTGTATTTTTGCGCCCTCAGGGTGTTCTATCGGGAGAGCTGTGCTGATTTTACACAAGATGAGGATAGCAACTCCAATTTTGATAATGCTTTGCCGCTTAAGTTATTCACTTGCGACCGCTTCCAAAAGTTAAAGAAAACCTGTGGGCACTGTTACATACCGTATATGTTTGGTATATTGGGGTCAACTTGCGTTCACCAGTGGTAGTAGATTGTAATAAGAGTTGTGCTAATGCCACAGGGACAACATAACGTAGGGTAAATTCTCAGCCTGCTGTCCGTTACCGTACTGTACAAACACTGTGCTGCACTGTGCTGCATTGTACAGTACAGTACTGCATAGGTGCTTACTTGCACGAGCCATGTAACAGCACCGACATTATATTCATAAGCCCATTGTTGAAAGAATACTGGGTCCAGCTCAATCAACCATTACCGTATCTCATCCTCCCTTCCCCCCCCCCCTTTGTCAACTCTTAATGTTTCCCCCTTTCCCGTTTATTCTATGTTCCAGAGAGGTACGGTATCAGTCAGTCCACTCCTTTACTAAGCAACTGGGTGTCAATAAGCAAAAAGCTGACTTAAACTAGCACAGGGTTAAGTCAGCTTTTTGCTTATCGGCACCCAACTAGAAAGGGTGGAAATCCTTCCGCTCGGCTATCTCAGTTTGCTGATATCACCATAAGATCAGATCAACAAACAACAAAGGCGTGTCAATAATTCTGTCGGTCATATAGCAGCACTTTTACAATCCAAGACCGTCAGCAAACGTTCAGAAATGCGGTAATCCACTCACTTCTAAGTGCGTTGATGTTCTGACGCGTTTTTTTTAGTGGCTATTTAGTGTGCAGTGTTGAAAGAGCTGTACTATACAGGATAACCCAGGATGGTATCCTACAGATGAAGTCTGGTCATTCTCCAACACCCCGGTATTCACAACTGATTTGTGCACAGTGCTGTAAACTCCTTCTCGGCACAGACTTTGTTCTTCATCTCTTTCCCCGTTTTAGCCTTCCGCCTGATGGCTTAACTGAGCGGCCTGCTTGTCGAGCGTTTGGTTCCAAACCACCTAATTCAGGCCCACTGGTCCAGAACATGATCAGGACGAATAATCCAAAAGATCCTGCATGCTTCACACGTTGTAGCCGCAGCTACCATGGTTGAGCAAGAACCCGTCGTGGACTTTATATTGCAACCCCCGATGCGGGAATAACTTTGGAACAGCAACTTCGATCTTAATCTAGACAAAATTCCCAGTCTGAATTCATCCGCTCTAGATTAACTACAGATCCTGACCCTTGGGCTTGAGGAATATCGTAGTGCCAGTGCTACCAATTTGATGAAGGGTCAAGAACGACGTCATCTAGCATAAAGGCAGTCAAAACATTATATTCTCGGGTAAGTTACATTCCCTCTTAGACACCTTAGTGAGAAGCATTTTTCCCTGGTTTTATATTTTGCGTTTTCTTAGTTGCTGGATGAGTTTAACAAGAATGAATTTAGCAGCACCGTAAGGTTGGACTTAATACAATAAGGCAGTTGATTATGGACGGTATTTGCACGGCATATCAGACTGCAGTTTTGTCAGATTCCATCTTATGCCTAGCCTAACTCAAACAGCAAGCTCGACTCTCCAGACATCGTATTTTATTTTTTTTACCAGATACTAGTACCGGTAGACCGAAGAGCTTAATCCGAGCATATGTTCTATCATATTTCTCCGATAATTTTTCTAAGTAAAAAAAACACGACGGCAGCCACTTCCAAGTTTATTTCGGCAAACCCCGACCCCGATGTTTTCGTTAGTCGTGGTGTCTGGACTTCAAGGCGGGGTCAGGCATTTATACTCTCCGACACACAGGTGGACTCGGCGCTATACCCTGCGATAAATCCTCGCATGTAGACTACGGCGCTCGAGTTCTCCAGCTCAGCATCTGTGAATGAATGGATGAAATGTGGAATAAATATGGCTATGAGAATACGTGTCCGACGGACGGCCACATTCGTCTTGTCAGCAGAAAAATCAACCTTCTCAACACATCAGGTGCCTAGCCGTTTAACTCCCCCGCACAACCAGGGCGCTCCCCCGTTACAGTGCTCAACTCCTATTTTTCTCGGAAACAACACATCGGGGATGCCGTGGACCTTTCGCCAACAAAAAAAGTCGCAACACTTAATCGAGTGAGAAACAATGAATCCGAGGAACTCCACTGCGCAAAGTCAACAGTGGCAAAAAAAAAATCGAAGAAAAGGAAAAAAAGCCCTCAATATCACAAATTGCCCATATTATTGTCGTTCCCTCCTTGCCTTTGACTGTCACTCAATTACGATATTCACCCGACGGCTATCGCGAATATTAAATGAAGCGAAAATCATGGCCTACGAAAGGGTTAGGGTTAGTTTAATCCGGCTCAGATCGGATTTTGGACGGAAGCTCGTGCGATAAAACTGCAAACAAAAAGCCACGAGCTAATGAACAGGGCCATGATGCAGTGTGCTGAAAATTTTTCCTGCTCGACCATGGCAGACTTCCTCGATCTTTGGGGTCTATATAATTACGGCGGCGACGAGGGGTAAGGGGAAACATTTTTTATTTAAATAAGAAATGTGGTAAAAGTGAAAAAAAGAGGGAGGGTTGCTGTCGTGCTCGAGCTGTTAGAGTACATACCCGGTACCCCCGCGGATCAGCAGAGTTGAGCGAGGGAAAGCAAGGGAAGGAAGGGAAGAGGAGTGGAGCGGGGAGGAGGATTAAAAAAAAATTTATGCTCGATTTAGAGATGGAAGGTCGATAAGAATGTACTTAAGGCTTCTGCGGGTATTTTCAATTCTGGTTGGGGGAGGAATTCCTCTGGTCGACTGGGGGGAATAATAACTGGGGGTTTGAGATGAGTTGTCTTTTGGTCACAGTTTCGAGGGCGAGTCCGGTAGCAAGCGGGCGAGAGCAGCAAGTAACGCAATTCTGAGCAAAGCGAAACAAACAAAGAGAAGCAAGGCAAAGTAAAGGGAGGAATTTAAAGATTACTGTATCGGTATTGCGCCTTTTATTTTATCAATAATATATATTTTTTATCTTATTATTTATTACTTTCACTACTCTGCACTAGGAATAGGTATCCGGGGTATTTCTCAGAATGGTATCCTGATTCCTCTTAGCACTAGCTAAAAGGCGTAGAATAACTTCAGTCGACATAGTATGGCTCAGAAGCAAGTGAGACTGTTATGTGTCGGGCGGCAAGATAAAGTACCTGCACACAAAGTACCACACATGCTCGTACCAACAAGGTCATAGTCTATCCTAGTTGGATACCGGATTGACGAAAGAAGCCGCGAGAACAGAAGGGAATAACCCCACGTATTCCGTTCTCCCCTATCAAACCGAGTTGGCCCATGATAGCAAACCGTCCAATGGTCATCATCCGCCACGTCTCTGCAAGCACCTCAAACGGGAGCATTCTGACAAGTCTCCCGTCAGATTTGTGGAGTGCCTGCGGAGAAGGCAGAAGGCAAGAAGGGTTTGGGATGGTTGGTAAAAGTAGCATTATCGTACTCCATTATGGTGGTGTGCTGTGCCTGTGTGGGTTGAGCAAACAAATCATTCCTTTTCACCCTTTTTCTCTCCCCTTTTTCCTTTTCCTTCCTAATGTTGCCATAATCAACCACTCGGGTTCCCGGAATTAAGAGAAAGGGGTGAGGTTGACCGGGACGTGGCTCCAATTGCCTGTTGATTATCAAACGTCAAGTTATAGTGGGGTGTTGGTACACTCTGAGTGGATTTCCTGTACAAAACTTTCTATTCACCCACTGTTCTCCTCAAGGGAAATCAGATGAGATTGTGATTTTCTTTCCTGAAGTGTGTGTGTCGTTTCTGGAAGCAAATTCGATAATTTTTTCTTTACGATACTCACTGCAAACATGATTGATGAAGAGGAGCAGCGGTTAAAGGATGTTGGGGAGGAGAAGCGAAAAGACCAACCACCGATCGAAGAATCTAAGACGCAGGACAACGAGGATGGAACAAAGGCAGACAACGCAGCAACAGCAGAAGAGGAAGATGGAGGTGTTGCCGTGGACCAAGGTGAGAACAAGAATGAAGGGGAGAGTAAGGAGGAGGAGGAGGACAAGCAAGAAGGAAAAGAAGGAGACGATACCCCTTCTACTCCTTCGGAAAACGTTGACAATACCGACGTTACAGAAACAACTGAACCTGAAGGTGAGAATCAATTCCATTCTTTTTCAATTCAATTCAATTCAGATCAATTCCCTCCCTCCCCCCCCCTTTTTTTTTGTTTTTCACCTTTTGATTCATTATTGTACTCGGAAAGGGAATTATTATAACAATTCCTTTTTTTTTTTTCTATTGTTTCGGCCTACGAGAAAATTTTTAATGCATTTTTTCTATTCGAATTACTTTTCTGTGGCTTCTGATAAGAGGAGGGGCAGTTCATTTTACAAGGGACCCGTTTGTTCCACAAACACGATTTATTGCTAAAAATTAAGCGAACGTTATAGGTGCGACCGAGTCCGCGACTCAGGAAGATCCCACTACCGTTGTTGTTTCGACAGAAGAAGGCCACCAAAATCCAGACACAGGCTCAGCCTCAGGCGAAGCTGAAGAGGATAACCCGCCTTCTCCCCCTGCTTCTACTTCTACTCCACACGAAGGCGACGAACAAGATACTCCACCAGAAGACCAGCCTCCCGTAGATTCGGTTGAAGCGGCCCAAGAAGAAGAGCAAAAAGAAGAAGAAAAAGAATCACCTGACTCGAAGGAAAATTCAGAAGAAAATCCCGCAGCAGCCGCCGATCCCGATCCTGATCTTGAGCCTGCGAACAGTGAAAAGGAAGACGACCCCTCAAATACATCTGAGTTGCCAGACGATTCAGGAGAGGTTGCTGTCGAAGAAAAGCTTCCCGTCCCCGAGGAAAATACCGATTCAGTCCAAGTCGTAACCGAGCCTGAACCCGAGTCGAAGGACGAGCAACGAAAAGACGAAGAAGTTGCGAAAACAGGGGAAGAAAACCAGGAATCGCCAGAAGCGGCAGAAGAGCCAAGTCCTGAAGGGGAATCAGCCATCGATAACGATAACGATAGTCCTGTTTCGGCAGAAGCTTCCGTTGAGAAACCGGATTCTGAAGATCCCTCTTCACCAGCTGACCAGATTCCAGTGGAACAGGGTGTTGAGGAGGTTGCAGAAGCATTCCCAATAGAGTCTAACCTAACGCCGCTTGAAACTCCTGAGTCAGCCCCCGCTTCAGACCCTATCAGACTTCCCCTTTTAGGCCCGATGTCTTCCCAACATTCTATCATGCCGGGTGGCCTCATCGATGAATCTTCGCAGTTCAACTTACCCCCCGGAGAAGATCCATTTATCGATAGTCCACGCTCAACTCTCGACGGTCCATTAGACGACGAAACTGCCGCTGCCGCCGCTGCAGCTGCCATGGCCATTTCTGCTGCCGATGCGCCCGATGCAGGCGCCGATAAACCCAAGCACCGCAAGTCGCACAGGCGAAGGGACAAAAGCGAAAAACCGGAAAAGGAGCGAAAACACCGCGACAAAGGCGAAAGAGAACATCGCGACAGGAGCGAAAAAGAACGTAGGGTTAAGGAGCCAAAGGAGTCGAGGGAAAGGGGGGAAAAAGAAAAGCGACATAAAACTCCCGAAGAGAAAGCAGGCAAAGAGGCGAGGCGCACTGCCAAGTTGGCAGCGAAATTCGGTGCTGCTCCACCAACCATCACCGTCATCGACGATGAAGCGGTCGGTGGCCAGTACGAGCTACCTCCGCCTTCCGCAGAAGATAAGACAAAACGCCATCGCCGTCGCTCCAAGGCTGGTATTAGCGCGGATGGCGATCCAGAAGTTACCGTGGCAGAGGAACAACCGGAAAAGGAGAAGAGGCATCGGCGAAAATCCAGTACAAAGAAATCAGGTGAAGAAACCGATGTTGAGGATGGAAAGAAAAAGAAAAAACATGCGCACATGAGTCCCGAGGAGCGGGAAGAGAGGAGGAGAAGGCACGAGGAGAAGGCATTACGCAAGGGTAGAGAGCTTGGTAATTTCCCCACTCGAGTGACACTACATGATATAATTAACTAACATATTGCAGAGGAGCAACTTAGGAAGGGCGGCAGTAGCAAGGAGGGTAAGGAAAGTAAGGAGGATAGGGAGAGGCGAAAGGCTGAAAAGGCTGCCCGGAGGGCCGCAAGGGCTGACGGCACAATTATCAACGGGGGAGGCACTATGATTAATGGCGAAGGTACTATGATTAACGGAGAGGGCACTATGATTAACGGCGAGGGCACTATGATAAATGGCGAGGGTACAGTGATCGATGGGGACGCTACCGTCATAAACGGTGGCGTCGAACCTCATGATGACCAAACCGTGCTTGCAGGGCTTGACGCAGAGCCCGGACTAGAAGCAAGGACAGAGCTAGGCTTCGACCTTAACAATCCTTACCCTGCGGATCCCGAGGCCTCCCAACTCGAGCCCCCATCCGAGTTCCCCGCATCGGAGTTCCCCGAATCCGAAGCGCCGGCACTTTACCAATCCCCCGAAGAAGCCAAAGCGGCAAAAGAGGCACGTCGCGCCGCTCGCCGTACGCGCAAAGCCGAGCGCGAGACACCAAAGGATTCCGGCCATTCATTTTCCAGCGAGGGTAAACGGGAGCACAGACATCGCCATCACGAAAAGAAGCAGCGAACACCAGAGGAGGAAGAAGCCCGTCGCACAAGAAAAGAGGGGAAGCGAAGAGCCCAGACTATGGACGCCGCCCCGACCGTGACGTTCTCTGAGAGGGAGGGGGGAAAGGAAGCTAAGAGTAAGAAGTCCAAGCGACGAGGCAGCGAGGCGGCGGAAGGCGGAGAAAAACAGAAATTCAGCGTGCGAAAGACGCTAAGCCGCTTCTTGACTTTTTGAAAGAAAAAATAAATTCCCGGAGAGAGGAAAAATGAAAAAAAGGAAGGAAAAAAAAAATAAGCTGTGGAAAAATATGCCGGAATGAGGAATGAGGAATTCATTTGCTTTCTTTCTAACATATTATTTTTCAGATACCCATTTATTGGCGATGCTGTCCGCGACGTAGTTGCTGTAAGGACTGGGGAAGGGGGGAGTTTGTGTTTTTCGTTTTTTTGGTTTCTGTGTCTGTGTCTAGGTTGTCGTGCTGGTTGGTTAGTTGGGGTGTTGTACGATATCCATCACTGACTTACGTCTTTTGTTCTTTTGTCTTTTTATGATATGACTAACTTATGAAATACTCTACTCTACTCTACTCTGCTTGCAATTGTTTCGTTGTGTTTTTATTTTTATTTTTATTGTTCGGTTGTGTGATGTATGGGTTGGGGTTTGGTGTTAGGACTAATGGGGGTGATTATTGGGTTATGGAAGATATTATACTTTATTAATGAGATTCTTGAAGCACAAGGAAAGATAATTCAGTTGTGTCCGGGACGGCATTTGTGTTCGCAATACGGTAGATAATGTCTGTCGGTTTTAGATCTCTAGATTTCCTTTTTAGTCGCTTGTCCGTCCGGTGCCGAGTTTGACATCAATAAGCTACGCTACAGTATGGCCCGAGTACTTACTTTAAAGCGTCACTCACTTCTTTTCACCAGCCCAGTCCGATGCTCCCACTCCACCAAGCACCCCTCCTCGCTCACCTTACTCGAATGCAGTCAATTTACCTTTCCCCACGCCTCAATCAGACTACCCTCCTCCCCCTCCTCCTCATCATCAATCACTCACCCCATCACCCCCACCTCATCTCTAACACCCCCACAAACTCTATCTAAAGCCCAAATAATACCAACCCCAATCAAAACTCTTTTCAAGTTCGTGGCTTTACATCAAATTGTTCTCCGAGTCTAAACGTTAGTCCGGGCTAAGTGTCTACCGAGTCACCGGACAGGGATAAAAATGGGGGGGGGACAAAGTTTGGTCCTGGAAAGAGGCGGTTTTTACGGACAAGAGGTCGGGGGTGTTGTGGGGTTCTGGTATTGGGTTTTGGGGATTGGAGCTTTTGTAAGGATGTGGTTGTGTGATGTTTTTGGGTTTGGATGGTAGGGTGAGGGTTTTGGACGGGGGAGGTAAATTCCTGGATGAAGTTGGGCCAAGGAATGGGGACTGGGGGTAGCCCGTGTGGACGGTATGTGACGGGCTGGTGTAAAGTACTGCTCTGTTTAGTGTGCGGATGAGAGGTGGTTTGAGGGTAGGCTTATGCATGGTATTGATGTATTGACTGTAAGCACAAGCACAAGAACGCGGTGGCGGCGGGGTTGCTGATCCGAAAATACTGGACATTCACTGACAATTTTCGGTTTTGCTTATATTGTTGTAAAATGTGGGGTTTTGTTTAGATTATGGAGAGTGGGGTATCGTCGTCACAAAATTGTCAAGGTTGCTGGGTTTATGCTTGGTGGGAATGTGCGATAGTAAAGCTTAGGGCGGTGATCATGACCATGTCTTGTCTTGCTATGGTCTTCATTGGCTCTTTTATGGTTTTTCCTTCTGATGTTTGCAAGCTCTGACATCTTCCGAGCTCTTCCTCGGTTTCTCTACATTGTTGCTTGCATGAAAGTTGGTTTCTTGGGCATAGGGCGGTTGTTAATGATTAACACGGTTACACTCGAGATGGGACTTGCATCATAGGGTATGATTCGGCCTGGTCTATACATCTCACGATCTTTTGATCATGGTGAGAGCAGCCCTGCGTTCAGCGCTGACATAAACCCTTGGAAGAGGCCATCCCATGATCCTTAGCACATTTTCCCGAGGGGTATAAATAAAACCTTTCCCTACTACCTTCTTCCTCTTCAACAACTTTCTCCATAGCAACTTCACAACAAACTCCAGAGACCGAACACAAACAAACATTAAGCAGTCGATAACAAAAAAGACCAAACCGTAATGTCTACCAAGACTCCAATCTTTCTCTTGGCCATTGTATTGACCTTGATGTCTCTCCTCGAGACCGCCTCCCCCGTGATCCCGGACGACATCCCCACCACCGCCGACTTCAACGCCGCCAACGCCAAACGGATCCCCATCTCCATCCCCATCTACAAAGTCTCGCCCGACAGCAAAACATACACTCTTCAAAACGAGACCGAAGCAACCGGATGACTCCAATGCGAGACCTCGGGCGCAAGCCCCTGGTACTGGGACGTTGACAGAGCGGCAGACAAACTCCGCACGAACGACTGGTACGTCTAGGGTAATCCGGGCGGGTCAAAATGCAAGAGCCATGCCAGCCAGGGGACCGCTGCGATCGGCATTTGCGGGACTGTTCTGTTGGCTGTGAAGTGTTGGACTTTGGCCTGGGTGGGGGATCAAGTTTCTAATCAGTGTAGGATTGAGAATCAGGCTGGGGGCAGTTTTTCTTTGGTGGCCATATTGGGTCGCTGAAGGGGATTGTATACTAGGTTAGTTGGGTTTGTGGGGGGGGGGAGGGGTGAATAAATTTAGTTGCATCTGATGTTGGGTTCTTAAAGATTGTTTGTGAATTGTGAATTGAGATAGATTTTGAGGCTAGGGATCTCTTCTCTTGGTTCTTCTAGAAAATGTATAGATTTTTGTGGCGGGGAAGGGTTTTGGATGTGGAGAATGGAGACTTTGGGAAACGGAGCTGGGATAGTGAGATATAACTAAAGAATAGGTGGGCAGAGAATTAATGTATAAACCAAGGACCGTAGATATAAAAGAACTATCATAATAGTGTGGCATATTATTATTACCAACTACCAAAAATAACTGAAAACATACTGTCTTGCTATAAATGGGAAATAAAGTTATAGAATGGGCCTACCGAACAAAAGAAATGGATAATATTTATGTGAGGTAGTACTCAGGAAGCCAGAAAACCGCCTTCAGTCAGTCAATCATTACCTCTCCAATGCCTCCGAAAATTCAAAGATTTCAAGCAGCCACCACAGAAGTGAATCAAACCTACCACTCGCAAGTACTGAGGACCGTTCAGTCGCTAGCTACCGGCGTTCGCTGATTTCCCACAGCTTTCACAAAACATTCTCAACCCAGCAATGTCTCCATCATCTTTTCGCATGACTTTCCAAAACCTTCCTGCTCCTCCACTTTCTCTATATTAGTAAAGACTTAACCAAGCCCTGTACGTCAGTCTGTTTCCCAGGTGTGGTGTGCATGGTCACTAATCAGCTACCATTTAGCACCAGATGAGCTATTATTCGGCACAGTCTATTCATCCATCCATCCATCCATGCCTCTCTAAAAAAGAATAGTACGGATACATTCAACCCCATTATAACCCGCCACAATTCTCATAGATTTCAGGCAAGGAGGTTGCGTTAAAGTCTAGACACCCCCCCGCCTGCACCATCAAAAACTACCTGTACTATCCAACAACTTCACAGAAATACTCCAAGGACTAAAGACATCTACAAAACAAACCGACATATTGTGTCTGCTTAGGCACTCACTACTACCTCGCCCTCTCCAGCTTAATATAGACCGCTCGCAACCCCCCGGCAATGCAGGAAACAGAAAAATGCACTTCTACATTTCCGCTTCCCACCAGAGGGTGTGGTAACGAGTGATTGCACATGAACACCACCTCTCCGGCAAGAAATTTACAAAAGAGGAAGACAGCGGAAAAACTACCCCTTACGAGCGATAATTCCTCCTACATTACGAGAGCATTGTGAAAGTTCGAAATCAACACTAGAGTACGGGGGCATTGCAGAATTGCTCGAGAGGAATCTGACCAAGTTCGTAAAATATTGGAAGGAAATCCATAGAGGAGTTTTGGGCTGCCACACTCACGGGGTAAATTACGGCAAGTTCTCGTTGAATGAAATGTCGTTCTGAATTTGTGGATTTGTTGAAAAGATTTAATCCCGGTTAGGTTCAGGATAGTTCGGTGGTATGGAATTCCCGGGGGTGGGTGAAGGTCACTCCCCCACTGCCCCGTTAATTCCAAAATACAAAATTTATTCTTGGGAGGGGGTTTAGAAGTATTGGATTAAGTACACTTGTAGCTTCTGGAGCAGCAGAGGGGGGGCCACGGGTTGGGGGTAGGAGTTATTCTTTAAGGTGGAAGGTGTAACAAGTGAACTTGTAAAGGATAAAAAAAAGTACTGTCAATATCCATCAAGAAAGTCAAAGGAAATGATATGGAAACTGTTTGTGAGCTTGGTATTTTTATGCGATACAAATTGACAACAAATTACCTATTTTCCGTTTCGATGAAGGCCCAACTCGTAGTGTTAATCTGTCTTTTTCATGGAAGTTTATTCACGGAGGTGGATGGCTAGTCACTGGTGACTCAATAATCGATCTGAATCTCTTCACATAGAAAATCTGCGAGGGAAAGAAAATAGGATAGATATCTTACAAGAAGGAAAAAAAAATGATGAATATAGGTTTGATAAATGGAAATAGAGATAGACAGCGAAGGAAACTCTAATGATGCTGTAAGGAATACTTGTTGAATCCATCTTGTCTGACCTTTGGTAGCCCACTCCCGGGTTCTGTACATACAATTGAGTCTATTGAATATTATCACTCGTACTTGTGGGTGAGTCTATGGTGATGAGAGGGAAAGGAAAACATAAATACAACATAAGGGAAAGGATAGAGAGAAGAATTAGAAACAGTTGGGGAGGTGCACTAATGTGCCAACTAACTGATTGACTGTCGGGTATGTGGGGGATTATCCTAAATAACAGGAAATGGAGAGTCGTGCTGAGGTTGGGTCTCTAATACCACAAGAGGCGAATTTTTTTGGAAGAGGGATGAAGTAACCTGGATGTCTCAGCTGATGAAGGCTCTGTTGATTCCTCGTCTTCTGATGGTTGGGGAGCAGGACGCTTCCGCTTCAAGAGCATTTTGACAACTTCCCTATGCCCATGGTTGGAAGCCAATCTGAGCGGGGTTTGCCCCTCTATATCAGCAGTATCGGGATTGACTTCGTCCCGGTCGAGAAGCGTCTTCACGACTCTGTCGTACCCATTTACCGCAGCCCAGAAAAGTGGGGTTCGACCATCTCTATCTTTCGTATTGGGATTGACGTCGTCCCTTTCGAGAAACATATTTACGATTCCCAGGTCTCCACGCCAGGCAGCCCGCAGGAGCGGTGTTCGACCACTTCGATCCATTGTGTCAGGATTGACGTCGTTCCGTTCCAGGAGCATCTTCATGACAACTACATTCCCTCTCTCGGCAGCCCATAGGAGCGGCGTTTCACCACTTTCATCTTTCATGTCCGGATTGAGATCGTTCCGCCCCAGCAGTATCTCAACGACCTTTTCATGGCCATCCTCAGCAGCACGCGAGAGCGGTGTTCGACCCCAACCATCCCATGCACTGGGATTGACGTCGTTTCGTTCGAGCAGCATCTTTACGACTCCTGCATTCCCGCTCCTGATGGCCTCCCAGAGGGGTGTTTTACCATACATATCCTGGAGATTGGGATTGACGTCGTTCCGCTCGAGCATCATCTTCACAACATCTTGGTTCCCATGTTTTGCAGCATGCATGAGGGGTGTTTGGTCACACTTATCCTGGATATTGGGATTGAGGTCGCTTCGTTCAAGCAGCATCTTCACGACTCCTTCGTACCCTTTCACAGCAGCCCGCAAGATCGGTGTTTGGCCTTTCTCATCTTGGGTATTGGGATTGAGGTCGTCCCGTTCGAGCAGCATCTTCACGACTTCCGGATGCCCTAACTCAGTGGCCTTCGCTATGGGTGTTTGACCCCATTCATCTCTCATATTGGGATTGATGTCGTTCCGTTCGAGCAACATCTTCAGGACTTCCGGATGCCCCAACTCAACGGCCATCGACAGGGGTGTTTGACCCCATTCATCTATCGTATTAGGATTGATGTCGTTCCGTACGAGCATCTTCACGACTTCCGGATACCCCAACTCAACGGCCCTCGACAGGGGTGTTTGACCCCATTTATTTTTCCTATTGGGATTGACGTCGTTCCGCTCGAGCAGAATCTTCACGACTTCTGCATGCCCTTCCATAGAAGCCCAAAAAAGCGGTGTCTGGCCGTGCTCATCCTGGGTATCGGGGTCGGCGTCGTTCCGTTCGAGCAGCATCTTCAGGACTTCCGGATGCCCCAACTCAGCGGCCGTCGACAGGGGTGTTTTACCCCATTTATCTCTCGTATCGGGATTGACGTCGTTCCGTTCGAGCAGCACCTTCACGACTTCTGCATGCCCTTTCTTAGCAGCCTGCAAGATCGGTGTTCGGCCTTCCTCATCCTGGGTATTGGGGTCGACATCGTTCCGTTCGAGCAGCATTTTCACGACCTCCGGATGCCCATCCTCAGAAGCCCAAGAGAGCGGTGTTCGGCCATACTTATCCTGAGTATTGGGGTCGACGTCGTTCCGTTCGAGCAGCATCTTTACGGCTCCCGGATTCCCCAACTCAATGGCCTTCGACAGGGGTGTTTTACCCCATTTATCCCCCGTATTGGGATTGAGGTCGTTCCGTTCGAGCAGCATCTTCACGACTTCCGGATGCCCCAACTCAGCGGCCGTCGACAGGGGTGTTTTACCCCATTTATCCCCCGTATTGGGATTGAGGTCGTTTCGTTCGAGCAGCATCTTCACGACTTCCGGATTCCCCAACTCAATGGCCTTCGACAGGGGTGTTTTACCCCATTCATCCCCCGTATTGGGATTGAGGTCGTTTCGTTCGAGCAGCATCTTCACGACTTCCGGATTCCCCAACTCAATGGCCTTCGACAGGGGTGTTGTACCCCATTCATCCCCCGTATTGGGATTGAGGTCGTTCCGTTCGAGCAGGATCTTCACGACCTCCTGATGCCCCCACATAGCGGCTGTCGACAGGGGTGTTTCACCCCGTTCATCTATCGTATTAGGATTGACGTCGTTCCGCTCGAGCAGAATCTTCACGACTTCTGGATGCCCTTCCGTAGAAGCCCAAAAAAGCGGTGTCTGACCATCCTCATCCTGGGTATTGGGGTCGACGTCGTTCCGTTCGAGTAGCATCTTCACGACTTCCGGATGCCCCAACGCAGCGGCCATCAACAGGGGTGTTTCACCCCATTTATCTCTCGTATCGGGATTGACGTCGTTCCGTTCGAGAAGCATCTTCACGACCTCTCCATGCCCATTTAGAGACGCCCAAGCTATTGCTGTCTTACCTTCGGAATCGGTTGCGTTAAGGTCCCATTCCTTCAGCTCCAGTACAGCAACTGCTAACTCTCCAAGGCCAAAATATGCTAATGCATGAAGTCCCGTAAATCCTTCAACCTGGCCCTCGCTCTCCTCGTCGAAAAACGGTGGAAGCAGTGAGTTTTGTACGGGCCGGAGGACTATTTGGGATGATATGTGCTTATCGTATACATCGAGAAGCCTGAGGGCAAATGCTTTCATACTATCATTAATTTCCGTTCTGGCGTGTATTCCCCAATAACAAGAAGCATATTGTACAAAATTAGTCTCTCTCAGTGCCGGGTGGTAATAGTGAGGAGCAAGCGGAAGGTTTCTGATCGATTCAAAGTTGAGATATGTCAAGCACACCTCGGCCATCATCAAATGGGCACTAGGAAACAGGCTTGGATCATGGCAGAGGTACTCTTGAAGAGTAAAGTGAATAAGGCGGACGGTGGATGAAGACGCCTCCACAGTGACAAGCCCTAGCGAGCAACCCAATAACGTCTGTATCGCAGGAATATTCTTTCGGTTCAGGTCTGTAGACCCAGCCTCAACCCCTAGAGCATCACATAGTTCGTTGGCCTTCAGTGGCCGCGTCGCATGTGATACCCACATGAGAACCTCACTGCCGAGCCGAGCCTTGCTCCCCTTTTGTGCTTTTATTCGTGCAAGGGTTGCTGAATATGCATCTCCGAGACCATTTCCTTTTGTCATCGCAAGAAGCTTTTTCCTTCTCTCATGAATCGTCACCTCTTCTAGAATGGCGTCCATATTTAGAGAAACGAGGAGAAATCTAAGCACCATTGTTAGTGAACAGCAGCGCCTGTATTGGGGGTACGCACATTTCACAGATTGTTTCAGGGATTAGTCGTAGGATATCTGCCCGTAAATCATCGTCCATAGCAGTGGGCTCCGTGTCCCTATCCAATCTCATCTCCAGATATGTTTTGATGTCACCCTTTGCGGGAGTGATGGGAATCGTAACCGCCTCGGTGAAGAATTTCTTGATCTCGTCCTGGATATGCAGCCTTGCAGTAACAAATATCCGTGTGTCGGGCGACTCCCGTAGGATGTCTCGAAGCGAGATAAGGAGGTCTAGTCGATGCCTCGGTAGTAATTCATCCAAAGCATCGATACAGATAAATGCTCGAGGTAGCAAAGCGAGTGTCGACTTGAGCAGTTCGATCAGCTTTGGCAATCCCGGACATCGGCCACCTAACTCCTTTTTTGCCTTTTGAAAAGCAGTCTTTATATGCTCCGGGATTTCCCCCCCGCTAACAAGCTGCTTTAGAATAGCACCCAACATGTTTGTCGTAGATTGTTTTTGTTGGGCGAGAAAATCACAATAAAGTCCAGCAACGACGATATCTTTTCCTCCATATTTATCGCAGAGGTAGTCAATCACCAGCGAGCTAATATGTATTGGTTATCAGCGAGATTTTCTTTATTTATATTTCTAAATAAAAAAAAGGAATTCTTACGTGAGGTGTGTCTTCCCCACCCCCGGATTGCCATAGCAAAACAACACCCCCTTGCTAGATCCATCTTGACCAGCTTGCCACTCCCGAAACTCGCTCGTTTCGAGAAGCCAGTCCCCTACGCCTTCAACCCTGTCGTTCCGTACATCGTGGTGCCTATTTCGAGGCTCCAGTGGTGATAGCCACTCTAGAATCTGACGCTTCTCCTCATCTATACCGTTGTTGAAATTCAGAGTTTGGTTATTGTTGGTGGTGGATACATTGACCGAGTTGAAGGAGTTGATATTATCGGTGAACAACCGGTTATATGGTGATTCCTGTGCCATAATGTCTGAAAAAGGATTGGGTAAATAGTATGCGATAAGAAAGAATATGTGTTGGAGTTTGAAATTGAAAGGAGCAGAAAGTGGGGGAAGAGACGGGGGATTATAAGGCTCTAGTTTTTCACAAGCATATCATACTTCAAGCACAGCTGGCTGGCTGTGCCATGCAGTAGTCCAATCATTTCCGAAAGAAAAAAAATATGGTGGTGGCTTAATCCACAAATACTTGACATTTATGCAGACCATTATGATGCGGTACGGTCAGTGATAACATATACCAAGCTGATTCAGAAACGCGAACCAAAAGATCGGAGGATGAGAAAGTGGGGAATAGAGAATTGGAGGTTTAAAGGAAAGGAATATTAGAGTAAACAACGGCGCACCGTGAACTTAGCTTTTACATCCGAGCAAACAAAGATGTGATTTTCTTACTATACGAACTCCACTTTCTAATAGTACGAGAAATTTGGTTTATCGATCAAATTTCCATGTCATCAAAGCCAAAGGAGAAGACAAACCCAGAGAAGATTCAAGTATCATATCCAGACCAGGGAATACAGCCTCGCACAGTACAAGTACCGTACTCAACTTTCCCCCCTCCCCTACTACCGATGCATGTGAAAAAAGGAATAAATTACTCCCATCACCTGAGTACCTCCTTCGTAACAGATTTACCGTACTGAACATCCAATAATACAAAAACAGATCGTAATTAAACTAAATTCCTCTTGTGAACCCATACTGAGTATTTTTTTCCATTTAGAGAATTCCGTCGACAAGGCTATGCTATGCTTAGCTTTGTTCTACCCAATACGTACATGTCTCCCCCGCCACCTCTCCCACCGCCGTGGGAATGACAAGGAGTAACGAAGATTTTACAGCCTCCTCGTAGAAAATGGTCAGAAGTTGGCCTCGTAAGGTTGCCAGCTATGGGGGCTGTACCTTCGGCTTTAATATCGACGGGCCGCAAGTACAGTAGCCAATAAATGAAAACTGCTGCCGTTGATAACAAGTCTACAGCTCATGACTAGATAAAATCGCCAAAGCACTTGTGATAAATCAAAACTCTCCCTTTCAGCTACCTCCAAACCAAACCGGGCGCTTCTCGAGCATCTCATCTAATCACCTGCAGTAGGTAGCTTAGTCAGCTCTTCTCATTTATCAGATGGAAACATCACATCGCCCCCCACCCCCAGCAAAAAGATCCCATATATGGAGAAGAGGAAGAAGGTTTCTCGTGGGATCAAATCAAAGAATTTCCTCGAAACAAGGCTCTTACAATGATTCCCGATGGTTTATTAATTACCGGTCCTCAGCCAAGGCTACAACGCAAGGGGTTATATGCGGGACATGAAACCCACCGCTGGTCTCAGAAATACGCTGACCTGACTGCGAGGGTCGACCAGTGGTGGCTTCTACATGTTCCTTGTGCAGTTCCTAAGCCATCGGAGGCAGTAACCGCTCCATAGCTCGGCTTGCAGTTAGCCTGCAAAAAAGTGCACGAGTTTCACCACTCCAATAACATCCCTCTTACCATCTGCAAACATTGATAGTCAAGGTTAGTTAACCTTATGAGTATTGAACCGCCATCACTTCAACAGCGGAAAAACTTGAATGGAGGAAATCATTACCAATTCCTTCCAATAAATCATCGGCCACAATTTAATCAACCACCCAGATAACTGCTCGGGAAAGACCTACCCAACTCCTGGCTTGACTTTGAGTATTTATGATGAAGTTGGTTTTGTTGTCATGCACTTTGGACCTCCTCCCTAGCACAAGCCAACCTCGAAACCAAAACCCCTCTCAACACTGCTAGTTACCTGGCACTGTCACTGGCAAAAAAAATCTCGTTTGCGGAGAAGAAAAAAAAAAAAGTCTTCTTATGAGACCAAATCAAAGAATTCGCTCAAAACAAGGCTCTTACGGCAATTAGTAGTTAACAGCCTTATATTCCCTCGCGCTCGGCAAAGACTTCACTCCAATACTGTACAGTACAGTACAGTATGATGCAAGGTAGTATCTACGGGACAAGAACTACCCTGCCGATCCCAGAAATACGCCGAGCTGCCTAGTGACAAAATCTACAACTGTCCTGCGCAGCCCCCAGCCCGAGGGCGGCAACTATCCCACAGCCGGAGAGTCATGCAGTTTGTCCTTAGACTACAGTCCACAAACTCACCCATCCTCAGCCTAGATAGAACTATGATACCGTAACTGTTAGACCAAGAAACCGGCATATTACCGCAGTTAATCCCTCCCTATGACACCGCACCTATGTGAACATCCCCCACAGTGCAGCACAGCACAGTAAATCCTCGCCAGACTTTTCGAAAGAATCAACCGGGCGAAAATAAATCAACTGGCATACCGCACTATTATCTCAAGAAAGAATAGTCATCTTGGTTGAGATGCCAAGTTAGACTGCGCTTATGAATGATCTGTTTAAACTTAGATGGGAATTGTGTTTTGGTTGGGCGGATTGATTACCGTGAAATCTCTTGAAATCCACTACCTCCGCTCTGACGAAACGCTAGCTTGGGAAGGAATAGCGGCTGCTAAATGCATTATCGTGGGATCTGGCAAATCTCGTTAACCGGTGCGAGGCTGTGCTTAACCTCGTAGGCTATACTGTACAAGGCTTAGTCACGGAGATTGGGAGGGGCCGGAGATGGTGGATTTCAAGAGATTTTACGGTATTTGGTCTGAGTGTGCGAAAACGGGTATCGAATGGTGGTATTACTGCAGTAACACCTATGATACACCCCCCCCTCCTGCGAACACTATCACAATAATATCTTCGCCAGAGTCCCTCCCCACTATCACCCAGCACTGCTCTCTTAAGGAAACCCCACCACAAAATACAACAACCTCCAAACAGCCCATCCATCCATGGCTAAAAACGCTTAATCACCAAACAAGTTCTGACAAAATTCATGCAAGATACAGGAAAGAATACTTACTACTTATATCACTACTTTTGAATTCCGCTATTCATTTTGAGTGCTGAAATCGAGTTTTTTTTTATGGGCAGTAGGGTGTTTGAGGGGGGGTAATGTGAAGACACCAAATGCATCTGCCACATCTGACATTAGCACTACCGCTACCAGAATTAGAATCCTTGATGGGATTAGTCTGATAGTTTAACCTAACGTCGCATCCTCAAGACATCACCCACCCTTTACTTCCGCACAGTAGTCAAACTCTCCTCCCCCACCCTTCCTCGCCTCTTTGTGCTGAGTTATAACTAACTATATTGACAGCAGCGATATGGAATAGCTATTTGGATTCATTAAAAAACATCCGATTTCCTATAAGCTGGCTAACAAGGTATTGATGAGTCTTGAGTAAGGAGGATAATGCATGACATCACAAACTAATCGAGATATACAGAAGGAAAAGAGGAAGAACATAACTCATTAGAATTTAAAGAATCACTAATGTAACGAAAGACGGAAAAAAATCGATATCAAATAATCACACATATGAGTAGAGCCGGCACTCCTTTGGTTTCCGGAAATCCACAAGTACACTTCCCCTCATTGCATCAGATGCTCACACTCAACTTGGGCCTTTGGCCAGCCAATCAACGAATGTAGAAAAATCTACCCATTTCGCACCTCCTGCTGCAATTGATCCACGTTCTTGGATTGCACCTGCCCAAGTTCTTGGTCGGAAGAGCGTTGCGCATGCTCCCCATTTTCCCCATCTCCATCACCTCCAGTCACCAAACCCGAGGTTCGATTTGTCGCAGGCGCTGGCCCAAGCGCACTAAACATCGTGAAAGCAAACGAAAATGCCCTACAACACAAAACAATTAGAACCCGCGAGCCATCCATCTATCCATCTGCTGTTTCCACCGGGTCTCCCGGTCCAAGTTATGAACAGAAATGTGGAGGAAACCTACAAAATCACCAGTGAAATAAAGAACCTCGCCCTCATCAACTCGCAAATCCCGCCACGTTGCCTATTATTCCCAAACCCACACTGGGGAAATGGCCCATCCGTATTGAACCACCCCTCCGGCTTGCTCAAAAACCCCAAGTCCATCGCTTGTGACACATCAACCACCATCCACAGGCAGAACTCTGCAAAGAACAGGAGGAAAACCAACACCCCGTAGAGCCTGCCGACGATGAAGAAGTAGTACATGTCAAGAGCCAAATGCAGGGTGGTTACGAGGGAGACGGTTAGGACTAGAATGCTTGTAAGTGTTAGCATTGTACAGCATTGAAACTAGGGGAGGCGGGATGGAGGGGAAGTGCCTCATTGTGTGCGCGCGCTTTGCCGTTTCTGCGATGCATATCGAGGTGTTCAATATAGTGACGAAGATGAAGATGAAGAATGCTTGGCGAATAGGGCTTCGGTTCCATTGCGGGTCGCCGGGAGGTAAGATACTGGCTCGCATATCTGGAGTAGAGAGTTCGGAGATTGTTTATTTTCAGATTATTCGCAAGTGTACGTTTTGGCAGTGTTGTAGTAGGGAAATGGGCCGCGATGATCTCGAGACACGGATTGTCGGTGGGCTGCGCAGGGAAAGTTAAACTCGTTTGCGTGTCTCGGAGGCTCTTTCTGGCTGGGCTGCTCTTCTTTTCTCGGCGCCTTGTATGAGTGGCCGGGCAGGCTGCTTTGGCGGGGCTGAAGGTAGGCCGCCAACGGACAATTGGTCGGAGTAGGTGATTGGTATTCGGATATTTCTGGTTGAGGTTGTGTGCTTCTAAGGTCATTGGTGAATAAATTCTTGAGCTGAAGGTTATTGCATGCTCTGTCAGGTATGAAAATTCGCCATTTGATCCCCTGGCCAGATATAATCCCGTTGTTGGTCGGTTAATTCATACCAGGCAAGCAAAGAAGATTTTGGGAGATTATACCTCACTAAATATGAGGGGATCGGGACAGTCAATGACAGAAAAAGAACATGCTTAGCTTTCCAAATTCTCTGAAGATAGCCATGATGGGCAATTCGGAACCAGTGAATTTCGGGCCATGTTCGTTCTCCTGATGTAGTTGCTGGGTGCCTGCCTTCTCCGGTGGGACAACCCAGTCTTAATGTTCGGAAATAGTCAATGAAAAGCATCGCAGAATGTGATTTCCCTTGCCCGAATGATGAACAAAACCCAATGCTGCTTAGCTTCATGATCTCTATCAATCAGAGGGGAAATGTTCCTCCTTTATAGTCTCTGAATACTAGAGATTTGCAACAATTTCAATTGTCACAATCACCCGGTAAACCACTACAAGTACGATGAGGTGCGCAGAAGTGGCATTGAGGATTGTCAGCTACTTGGATATCCGAAAAGATTGCAGCCTATTCCACGTGGATTACCAACCTGATGGAACTGGGTGAGTTGTCATAGCAGAACCACAGTAACGAGATTCCTGATACCTAGCAAGCACCACATAACTAAAAACACCTATAACCTTCGCCATTTACCTTGTCTTCACAAGAAAAGTGCTTTCGAGTGATTTATCATGACCGCACAATGTAGGGTAGATATACAGTACATTACCGAGTTACTGGCGCTAACTTAGTGCACTACCGAAGGAGATGGCACTGCTTTTGTTTATAGAAGGGAGCTATCCAGGCCTACGGCCGACACCAATACACAAAGTGGGGCTCTCGAGATGAAACGATATCCTCGTTTTACAACGACGATAATTATTTAGCAACAGTCGACCGCTATCCATGAAAAAAATGACCCTTTGAGTCTGAGGCGCCACGCTGGAGTGGAGTATATACCTGTTCATGGAATATCATTCATTCTCCTTTATCCTGACTATCTAGTCAACGTACTCGTATTCCTCACCATTTCTGTCCAAATTCACCCCGCACCTACTGTACCTTTTATTGTGTTTGATTCCCTTCTTTATCCTCCCCCTCTTCTTACCTCTGCCATAACATGGCAACATTTCTGCTCTACCCTGGCCAGGTTTTATCTCTGTACTTTCATCTGTCCTCACGGATCTTTCCGAAAACTCATAACTCAATCCTTACTCCCGTTTCCAGTATTAACGAAAAGAGGTGGTCACTCTCGGCTGTTTATGAGAATTTACTTCCCCCCGGGATACACTTTCGGGCTCCGGCCGGGGATAGTTAATCCGATGGAGCTCTGCTAACATAGCTTTGCCACTTAGATTTATAATACTTAGATCTTGTTATTGAATTATTGTTTTTCTTCCGGAGGGGGGGTCTCGGCTTCTACGGGCCACAGTTGGTTGGACGTACGGGCAGTCCCCGCCGTTCTAATTTTACAAATCTGATAACACAATCACGGCTCTTATGAACAAGTTAAATCAAAATTTACATTGCAAAATGATGTAAGTACATAGAACCCTGCACCTTCCACCTCTCCCCCTAATATAACATGGCCGCTTTCTTATACAGTATTCACAGAACACTAGCTAACGGAAAAAAGAAGCATCAATACGAGCAGAGATAATACAATCAAACCTCAAACCTCTTCGCCTTGAGAGAAGGGCTCCATACAGTTGGCCCGGGAGCAGTGTAGGGATCAATTGTTGGCAGCTTGTACAAGCTGTAGGTGATTCCGGGATCGGCATAAGTGTATCCTCCCACAAAGCCGAAATTCTGGCCAGGGATAGTGGTTCCGCTACAGGTCACCTTGATTTGTGTGCAAGAAGGATAGACTATACAACGTTAGCGAGGCTCGTTTCCGGGTTGAAGAAGGGATGGTAACAAACATTGTGCACCGCGGGCACTGTTGGAAGCGTAGGCAACATCAGCCTCATGCAAGCCAATGATCTCGGCACGGATAAGGTATTCTCCGGGGGCTATCCAAGCGGGAATAGTAAGACCATGACAGCCTTTGTTGGCGATGAGTTTGTCCACAGCCCAGGTTCCCCCACTCAACCCCTCACTAGCTATCTTTGCCCAAACGGCACCATTACCGTTGCTGGAGGCGGAGGCGATTACACTTGAACGGGACCTTTGTGGGACTATAACGCATTCCAGGTCAGCCGCTATTCAAGGAATATCGTTGGAACATGGGGAGGCTGTCACCGCAGCAATAGTGTCGTCTCCGCGAACATCATGGTACCACTCGAACTCGAATGTTGCCCCAGAGGGTACCTCGAGAGTCTGGGGGATAGCTGTTGCGCCGTTGACGTTACAGTTGATTTGGGTGCCGGTAATGTCCTTGACTGGGTTGTTGCTGTTCTCATTTGTTAGCTTCGGGCATAAGAGCTGATGGTTTTAAAAGTCGCATACTTCGGGGCAGAGCGGACTTAAGTGCTACGCCCATCTTCTTTAAATTCTCCATTGATCAAACGCCGTACACTCTTGTGTGCGCGTTCGCGCATGCCACCAGGCAGGAAACAATCGGGACGAGAGTTGAGACCCCCATTGTGCTTGCGAGAAAAGATTGCGAATGTCAGGGTAATGCAGCGAGTGAGAGATGGTGAGGTGCGGTGGGTGAGGAGGTATCAAATGGTGGTCCCTCTCCTCCCTTTATATACAAGTTTACTCACTATCCCTACTGAGATATCCAGTTAGACTTCCCAAGGACTGTGGAAAACTTTTTCCATCTGTTAAACGGCCCGAGAATACCTCTTACTACTTTCTACAGTCGTTGAATCATAGTATCACCCATCAGAAACCCCCAGGTGTATTTTTCCAGAGGCATAAAAAATCCCAATTCGGCAAGGATACCAGAGTTTACCCCTACCTGTGCCCCGCAAAATTTTTATCTGATATGATCTACAACCATTCTAGATGGATTAACCTCCGACAATAATTTCCCCGAGGGATCCGGTAAATTAATTCCCCGAACTCTGCATGTCACTTACTGCATCCGTGCTTTAGTACCGACAGCCACTACCGGCTGCGCCATCTCTCGGCACGTCAAGAAAAATGACACTTCTGAATATTGAAACACTAAAGTGCCCAGAATTATAGCTTACCAAGAGTACCTGGATTTCAAATAGGGTTGCGAGGCAAGGTACAAATTTAATGGAATATCATACTTGTGGGGAAGGATTGATGGCAGTAATGTTCCTGAAATTGATATTCCAGGCCGCCGGGCCTTTTTGCCTGTGTCGCCACACCAGGCCATGTTAGAGTTTAACCCCCAGTCTTGATCTACAAGATATACTTTGCACGATCGGGGGTGAATTATTACAGCACAAGTGAAAGAATGAAGGAAGGTTGAAGAGATTATACTAGAATTGGTAGTGATTGCTAGAGTGAAACATGGTGGGTACTCTAGCCATCTTGTTCAGAGTGCTGCTAGCGCGGGTAGCATTTCGGTAGTCTCCAGCCTCTTACTTGAGCGGGTACAGTGCCGTACCTCATGTTTAACGTCGTCTCTATAATTACCCTACAACCAGCATATAAAATCCACATTCCACTATATAATAATACCCTCCCTAGACAATAATAAACTCAGACTACAGTACACCTGTAACTCACCTCCACATTCCCAGGTCAAGTTTCGCATATACCCATCACACCAAATATAAACTTGTTCACCACAGATATTATAATACAAGATGCACGGAAATACCGGTATCCAGCGCGCGTACGGGTACAGTACAAACATGGACACTTCCACCGCAATGAACTCCTTTCCTAGCAGACGTGCTTTAATTGAGCAAGTAGATCTTGATTACCACGGCCAAGATCTAACAACGGGCTTACCGTACTAAGGATATCAACCTCAACTGGGACCACCCGCAAGCAAAATAACAAGCATCCATACCCAGCGCACCATCATATCATGATAGCAT
>ML120365.1:268947-297443 GCA_003788595.2 Choiromyces venosus 120613-1
CCCACGACCAAGTGCAGCATACGGCGGGCCAAACATACTCGAGGCGCAAACAAGAATTTACTTGTACCCCATTCAACCTACCCACCTACCTCCCCACTATTACACCAACACACCAATAACACCACACTAACCCCCCCCGGGAACCACCAACCCCACAACACACACATAAACCAAAACCCCCCAACCCAACCCCCCCCCCCCCCCCCCCCCCCCCGCACCCCAACCCAAACATCACACCCCCACCGCCCCCAAACCAAAACCCAGACCAAAACCACCCACGATCCACAAACAAGCACACCACCAAACAAAAGCACAAAAAGAGCAAAACCGGCCCACCAAACCTAAACACCCCAAAGAATACACCCCGCACAAACACTAGTACCAGCACAAAGAAGCGCTGCCACGAAAATTCCGGCAAAAGCAACATAATCACCAGCCTTCTTGATATGATGTTATGCCCGCCCGCCCTACCACCCTTCCTGGCAGGCAGGCAGGCAGGCACAAGTACCCAAGGCAAAGAGTGTGAAGCGCAAGGTTAATCCCGTTTGTCAGCGTGCTCACTTCCACGGATTGCATGCACAGGCTAGACTTTGTCTTGCGGCGGGATGGGATGGAATGGACAAAAGTTATTGATGGAAAGTAGCTGCTCGTAATGTTGCTTTCGTCTAGTTTTGTTGTTTCCGGGGGGTTTTTTTTTCTTTTGATTGGATTGGATTGGATATGGGCTGATTGTGTTTACTTGTAACTTGTGCGATGCGAGTTGGTGTATATTCCCGGTGGTGTGTTAAAGTACTGACTTTGGTGCCATAAGGTAGACTATCAGGGAGGGAGGTAAAGTTAGTTGGTTAGCATGTTTATGGAAAAGCTATTGCTAGCACACGGTATGCAGTTGACTACTTTACCATAGCATGGGACAGGACACCAGTACAAGCCTTCTTCATAACTTGAGTAGAGTGCTTCGATTCTGCACCGATTCAAGTCAGGATCCGGGATCAAGTGCTCTGCACTCACTCAAGCACACATCCAAGCCAGCCTCCTACTAGGCTTATTTAAAAATTACCCATCTACCCATCCATCCATCTCTCAATCCACCTTACAATATAAACAAACCCTCCAAAAGGGCGAACCACTCACCACTCAGCAGACACCCATACTTATCATCTCAACCAAAACACCCGCAAGCAAACCCAATAATCCCAAACAAAAACAAAAGAAACAGCAAAGAACAAACTACTCTTGTCCCAACAAAAGAAATATACAAAAACAAGAGGGAAAACACCCATGCCATGAATGAATGAACAAACAAATAGACGTCGTTTAGACTACCAATGCAAAGACAAACAAGTCTTTTTACGGAACCTCAGTTTCTACACCTGGCCTTCTAGGCTCCATTGCGAATTTGCCCTTTAGGTCTTTCCCCTTCCCTACCACGCCTCTTCCAACCCACGCTAACGTCCGCGTGCCCTTCCACTGCATAGCGCCCCGTTCCCGTCTGTGCAACTCTCCGATTGATTCCTTCCTACGGCTTAATCTTCGTTTGATGCCTTCTATCGGGCTCCGCCCTTCGCCTGTTTCTTCCTCGCCGCTATCTGTGTCTTCCCCACTGCTGTTGCCTGAACTACCGCTGCTTGTTAATGATGCATCGTAGTGATTGTGGTGGTAGTCGGTGCATTTTACTGCGCGGCATATTTCTTGCATTCCATCGAGTTTCCGATGCGTTGGTGTTAGACCTCTTCCGAAGCGTACGGTTAATACCACGCTCCCCACACACCGGCCGACGCCCACTGCGTCTCCGCAATTTTGGACGAAGCGCTCAATATCTTCCGGATGGTAGACGCCTAATCGAACAGTAGTGTCCTCGTCGTCCGGAATATCCTTCAGCCAAAGCATGGCCACTGCAAGACATTTATCACGCCGGACAACCGAATCTCTTCTAAAGTAAAGTATGCATGGCACGGAATATCGGTGTCGAACTGATAAACGAAACCGTTTATTCTCCAAGGACCATCCAGGAGCAGCGGAACCTGCAACAACTTGGTGCGCGTTTCTCTTGCTGAGTGGCGTTCGAAATGTGAGATACCCAGCGCCCGCAACGTGTGCATCAGCGATATCTTGTGCGGAAATGAACTTTGATACAATCTCCACCGAACCAATATCTGATCCCAACATCTGTTTCGGTAATGAGGTATTGATCGCACGGAAGAGTAATGATATCCTAATCTTTCCATAGCCCACACCTCCCTGGATAGGGTAATATCTCGAGATAACACTCGAATTCTGAAACACCCTATCCAACTTCAATTCCACAACACCCAATATAGGATCGCTCTCCCTATTCCTTGAATCTTCAACAACTACCAGCACAGTGCTTTCCCTATAATCCCTTACAAATCTTTCCGTACCGGCGTTGAAGAAAGGCTTGCTAGTCATCGGTTTTATACGAGTCTTATATATCTTCTGATGATCGAGAATGATTGAACAATACGCCGATGGAAGGTTCGAAGATTCCTCCTCCTCAATTGCTTGGGTTTGTTCCTTTCGAAGATGAGGGTTCGAACGAGACTTTGTGCCGCTCACTGTATGAGTTTCGAGAGCAACAATATTATGAATCTGAATAGAAAGAATGCCCGAAGGGAGAAACGGCGATGGGGGAACATAGGCTGCACGACAATCCTTAGTCATAGGCTTACTATCCGGTGATGATTTGAAGTCGGGATGGTTCTTTGATCCCATTAATCAACTGTTAACAAGCCGGATAGCTTTAGGGTAACTCACCTTCATGTCATGCGGCAACCTCTCGTCAGCACCATCAGTACCAGTACTTTCATTCAACTCTGCTTTTCCATGAAACACTACCGACCAATTTAAATGGCCGGGCACTGTTTGCCCTCTCTCGTACCCCCGCAAACTATCCCTTCTCCTGTAAACCTTCCCCCGATTCCTCACCAAATCCGTGACATCAATATCCGTTTTGCCAACCATATCATCCGCGGTAAACCTATCCGAATCCCACAGGTCCACGCTCAACATCTCACTCGCCTTTACTTCGTCCGCATTCACCAACAGTACAGCAGTTTCGTCCCACACAGGATTTAAATCACCAAAGATAATCCTTGTAGACCAAAGCGGCTTCGCAAATTTCGAGTAGCTCAATGTTACGTAACAGTCGCTTTTACCGTTCAGATCGGCTGCCTTCACGGCTTCCGCCGAGTGGATATGCACTACGAGTACTCCGATAGCGTTGGTATCCTTTTTGATATCATCCCCGTTTAGAATTTTAGAAACATCAAGGGTGTAATTTGACGGAGCAACATATGATTTCGCTGCGGTACGGATGGAGGAATTCACAAAGTCACTGATAAGCGGAAGGTTCATGACATTGAAAAATCGTTGATTGAGCGGGACGGCAGCTATCTCGATCTTCGGCATGCCGAGAAGGGTAAAGGTTGCGAGTTTGATGAAGGGAGGGTCAGGGATCGTTTGCAGTTTCAAGCGACCTAGTAAGCGTGAGCGAAAAAGCAATCACGATTAAGATTTGGAGTCAAGGCGAGTCTCACATGTCCCAGTGCAACCACGAAGCTCAACCCACACAGCTGAAGATTTCTGTTAGCGGAATTCGCCAAGGTAAGGATACGGAAAAGGAAACTCACGAATCGGTGTTCCCAAAACCCCCTTTACTCCTAATGTAAGGTGGATCAATAAACTTGCATTTTTCGCCTTGCTTGCCGCGTCGCTGTTGCTTGGACTTGCTCTGTAGGCAAAAGCAATTTCCAAGGAGACCCATTCACCGACCTCTTCCTGCTCGTTCAATCTCTCATTTGCGCCCTTTCCACCACCCTCATGGAGCCACCTCATGGACAAAATGCGAATTGGTGTAGCCCCTTGACCAACGCTCGTAATCTTGACCTGGTTCACTACAGGTGGCATTGACGCTTGCATAACATCCTCAATCAGGTCGACGAGAGTAGAGAAGAGGTCAGCATTTATTTGAGGCCATAGTTTCGAGATGGCACCGTTAAGCCATTCCACCGATTCGTTGCCGTCCGGGCCGTGAGTGTTCATTCTCTAGTTGATTCAATCAGTTAAACCGACATCTACAGCGATACAAATAACAAACCCGGTTCCCGCGATCAGATTGTTCATAAAACACCACATCTGCCCAAAGACCCTCTACGCGCCGCCACCACGATATAGCACTCCCGATAACGATGAAGATGGATATCGAATACGGCAAGCGAAGCACGCCATTGAGGATGACAAATGTCGAAGCTATGAAGGCCATATACTTTAGCGTGAAGCTCCGGAACTACTCACGTTAGCAACAAGTCGAATGAATGAGGAGGTGAGGTAATAATGAGAATTACCTCTTCCATGAATTGAGACCATAAGGTTGGTGGGTAAGCATCTGGCGGTGTTCTTGGAATTTCGGGCGGAGGGGCATATTTAGCATCACAGATCTTGATACTATCAAACTCACCCCAGATTAGCCAAGACAAAGGCCACAGAAAGTGAATCCCCCATACCAAGGAAAATAAAACTCACTCTCTCCCAGTAATTGGATCGGAAACCACGGTGGAATGCTCCTCTACCTTCCTCCTCCCCTCCTCCTCCAGCTGATTGTCCGGGCTGACCTGTCGATGGGGATAAATCTCCCATAGAGAGTCAATCCTGGGCACCGGGTTTCTCCCCGAGTAGAATCGAGGGTCCGGCTTGAGTTGGTTGACATTCTTCCTCTCAAAGCTGGTGGTAGAGTGTTCGGGGACGGAATCAAGACTCTCGGCGGAGGAGCTGTTGGTCTGGAATGAAGGACTACTGGCTGGTCTGGAAGAGCAATTCATGATGGCCCGGGGGACATCTGGCTGGCAATAAGGTTAAAAAGGAGGAGGAGAGGTGAAGGCAGACAAGCAAGGTGAATTAAGGTGTCCGCACGGTACAGTAGAATAGAAATTAAGCTAAGGTTTGCTTCCCATCAACTCTAACCATCCGATTGATTACGTAGGATAAAACGGGAGGGAAAAGATGAAAGCTTGGCCAATTCCCCAGTTCGTGAACATACTCCGAGAAGAGAGGAGAGAGAGAGTTGGGAGTTGAGGGAAGGTGTAGACACCTTACTTACAGGGGCTTAGACTAACCCAACCTCCTAGTAAGTGTTCCAAGGCGTTGGCCAGCGTCATCCCCGCCCATTTCTTTGTTGCCGTCTCCCGAAAGGCTTAGCTTGGATCATGGAGCGAAAAGCGTTACGCGTTCAAGTGTTGGTATTACCTTACGAGTATGTAACTCTATACCGCCCATCATCAGGGTGATCCGAGAACTCGTCCCATGTGTCACAGTAAATTACTGGCTTCGGTAAGTCATGACAACTGTCTGCATATCATACCGTACATTACCGTAACCCTGTGCCGTGCTGTATTATCCTCCATAGAGTTCAACCCATCACTATAGCACTGACACTGACCGACACCTGAAGAAGAAGAAAAAAGTGAGCATTCGATACTTGACACGCTTCGTAGATGACGTCGTGCCAATGACAAATAGAGTAAAAAAACCCCTAACCCTGACAAGAGCAAGTGATGGGGGCTCGTTCGGATCATCTGTTTTACCGCTGTTGTCCCAGCTCAAGGGGGCTTCCTCTCACCCTTCTTTCCCAACGAGTCTCCAACGCCGCCTTGGAAATTCAAATCATTGGTTCCTGCTTCGTTACGAGCACTGGGCGGTAATAGAAGTGAGTCCGATGCGCTAGGTCAGCTCGAAATCCAAGGTTAGTATTCGCTCCGACCGATCCCCGCGACCATCACTGCAAACACAAATTATCACTCACATTTTGTTTTAAAATCTCGTACACCATCACACCGTTGCGACAACTCTTCGGGAGTGAACGCGTAATCGTCAAATGCTTAATGGAGGCGCCTCATCTCATCGATAGGCCATAATCCAATGGAAATCCGCCTGCCACGTTCACCATCATACCGCTTTTACTGTACGGTACAGTACAGTACAGTCCTCCCCGGGGCCGTGACGAAATACCAGGCCGTGACAAACAGGGGTATTTGGCAAGCAGATTGAATTCGTCAAAGCAGGGTAACAAAAAAATACCTGTTACTGATCCCTGTTCGTCACGGTCTGGTATTCGTCACGGCCCCGTGGAGGACTGTACTCGTAACCTAACCCAACCGCGCCCCAAGCCACAGGGCAGCACCTAGCACCACAGAAAAGACTAAACCAGTCCCTTCAATTTTCAAGGATAGCTTAAGCTTAGCCTTGATACGATAGCTCCCGTAGAGTCCTCGGCCACATCATCATCATCATCGTAGACGGGGTGTGGCTTCTCTCCTTCAGAACTTGTTGGCAGGTTGCTTGTATGATACCGCGTGTATGATACCAGCCTCAACCCCGAGTGGCGGAGGAGACACAGCACAACAGAGCTATATATAGTTCGGAGAGGGCTGCGATCGTGGAGTAATTTATTCGCAAGATGTTACTGCGCGCTTGGATTTCTGCTCGTACTCGGGGCAGATAAGATACTTGGGTCAAACAACCCCTAATCACCGATAACTTGGATTTCTTGGTGTTATGGGGTAATGGAAAACCCTAACCCTGTGAATTCGACTTCAACTTTGGAGGGTGCGTGGCGGGTTGCAGGTGGGGGATGGGTACGGCAGAGTGTTAATACCGAATCACATAATGCTATTGAAGAAGTTGTTGTCAATGCTATACAAGACGAGAGTCTTCTTAACCCATTGGTGCTAATAGTCTACGGTGGAAGAACTGCAGGACTCACCGAATAGCCACCCAAATGTACTTCTTCAATCATAACAAGCTATGTTTTGAGATAGTGTGCACAGAGTTTGGTAGACTCGTAATGTAAGGTGCCGGGAGCGTCAGGATTACTCTTAGTAAATGTCATGGGAGAAGGACTCTAAATACACGATCAATACCGACAACCATATCTGAATCTCATAAGTAGACCCCGCGCTATGATCGTAATCTATGCCACGTGGATTACCTCCCCATCGATTTGAACGTCTGTATCTACCGTCGCAAAAATTCCACCTCACAATGAGTGAGGATAGCGATATAGAATTCGTTATTGGAAATGATATTTGAGGCGTTTAGTCACTTAAGCAGTTCTGCCCGCAGAGCTTACCATAGATAATAGCCGGTTCCCCTCCTATTTCGCGTCGCCCATAGTCGGTAAAAGCAAGTGTGATACAAAGAGAAATACATGTCAACTATCTTGACAAAGTAGTACAAAAAAAATGATAAATAAGTTACCTTATTTCAAACAAACTCTACACAATCTGCATCGCCGTTAAGAAGGCAAGGAAGAATATTCAGGTTGTAGATATTAAGACAAAAGGAGCACTCTACGACTGTTTTATCGATGCTCGCAAGGCTTGGAAGGAAAGAAAGAAAGCAGTCAAAAATATCAAAACTTGAGGTGGGATTATTCCTGCGAAATTATTGACAGACCTGAAAAGAACCCTACTACCAAAGATCTTGATTCTGATTCTTCATATATATATCATTAGATTCTATTGCTAGGAATGCCGATTTTGTGGAGCTTGATTGGAATAATGTAGCTTATTTATCATGTTTTTTTTTACTACGTTGTCAAGCTAGTTAACATATATTTCTCTTGGCGTCACACTTACTTTTACCGACTATGAGCGATGCGAAATGGGAGGTGAACCGGCTATTAGGCCTCTGGTCACTGGTTATGTTCTATTTAGCCTAATTCTTATTTCTTGCTCGGCTCAATCATTTTTAGCGGGGGTTGGTGTTGCATTCCCATATGCAGGTTTGTTCTTCATCCGACTTCAACAACATTCAGACAATTCGATGTGATCCGAGTATTAGGGAGGTTCTGCTATTTTTCTTAAGTTATACTTTAGTTTTTATTTTTGCCAGTGGCATTAGTGAAAATACCTGATTTCTAAAGTACAGTTTTGAAGTGGGAGACTCTTAAGAAATATGAGTCATTGTAAGTAACAGCCTGAGGTCTTTGACCCTGAGTGGCCGAACCCATCCCACTCCTGTTGTATCAACTCACAGCCATCTAGCTCATACCACCGAAACCTGAACACAGCACCCAGGCCACAAACTGCCGTGACATCTGCACCTTTGATAAAGAATGCCACTGGAACAAGGCTCACCATTGGAGGAACCTGAATGATCTCAACAAACAGTAACAACTCTATCAAATGCTGCACTTGGACCACTGGAGAGTGTAGGTTTGGGTAGGATTATTTCTAGCATAGCAGACCCTGGAAACAATAACCTCTAGCTAGTAGTTTTCTCAAACCAACAACAGCACCTTCTATTCTTGCTTCTCCTTGTGATAATGGTTTTCCAGCATCAGCACAGGTGTCGCCTTGCGATTCAGGAGGCCGAAGAACGGCAACACCAGAGATTCCACCCCTACCAGCCACCAATTAGCTATGTTCCACAAGTATTTACCCTGGATACCTGTGGATGGGATGATACAGACTGTATTGAATATCTTAGGTAAATTGAACCCTCTTGTAGAAACTGAAATGAATTGCAAACTAAAACTTAAAATCTATAATATGAAGATTCACAAAGACAGAAATACGTCACCTGGTTCAACTCTTTCAACTAGACTCACTCGGAGGAGGAGGCTAGAGATATGGGTATCGGCCACATCCAGAGGAAGTGATCTGTATCCTCCTTTTTCGGCTTTCAAGTGGGCAACGATTGAAGGATCTACTTAAGATATTTGGCACTTCTCAAGCACGGCTATCGACTATCTTTAATGATATTGTATTATGGTTACTACAGCGATATGGTAAAAAGCTTAAGTGGGATGAAAACCACCTATCTAGGACAAAGCTAATTGAATATGCCCCTGCTTTCAAGGATACAACTGGGCTTTCAGGTAAGACTATCTGCAGTCACTACCTTCCAGTTTATTTTATTGGGCTATTGGTTTAACATATTAGAGGTAGGGATCTGGGGATTTGTAGATGGGATGATGAGGCCATTTTGCCATCTGGGCTATGATCAGCAAAGCTTCTACTCAGGTTTCAAAAAGGCACATGGTACTAAGTTTCAGAGTATCATGACCTGTGATGGACTATTGAGTAGCTTAGCTGGGCCATTTCCGGCCCCAGTAGGGGATTGGATTTTGTGGGAACGCTCAGGTGTGGCTGACCAACTAGGGAAGATTATGGGACTAGGTGATGAGGCATTGTATGTCTATGGTGATACTGCTTATTCACCAGCATTTGGAATAATGGGCCCATTTCGTGGAGATAGTATGATACCAGCTGAGGAAGCAGTAAATGTTGTCATGTCAGGACATAGAATTGTAGTGGAATGGGGGTTTGCACATATAGTTAACTACTGGTCCTTTGCTGTATTTAAACATGGTTTGAAACTTCACCTTTCCCCTGTTGCTGCCTATTATATGATAGCTGTTTTGCTTACAAACTGTCATACGTGTCTCTGTGGGGGAAATCAGACTTCGGAAAAGTTTAGGATGGATCCACCGTCAGTGGAAGAGTATTTGTATTTAGTGGACCAGTTAGAGGAAACTTATATTGAAAACTAGGAAGAAGCAGAACCAGATTTCAACAAATCAAGAATAGTTACAGTATTGCACTGCACCTGTACAAGAGTCTTATCAATTTCCTCCTGCTTCTCCTCCATCCTATCCATGCGCCTTGCAATAGAGGTAACTTGACCTATAACCTCTGATCCTACTTCCAAATCCATTTGAACTAGTAGCTCCTCCTCTCTCTTTTGCCCTTTGTTCCCCCCTTGTGCTAGTAGACCATCAGCGATTTTGTCCAATACCTTTGTTAACCCAATATTTTCTGCAGCAATCTCTTCATCTAAATGCTTTCCCTGATCTCGAATCTTCCTTCTCTTTTCCTTCAACCCTTCACCTTTTTTTTCTTTTGCCTTACTCTTAGATAAAACAATAGCTGGACTGCCCACTACTTGGATATCAGAATTGCCTGGACTGCTTGCAATAGGTGCACTACCGGTGCCGGAATCTGGCAGTGATGCTAAAGCTTCCTCAAAAGTCCGCTTACTGGAGAGTGTAGATATCATATTGTGGTGATGAATCTCACTTCGAACCTTGTCCACCTCAGCAGATTCTGAGCTTGCGATAGCTGGTTTTACTGATCCACGACCATCGCCATTCTAAAAAATAGAAGAAATAGAAATTAGTATCCTTATTCAGGAAAGACATATTATAAATTTATCATAATTCTTGAGAAGTGCTTCTGCCTAACGTTGCTAGGGTACAGATACACATACCAAGTCTACTCGCTGCTTCCACTTCTCCATAGACTGCTCATACTTGCCATCTGGTTGAGCGGTTCCCATTTCGCAGGAACGGGATGCCATCAAAATTGCATAGTCGTCTCACATCTTCCGCATCATCTGAGATGGATTTTTCACTGGCCTTCCCAGTTGTTGACTTGCAAGTCTAGCTACCTTTTTCCAAAACTCCCCCCCGACCACCGGGAACTGAATACTCTGGTGTGTACAGGAGGCAAAGATGAATAATGACAAGCTTTTCATCTTTTGTTAGACAAATTCACTCATCCTGACCTTGAGCACCGGTTGGCTGGGCCCCAGAAAGATTGTAGGGGTTGGGTGGTACGAAGATACTTCCAGCATTCTGGCCTGTACTGTCTGACATTGTGGGATGATGGAGTGATGTCAACAAGCAATAGTTTGATGTAAACAAAGTGCTTTAAGAAATTTTCTTAATTAAGAACATTTCTTAACTCTACTTTTGCTGCATGCCACACAATGCTACACCCGCTTCTTACTAGCAGGGTCATAATCCCTGCCGTTGCCGTGGAGATAGTGAAAGTGTCGTAATTAAGAAAAATAGCAGAACCTCCCTATTGTGTCTAACGGGGTTTGTCACTACGGTACATGTTTTCTAACATTAACAACCAGCAGGTTTTCATTATTACGGATTATTTGTTGGATGGGATATCTTTGATTACTCTCCTACCTGAAGGAATATGGGTGTTGCTTCGTGGCGGCTGCTAAGGGTTTGCTTGACGTTGAGAGTAAGTTAAGAGACTCCCCTGGATTTTCCGGTAGGATGTTTTCCTAGCAACATTCTTCTTTTCCTCCTCTTAGCGTAAATCTCTGTTATCCCCTGCAGTGTTGATACTGCCGAATTTCCCAACATCTCACTAAATCTTGGCAACTAGCGTTAGTGATGACCCGTTGCTAGAAAGGAGAGTATCGAATTCCCAGGTTTGGAAGTTTACCTGGTGATGGGACTTCATATATGCTGGTACACTCAGAAGTACGCAGGATATCATTGCGGTTATCAACTCAACGGGGCTAAGTGAACTGACAAAAGGGAAGAAATTATTCTGGCGTATTCCCCTGTCTCCCAGGCGTACCTACTGTTTCACTACGCCGGGCACGATGATCCATCCCTACCGCTTCTTGTTTCTGGCTAAGATCCTCCTATGATAGCAGAATCTAGCGTGATGAAGGGAATTCGGCACTATCAACACTGCAGGGGATAGCGAGGTGCGTCTGTAGGTACTCGAGTACGAACAAAATGCGAGTTTGCTATCCCTTTTTGCACCCGAGTAGCAGTTACTAGAGTGCTATTGGTATTGATTGACGTCTCATCTGGGTCGGCAATTGCAAAGTGCAGTTGTGTCTAATAAGTCCTCGTACAGTCCCTGGCAATGGTACTACCGCAACCAACGGCAATGACCACCATAAAAAAACAAAGATATCACTCAATTAAAAAAATGGGTAATAGTAGAAATAAGAAATAACAATTTAACAATACTACCATTTTGTATGCTCTCTATCTGCATCCAGTAGAGCCTGAAGTCTTTCATGCATTCTCTCAATCCACCCATCCAATGTCTCCTGAGGAATCAGATCTCACTCTTCCTTTGCTGCCTGAAATAATTCAGCAGTACTATGAGGTCTACTTTCCACTTTGGAGAATTGCTTTTTGAGGGCACCTTTCAGAAATGCTCAGGCATTTTCAATTGGACTGAGATCTTGGGAGTTCAAGTTGGGGGGCAAGGCAAACTTTTATATCTATATTCCTCTTGCAATTTATTGCTTTCCAATCCAGCATACTATGGTGCATTATCAGCAGCCATAAAGATAGTTCCTGGAACTCTGTTTATTACTTCTATGAAGGAGATAAAGTATGGCTGGAGAATCTCAGTTGTATATTGATAGGAGTTAAGGCCAAGTCTATCTTTTGTACTAGTCCTTCCCTTCCCCCCTCCTTACAAGAATTGACTGAGTCTTCCCTTCATCTATAATTGCAGTATAGACACCTATATTGGTGTGCCCTGACTTAAAGCTGGGCTTTAAGTTTTTTTCTTCCAGCTCTTCACCAGGTCTAAGTCTTGCCTTCCTACCCACTATATTTGGGTTATATTCAATAGTAGCTTCATCATGATCAACAAAAACCACCTACTTCCAAGCTCTTGTTCAGTTCCTCCTAATCCTGCCAAATACCTTCCTCTGATCCTTCTGTCCTTTCCTCCAAAATGATTTTTTTCTGGGTATCTTGAGCTTAAAACCAGCTTCACCTAAGATCTTATTGATAGCATCTTTGCCAAGTCCAATATTGTCTTTTTGTTAATGTCTCTTAGTGTCAAATGGGGCTCAGCATCAATAATATCAAGGACTACTTGCCTTTTTGGCATTAGCAATCTTTGTTAGTCTACCAGATCTGGGGGTGGAGCCATGGTATTGCGGAGTTGCTCGATTGATGGCATAAAAAGCGATTGCTTGGCAACTGTACGAGGACTTATTAGACACGACTGTACGCCTTTCCTAATCGGGACTGTGAGTAGGTGTTTAAGATCCTCAGCTAATTCTCGACCTGGATTCCTGGAAGCAAGCATTGACTCAAGAACAGTACTCAGAAGCCCGAAGGTCAATGGATACCTAGACACGAGACAATTGGGAAATGGGTGTTTTACCATCATTCGTGGTTTTCAATAAAGAGCTTCCTTAATACTGAGTCCCATAACAACCGTTGATGCAAGGATTAGCCGCACAAGGAGCCCAACACAAACACATGCCTAACCAAATATCACCTCCAAGTTAAGGATCTCGGAACAGCAGGACCGCTATCCAGCCCACACGTTTTCTCGTACTGTGCCCGAGCATGTCTTGCCCTCAGTCGAGAGCTCCTGCTAATTCCTACTACTTTATCTTTCCATCACCCATATCCTCAATTAAAGTGCCACGAATTCACCAAATCCAGGGTTTTTGGCCACCAACCACGGCTTATTATATATTTAAACCAAGGTCCACGGTATCCAGGTCAAAAGAACTCGCAACTGCGACAAGATTTTCCGGAGATATAATACCCTCACCTCACAATAAAAAGCTTCAATAGTTCTAGAAATACCGGTATGCCTACAAAAATATTAGGATAAACTCCGTGAGGATCAGGCTAGCCCGATACAGGTACAGCACCCCCCACAAAGGCCCCGGAGAACCCCGCCATGTCTCCGTTAATTTGCCAAGGGTTTGAACATTTCGCAGGCTATTTTTTGAGTTTAATATATACTCCTCCGTCCCAAACGAAGCTATGTCGGGATACCGCCCCCGACAATATAATGCTTGCGGGATTCAACAAAGTCCGGTAACTGGAGGTGCTGCATATAAAGGGAAAGGAATTCTTTGTTTCTTGCTGGATGGATTGTTCGTCTTCAAACTAACAGCGAATATGTTGGGTTCTGTTTTCTCGAGTGGTTTTTTTTGGCGCGGCCGCGTTTGCGGCGTTGGTGAATGCACAATCGGCCGTTTGGGGGCAAAGTGCATCTCTAGTTTGATAGCCAAGACCCGACTGCGAAGCTGTACATCAACGACTACAACATCGGGGGCACCGGAGCGAAGTCTGCGGCGATGTGCAGCCTTGTTAAGAAGTTGATCGCGGAGGGTGTACCCGTTGGCGGTATTGGCATGCAGGCGCACTTGATTGTGTGTAGTGTGCCGAGTACGCTCCAGACAAAACTGGGCTCAATTAGCTTCTTTGGAGGGTTGATGTTGCCATCGCAGAGTTGGATATCCGCATGAGGTTGCCGGCCGACGCAGCCAAGTTGGCACAGCAGGCGACGGATTTATAAGAATGTTGTTGCGGTGTGTGTTGATGTGCCGAGGTGTGTTGGTATTAGTAAGTTTTCCACTCATAAGGTGATTTGGCCATGGGGCTAATGGTTCTGTAGCGGTTTGGGATTACACCGACGTGAGTGTTCTCATCTACTCTTTTAATTGCTTTCGTCGTATGATACTAATGAATGCTTAGAAATGCTCCTGGATTCCCTTAGTCTTTTCCGGCCAGGGTGCCGCTCTTCCTTGGGACGAGAACTTGGCTGTGAAGCCAGCACATGCGTCCATCGCTGCAGCACTTGCCTAAACCAGATGACGGGGCTTCGGCAGTACGTTCCCAGCTATGAGCCCGAGTATATAATTGCAAGAATCAAATACAAAAACCGTTTTTTTGTCATCCAGATCTTTCCGAGTGATACACTGTGATAACACCCAATCACTCATCCACGAAAACACACAATGTGATTGACATCCAATCTTGCATCCTTTTGTAAAAAACAATCAAGTCAAACGTCTCCCTCGCCATAACCCCCCCACCAATAAATAAATAAATAACCCCATCACCCCCAAAATCTCTCTCCCCAACCCACCAACAAAACAAAAAACAAAATATAAAAATCAAAAAAATCCAACAACCAAATCAACACCCCCCACCACCCCCTCGCAACTCCCCTCAGCCCCCACCTTAACATCCCGGGGATGAATCTCCACATACCCCACCCGCCCCAAACACCAACGGCACACGAAAGCGCCCTGGTACGGCGGACTCCCGCGCACGCCACACTCCCAGCACTCGTAACAAAAGTCTGCGCAATCACTCTTCTTGCACCCGCGCAGCCCGGGCGGGACTATGCGCGGGGTTTGGAGGAACTTGTTGAAGTCGTAGTAGGCTTCGTCCTGATTCGTCATTTCGATGGCGCAGGTGGGGCAGTATATGTTTGTTGCGGAGCAGCAAGTGCACGGGGATGGTGGGGAGGAGGAGGAATGGGGGAGGCAGGTAGGGCAGATCCAGCGGCGGCGGGTCTCGCGGTGGAGGGGCGGGGATTGTCGGCAGTACTTTCCGGGATCAGCCTTTTTGCACGATTGGCGGAGAGGAGCGGGGAGGAGGATACCTTGCAGGCGTCGAGCCAACACCCCGCGCGCCCACATATTTTCACGTCCATGTCTTCGTTTGGATTTTCTGCGCGGAGTTGGTGCTGGATGGGCTTTAGGAAGTACATTCCCTGCGGGAAGCCCCAGCAAGGAGGCCCCGGGCAGATTCTTATACACCGGGAGAGAAGGCTCTGGTGTGCGTTTGGGTTGCGGAGGTTGAGGGTGCGATGCAAGATGGAGTGGGCGAGGGAGAGGTTGTAGATGTCCTTGGGGATGAGGTGGGTGATGAGGTGGCGGAGGATTGGGTAGAGGGAGATGGCTTCGAGGGCTCTTGTTGTTGGTGGTGACATGATTTGGTTGGTGGCTTGCTCGGCTTCTGGAGAATAACACATGGCCCCGGGGAGATGTGGGGAAACTGCTAAAGTATAGTATTGGGGGATTGTTTGTTTCGGGAGTGGGGTGAAGGGTATTGGTGAACTAGGTCAAGTAAGAGAGGATTGGCTATTTAACCAGTTCCCAGCTCGAGAATCTATCTTGAAAAGCCTACTAACATTCGGCCCAATATCATCAGGAAAAGGGATATGCACCGTACAATATTACGAGGCCATCCTTGATTCCGTATGATACAATCTCAGGCCGGGCGTTACTTTACTGATGATTTCCTCCTACAAAAAGAAAGTTTATTTGAATTACCGAAGTTCTTTTGTGTAAACGGGCCGGAGGTGCTCCCGGTATAAAAACCGATATCACCCTCTTTAATTCACTCGTTGATATCAGACGAGGCTAGATAGGTTGGTAACAGCTTCTCCATCAGCAGTGTAACGGCCGTGAAAGAAGCACCTGCCTCGTAGACGCAGGGGAGAAGCATATACCTCTCTATAAGAGTGACGCCTGGATCGAATATAGAAAATCGTGGAAATTAAATATAAGCATTCTGAGAAGAATAAATTTAACCCTGCAAATCATGTCTGGATCTGTGAATTGATACTTAGAGTTGATATTGCGGCCAGTGTTATGCTGAAGCACCAACTCGAGGAACACAAGCAAAACGTTGCCCCTGACACTTCTTGTGAATGGCTGATAATTCTCGGGAATTTTCATAAAAGATTATAGAAGACCGAGAGTGTACAATTAGAGGGGAATTGTGGTAAACAATAAGGTTGCATGGTGAGCTTTTGCTGCCGTATAACTAACTAGGCAGGCTTTCTTTATTAATCATCACGATTTTTTTGCCCCGCCTCGCCTTCAACACAAACACTTGATTAGTGAGTCACTTCGGAGGAACGAGGAAGAGAAGGAGTTCTGGTTTGCGGTGGTTACCGCCACCCTGTCGACTACCCAACGAAGGAGAATATGGTAAATCTCAGGTTTTTGATATTGGATTCTCGTGCCAGACAAACTCCAGGCCTCCCAAATGGCCCAGTTACCTGTTCACCGTATGACACGTCAAATCTAAAGATTAGACCCAATCAGAGACAAACCAACCCCACCCGAAGTTAAGATAGCCCTCATATACCGTCTAGAACCATAGCTCTGGCTGAAACAGATATATCCATCGGTTGATGGGGGGAGCCGTTGAAAAAGAGGAGGGAGGTAGTGCAAACATGTTAGCGTAGTACAACTCGAGCAAAGTTTGGCTCTTTTACCGTCTCCAATCTTTTTTCCCCATGCCGGCCTTGACAACTAATATGCAAAGTCGGACCTAATAGCAATTATTTTGTGTAGCGAAACGTGCATGAAGCCCACGATAGCCCGGTCTCAGGGGTTTGTTTTGGAAGGCTCAGAGGATTTGGCTTGCGTACACACCTCGAAAACAAAAGGCGGCATGCTAGCCTCGCCTGGCACTGGCCGTGACTGGTGGATGTTTGCCTAACGGTTTGTTATTAGCTACCCTGAGATACTATATAAAAAAGGTTGGTTGGACAGTGCAATTACGCAGTTTCTTTCCTGGTGATGTTTGGGCGGCTGGTGAGTTGTGTGGTGGGGGATAAAAAGCGTGATATAACGGGCGGGAGGTTGGTCGGTGATGATGAGAGAGAAGAGTCGATAATCTACGAGTATTGAAAAGGGGCAGCTCTTAAAGATCGGACCTAAGCTATATATACCCTCTTGGTCTATATTCTGCAATATATTCTGCAGCAACGTGTGCTCACACGCCATGCAAAACACCCCGCACTTAGGAGACGCAATCTGCTGCTTGCCGCGTCACATCATATCACTCATATTCTCCCCAGCAAACCTCGTTGCCATCCTACCGAACAGTTGAAATAGTAACGGCAGGCAGGAAACTGTTCCATTTAAATAACTACAGGGGTCGTTGTGGGTGCCAGATAATGCTTTATCAAACACCTCTCCTTGGTACCACAAGGGCATCCCCTTGCTCTTGATTAGATGCAAAAAAAAAATCACAATTAACTCCGCAATAAATGCCACATTGTTTATCCAAATATTCAACAGCCTTCAAAAGGGGGGCCACTTTAAACACAGCCCTCAGTTTAATACAACTTTAAACCCTCCGCGTGCCACAAAGGTTGGGAGCGAGGTTCTGACTAGCCTGATGCTCCTGCCTGACAAGAATCGCAGCCTATCTGTCTTTAGTGGATGGCAAGGGGAAAACATGTCTTTACAGCTATAGCTGGGGTAAATTTATGATGATAAGTCCAGGATTCCGAACGACGAGAAAATTTAACGGTGATAAATCACATCTAATCACTCGCTCAGCCCATACGACTTTGAAGTTTGAAATTTTAGTTATGTAGGCCTGGCGACCGTAGTTTTTGTCTACCCAGAGCTGTACGAGATGAAGGAGAGAGAGGATTGACAAAGGGTAGATGGATTTAACTTGCCCTTCGCGTGAAAAACGTTCTTTTTGAAGGGAGTCGGGCAAACCAGGAAGGGAGGCCAAAGGGGTCAAAATCACATAACAGACGAACGACAAATAAAAGCAAGAGCAGGTTATGTGATCAGATATGAAATAGGGCTGAAATCCTTGAGTTCTAAAGAGCCGCTAGGTAAGGACCGACAATGGGATAAGAATGCCCCCTAAGGCTCAACACCTCCGAAACCACAACCAGTGAGTAAAACTAAAGGACTACGAAAAGAAGCTGTTGGAACATTTCGGAGACTACTTGAAACTTGCTAGTAAGTTGCCGGAGGTTGTTAGAAGATGGTAGATCACTGGTGGTGATCAAGGAAGTTTGAGGATTGTTGTCTGGCATTGTTGAAGGTTCCGGACAAGAGCGGAAGAGTGGAGAGAAGTGCGGACAAGTGTGGAAAAGTCACAAAGACACTTAGATATATGTTTTTCTTTATTCGGTGATGATGTTTCTGGGTTGAGAAGGAAACTGATAGGATACCGGAGAAGGTATTCAAGAGACTGGATTTGATACTATATGTATCACTGTGTTTTTCGTTAGTTAGAATGATGTTATGCGATTGATTTTCCGTTAAACATACCAATAATATTTTTACCTTCTTCCACAATCCCAGTTCCAATAGAAGCTTCATAGGAGCACAAAGGCCCTCATGAGAAGCAAGTGTTACTAGTCGGTAGCCCTGATGAGACTCCAATGTTCTAGAATTGTGGCATAGCTCCTTATACACATTGATATGAGATGTTTCATTCTAGATATGTTAACATATGCTGTATAAAATATTAAGTTACCTTTTCATCCCATAATTTGATCGAAACGCACACATGCCAACTACATACTCGCTGAAGGAAACACCGATTCATCGGAAAGAAATAAAAGTAGTATCATAGATCCAACAGGGAAGTCTGACATCCTAAAATCTCCCCTGATATAGTCCACCACTGGATACCTCAAGTTCATGTATCTTCCCCATCCTTTTCTATTTCCCTCATTAACACATTTTACCGTTTTCCAGACCAGTGAAGTGGCGCTCCCCGTTCTTGGCATCACTCCAGATCACTCGTGCATATGTGGAGCTCGTATCAACGTTTCCTTTCTTTCCGCTGTTATTACCTAGTTTTCTTGTTTCCCTAGATTAGGGGGCTTTCTAGCTAGAAAGAAACATGTAGCTTTCCCTCTGCTCTGGTACATAAGGGCTAAGGATTGAGGAATATTCACCGATGGCTTATGATACTCAGAACTATTCAAAGCTGCCCGAAGTAGATAAAGTTAGTCCCTTGTTGCATGGGCTAGCTGAAATTAAAGCTACTATTCGAAGAACAGATTTACGAAATCTAAGGAGCTCAAACAGCCCTGCTGGAATGTATACCAAATTTATCTTGGTAAACAGAGCGATTCGAATGCCTCAGAATGATTAAAAGTTTTGGGAAAAACTCATTATTTCTTCAATGAAAAACTTTATCTAATATACTGGGCGATTGAGCACAATTTTCCGGTGATATGGGGTGACTTCAAGTTTCCTATGATAAAATGGAGAACCTCCTATTTCCATAACCCCATCTATTTTTCACATTTCAAGGTGTTTCGTGTTATTGCTTTCTCCTAAATGCCTGACGGATAGACTACAGTGCAACAAGCTCGGATTCCGAAGGATGCTAAAACAGAAAAACCCAAAGTTTACTGAATTTATGATATAGAGTGACAATTAGTGATGGGAAGAAAAACAACAAGAAATCACCACTTCTGGGCGTCACATCATGAGAGATTTGGGGCCCGCTGGGCGCGCAGTTTAATGCTTAAAGCTTGCCACAATAGCCCGTGATCGTGACTAGAGGATTTAGGCATTTTGGTCCAATTATACTACCAAAAAGTGTGAATATTTTGGTCACAACCACTGTTTATGAGACTGACCTTAACTTAGGTCGTAGACATTTTTTCCGCTTTGCTTCCTCCACTCACAGAATGCAGGTCCTTTTTCATTCCACTCCCCACCATGAGACGGGAGAGACATTCCGCCATCTTTGACATCTGCCACTACCCTATTTTTGCTATGGGAAGGTCATCGCGAGGCAAAATCGTGCCACGCATACATACAAAACTATATTCCAAGTTGCCCCCACCAGGATTCAGCATTCTTAGCACCCTTTCGGATAATAAAACGTGGAGAACGGCACACCAGGCCTTCTCCTTCCACACTTTTCTCCCTCATGCAGCCATGCTCTTATACCTTCTTTATTCTCCTGCTATAGCTACGAGATAACGCAGCATAGAATCTTGACGTCGAGAAAGTGTGCAACAGGCTTCAGGAGCAAAAAAAAGTACTGCACAAACCCCCACATTCCGCCTCATCCTTGTCTCCCGTTGCAGCAGAAACATGTACTGTACAATACTCGGATTGCCCTACCTACCACTCAGCGCTCGGCTTCTGGGAACCCACAGATGCCTTACTTCACCTCGCAGACCACCACCTAATCACCCAGGGTTCCCCCACTCCCTCCCGATAGGAAAATAAAAATAAAATAAAAAAAACTCTTACAGGGAAAAATTAAAATTTTCATCCGATCTAGCAGTTGATCGACAACCCTGGCGGCGATCCCACGTGATATTACCTGGGCCTCGAGATACTTTATCCAATAAAGTATTTGGAGGGGGAATGAGGGGCAATGAATGAGTACCTGATAACCCAGAGGGAAGCTGGTTGCGCCACGCCTGTTGCTGTTGCTACCGTAATTGCGCAACTCTTTAATTCTCTCCTTTTTTTTTTTTTTTACTTCTTGCTCCGCATATGCGCGTCTACCGCTAACTTAGCCGATTCGCTCGTGAAGTGCGAGTGATCAGCAATGATGAGAGGATGGGATAAAGTAGGTATATCATGCGGAGGGGTCGCGAAGGAGGGCATGTCATAGTTGAATTGGTAATTCAAGTTTAGGACAGGGTGTCTGGGGGTGAGTTATACCTCTTACTGCCTCGCCCTCCGCCCAGTATCCAACAAGGTAGATAACGCCTTCCTTCCCAGAACCACGATCACCCCCGGGTGTCTGGCAGTAGTGTGTTGATCGATTGTGTAGCTCTCTGATCTTGCCTATTGGAATTCGGATGGAGGACCGTTGTTCAATCCATGCGTTATCTCAATGACTTGTATCACTTATTGGATAACGATGCATGGGGGTATAAAATGCCCAATATACAAAGAATAGTCCAGGTTTCAAAGCCTAGGTATTGCTTGCACTGTAGATAGCTGGCTGCTGTCGTGTTTGTTACTCACCCGAGAATCAGGAATGTAGCTGTTCAGAAATTCTCAACTCAATAAGAGACGAGAAGGACTTCTTGAGTATTCCTTGTGTAGCACATACGCAGGTGGATAAACTCACCAAACTTCAATACGACTGTATACTATACTATGCTTGCCGTTGATTGGTTCTTCAGGACCTGACAAATATTTGCTTCCTTGGGTTGGTGGAATTTCTTAAAATGTTATTAACCCAAGGTGCTGGCTAGCCGGCTGTCAGCTTGTTCGAGGAAGTTCAGTCGATCTAGGCTCTTGAGGTAATTCCGTATCCCTCCTACACACAGTTTGGCGATCATCCTATCGGATTTAAAAAAATAATAGCCACCGGAGTCTCAACCTCAGTTTTGGTAACGAGCAAAAGGGGAGGTGGGAAAAGAAAACCGTATGATTATTTCACTGCGAAGAGTTTTTTTTTCCTTTCTCTCTAATTTTTGTGCAGCATCACATGCTGCGTTCTGTCGAGGTCAAGATACTTAAAAGGGATTTTTTTCATAAATGCATCTGGTAGAGTAGATGTCTGTTACCAATATTTAGAGCTCCAATGACAAGCTTGAGCTGTGTTCTGTCGTTCGTGTCCGATGGATAAGCCGGAGATGAACTTGTGCCTCTCTTTTTTACTACCGGATTGCGGGGCAGAGAATATCAGCGTGTGGGACGATCACAAGAATTGGGTGAACGTGTTTTGGTGATCGAGAGATGGTTCACGGTGCCCTGCTGGCGATTCCTAACCTGTTAAAATTCCTCCTATCATATCATAATCTTCCATCTTTTACTTTGAAGCCTGCGAAAAGCCTCTATGTCCCGTTATTAGTAGTTGCTATTAAGCGATAGCACCGAGATTTTCATATGTGGAAGGAATGGTGCTGTAAAAATAGCTTTGTCGTCAATATTTCCGGGAAATCGTCCCCCCATCCTAATAACCCCACTGTCATAACCCCAATCAGTTAACCCGATTTCGAGACGGCCCCAAGACAAGTATAGCAAGGTCCTTCGGTAGCTTGATTGAATTATTCCCTCCATGCCCCTTTTGTGAGTCTCTCTCTTCAGCGGTCGTTAAAGGGTGTAACTTTGGAATAGAAAAAACATTTGACGATAGCCCCCTCATCGTCTTCCAGCCCAGAAAAAAATCCGCATTCTCATCTTAACCACCTCGTCTCTCAGTCGGAATGCCGTTCCTGCAGACTGTCGGCGATAGCACATACTGTGCATTTCAGAGTTTGGCCTTCTCCAGAAGAAAAAACTATGCGTGAAAGGGTTTTGAAAGAATCAGGAGGAAAAAGAGGGGTGATCTGGTTCCCTCTTAAAGGGCCACCATGCGACTGTATTCCGGAAAGCACAAAACAGTAACTACCCCGCACTATGGGATTTGGGCCGGCAAACGAAATGCACGCACACTGTGATGATCTATGCTAAAGCATGTCCCATATGATTGACTACCGGCGTATGTCCTCCACCATGATTCTTGGACTCCAAGACTACTGGAGGGTTCTAAAATCGACCAAAAGAGCCAATACATTCCTAACAAGCACTCTGCACCGTGCTTCGTGACACTCCGGCTGTTTATGATGCCCTCTCCTGCGAAAACGGTTGGCTACCGAGTACCTGATTTCTTTCCCTTCTTACATAAGTAGAAAGGAATTTCACAGAGCCACAAGAGCGGAGTGGGCACTTGCAACCTTTCCCAGCTGTTTAATTGGAGATCTCATGCAACTGAATCTGTCAAAACCGTTGGCGGCATGAAGATTTGAACCCAAAACAGTCGACCAGGATAAAAGCCAATCTGCCAGTGTCACGTAATGGACACAAGGATACATAACCAGCAAGACAGAACAGCCAACTCGGATATAAATCTCAATGACGAGAACGCTATACGGCTGACTAAAATGGAGCAGTTAAGCACCTTCCTTCATAGCTAAATCATGTTCTATCACTCACACGAAGACAAATTAGCAAACTTTTACGATCTGATTTCTTAGCACGTACCAGGGCATATATGATCATTAGGGGAGATTATTGCTATAAAAATTCTACATGATTTTAACTTTTTGAACCCCTTAGAAGCCTGTTGTGAAGGTGAAGGTGGAATCAGATTACTTAATCCGGTGCCGAAAAAGAAAAATATCTTTTTTTCCCCACGGGCTCCAGAGCTCTTGCCCATATTCCGCCCCCGAGTTATTAAGACAAGCAATCATCTTTGGCCACCTCTGTCTTTTGAAATAGCTTCACTACATCTTCTCATTGCCTTGCCAAGCTCTATCTTACCGAGTGACCACCGATGACGAGCAGTAGAAGTTAGTTTTAGCTTTTCCAAACAGGTAGTCCAACCAGAGATCCCCTAGCAAGCAATGAAGATTCGGAGGACCCCACCGATTTGGGGGGGCTAACCTCTCGGTCAAGCTACCCTGCACATTCGGCAAGTCTCGGGAAAAGCCTAGATCTGAGACTAGACAACTAGCGGCCCGGGCCATAGAAACGAGATCGGATCGAATACGATAACCAGAATATGACATGCGGTTATCATAACACTACGTACGTAAATATGGCTTTTCCTAGGCATAAGGTTATCAGTTCTTATCTGTACCGTAGTGTATCTATGTGCTTAGAGAGGAGTAGAAAAAGCTTATCGGTGGTAAATCTTCACATACTGGAGTTTTGTTTCTTTCTTTCTTTTTTTTTCTTTAATTTGCTTCGGTGATGATCCATTTTTGACAAGATTTCCAGGGGTTCTCGTCAGCATACGTACGGTGCCAGTGGTCAAACTTGTGTGAGCTGGGCGGAATGATCGCTTTCGGTATCATGTTTACGTTCCCCCCACGCACTGGGTTATGAGACTTAATTTCGCAGAAAGCCGATATGATACGATGGGCATAAAGATTACGATATTACTGAGGTGGCCTAAATTTCAACTACACTTGTGCTATCGGTCGGATTGTTAATGATACAAGCACTCGTGCAACGTGAGGATGGTTATCCAGTAACAACATTCCCGTTGCAGTTAGAGCTATTTCTCTAACTTGAGAAGTGCAACTTTCGGTCACAATAGAAAACCAGGAACAACAAACCAACAGCCAAGGTGCACTCGTAGTAAACCAATCACTTTGAAACCTTGCCATCCTAGGCCGTGCTAATACTTGCCACAACTGACGAAATATCTGACTTACAGCTCAGCTGCGGCTTCGGGAATCGCATCTGTTACTATTGTAGCGCCACTATCGAGAAAAATAAGTGATTCCATATGAAAAACATGGGAAAAAATGGACTACACATGTAAAAATACCCTTCGGAGTTAATATATCATAAAATGCCACTTCACTCCTTCCAAAACCTGTTTCCCACCACACGTGAATAATGAACAGTCTATCTTTCTCGTATAATTCGCAGACAAGCCTAGAATAGCAGTTCCGTGATCAGAAACTACCTCCCTCTTCCGCCTTAGTATGCGTACTCGGAGGCACAAAAAATTGTGAGGAGGCATAAATCTTCTATACCAACTGATAAACTATCACCATATAACCAAATAACCACGATTTCCGGCGACTCCGATAGTAACCAAGACAATCCTCTCTCTTGTCACGTAACCTACTCGAGCACAAATATTCCGGATCGGAACATGGTTTAACCCTGTGGTTGATCAGCTCACGAGAAAGGCGGGCGTTCCGGAACTCCTCCCACAGTGCGAGTGTGTGATTCGCCCGCAGGAGAACGGAGCGCAATGTGCTCGAATGACCCCAGACACCAAGGTGATATGTTTGAGGTGGTGCAATACGATATTTGAATTTACTGTACTTATTATTATTATTTTTCTGACAAAGCACGTTACATCCGCCAAAAATTATGTTTATGAAGGGGGAGGGGGGGGCGTTCATGTGCGACGTGATTTAGTGAACATAGAGAAGTGAATTAAAAGACCCAAAGATTACCGTAAGAACTCGTGAAATCCACTATCTCCGTCACCCCCCGTAATCTCAGGATCCAGAAACAAAAGCTTCTGAGAAGGATTAGCTCTTTCCAGAAGCGGTATAAGATCAGCCCTCAGGCCGTGTCGGATCTCATTAACTGGTATTCGCAATTCTGTTAACCTGTCAATCTGAACCAATCGTGGGCTGATAGTCTGATAGTGGATTCCACAAGTTCTTACGATATTCCCGAGCCCCCACACACGCACACACATACACACATAATGCACATACAAGTGCAGCACTGGTTCAATCGGCGTTTGCCATCTCATCTCTACTATAGTATATACCGTACATTTATGGTATTGGATAACTTCTGCGACGCCTCGGCAGTGTTGAAAATGTTGAAGACCTGCTACCGTACTGAGCTTACCGCACTATTCAAGTACCGTCGTCGCAAGTGGGGGGGTATAATAAATGGGACGAACTGATAACCTTGACTGGATGAACGCAAAAACAAAAAAGGTATCGTATGTCCGGATACCTGGCTACTGCCCAGTAGTAGTCTCTCATAGGATGGATTACTGCGACTCGACAAAATTGTCAGACCAACCTTATCTCTGTCCCGGCAAGTTTCGGCCTGAAGGAATGTTCAAGCCCCGATATCTTGGCGTATTCACTGGGTTAAAATGTTGAAACGCTTCGCTAGTGAATTAAAGGAAGGCGATAGCTCAGAGGGAAAGGCCACGGCTCATGGTGCCTGCATCAGATCGAATCCAACATCGTATTCTGCGAGATTGTTGATTTATCAACATGGAAAAATACCCCGCCCCGCTTGAAACCCTGGGGGTGCAAGAAATCAGTTAATAAGTACAGTAACAACCGACTCAAGTATTCTATGTGAAGAAAGTACCACTCTGAAGCGGATAGTACCAATTAATCGTCAGCGCGGATCTACAGGATTGCATAGAAAAATTGCCTCGAGTACTCTACTCCTCCAGTATCCCGACATTCCTGACATTCCTGACATCATATAAGCATAGTCGAGGAAAAATTGGTTAAAACATTACATAGAACTAAAAAGAGTATCAAAGGATTCTCCAAGAAATTTTTGCTAACATTTTTTCTTCAGCACAACTGCCGGTAATTAAGGTTGCCTGTTTTTTTTTAATAAAAAGAGGGTTTGCCGGGCGCCGATCGCCCTGCAGCTGTGCGTGACGGGCATGGATTTAAACCTCACATCCCTCCCTTTTCCACACATACTGTAGTCAGAGCTAATACTAGAGATGCAAAGCCTGGGAATAGTACGGTATTGATTAAGGTCAGGATACACCCCACTTCGGGAAGCTGTCAAATGCCTTACACTTTTCTAGATTCCCCTACCTACCGGCTGTTGGTTCAATACCGGGCACCAGGCGTGCTTGCATCAAACTTACTTACATCACCCGCAAAACTTACTAAAAAACTGAACCGCCTTGACAAGGGGAGAGAGAAGGTTGACCTCTCCCGCATCATATGTACCAATACTAGGTACTATACGAGTAAATTAAACGAAGAGAGACTCACAAGGTCATGTCTAAATTACCCTTATACATCATATCACAGTACTGGGCGTGAGAGTCCAATTAAGGTAAACTTCACGACTATCCAAAGAGCTCTCTGAAGGCCGATAACCGGCTTTGTGCTTCTTCAATCGATTAGGATCTCAGTTGCTGATTCTCCTGCATAATAAAAGGCCAACCAAAAGTCCGCTTTCATCAAAGCTTTCGTATACTTGTTTTTCTAAAATGTTTCTTTTCTGATCTGGGTCTCTAAGTCATCAATGGAGGTACTCGGGTGTGTCCATAAAAATTGGAAAACATAACCTTTGTCCCGTGGAGATTTGTATGGGATCGACGGATATAGTTTTCCGTTTTTCACAGACATACCCGAGTACAATAAATACCGTACGCTTAGTAAGGTAGCAGGCGCGGCAACCTGATGCTTATCCCCATCTTTTCGAGAGGAAACACAAACTTCGAAGAACGTTATGTACCGCCCCTTCCTTATCAACGGCAAGCCTAAGGAGTTTCTGAAAAGAAAAAAAAAGGAAAAGGTGATGCGTCTATACTAATCGGGGGGTATATGCGGTGGCTAATCCATTAAATCAGCCTAGCGACTGGAGAGACGGATTCTACCACCACCTCTTCCACCAGCTCCCTCAACACCTCTACCACCACCTCTTCCATTAACTCTACCACCACCTTTTCCAATAACTCTACCACCACCTTTTCCAACACTTCTACCACCACTTCTACGACCACCTTTGCCACCACCTCTACGACCACCTTTGCCACCACCTCTACAACCACCTTTGCCATCATCACTACCAATATATCGCCATGTCTATCGACAGGTCTACCATCATTTATCACTTCATAACGTGAGTCCCAATATTTTATTTTGTCATAGTGACCGTGTTGTTATAAGTAAGGAACCGTAAACATTTCAGACTCGGAACAGTTTGTGGGTATAAAGGGCCTTTGTATGATAAAAGAATGGAATATATATACACAATAATAAGTGGAAAATATTGTATTCATTATAACATCTAGATGGTTTATTCCAGAATGAAAAAGAAGAAAGAAGGAACAAAAAAAAGAATAAAAAAAAGAGAATGAGAGAGAACAAAAAAAAAAAGAGAAAGAGGACGGAATGAAAAACAGAAAAAAAGAAAAAAAGAAAGGAGAAACTAATAGAGTAAAGCAAAAGAAGAGAAAAAGATAATAAAGAATAAGTTATTGAAAAAACCAAAAGGAATGTTAGATAAAATAATAAAACAATAAATTAGATTAAAACAAAATAATAAAGAAATGGGGGCAAAAAAAGGGAAAAAAGAACCGTGTATGGAGTCTATTATATCGTCTGAATTCGAACCGTTGTAATACAGTCGTTCTAGACTAGACTAATCTGTACTAAAATTAATTTAGCTGACATGTCATGATATATCTATTCAATGGACAACAACAGATTAACTGAAAGAGCCCCTTCCGAACAGTCGTTTTCAAGTGAAAATGCCGACCCTTATGAATATACTCAACTCGCTTCCCCACCTTTGTTGCCAAGCATGACCCAAAGTGGACATCGAAAATTTGTGAAAAAAAAAAAAAAAAAAAAAAAAAAAAGAAAAAGTACNAAACTAAGTAGGCAAACCCCCCCCAAAATTCAAAGACGAAAAAAAAAAAAAAAAAAAAAAGAGAG
>ML120365.1:300940-396595 GCA_003788595.2 Choiromyces venosus 120613-1
ACCGACATACAACATTCCGGTATCGTTTATTTTTACCGACCCTATAGCAATATGGGAATTGTTTGCAGAGAGATTCTGTGATGATATTCCTCATATGATTACAACTGGTCGGCTCCATATACCTGGTAATATCATTGACATGGAGGAAAACTTCCCTGCCCACCTCGATTATGGACTTTTCTTAATCCAGGAATGCCTCTCTGAGTAGGGAAATAAATTGTCTGATTATTCATTACCTAAGCCTTTATTAAGCTAGTGCCAACAAGCCAACCATCAGCACCGAAATATTTTGATGCAGGAAGAGCTCAACTATGATCACCAAGAGCAAACTCGATTGGCCAATACCTACAAGCAGCAAATGAATGAGGAGCAGATGACCGCATTTGATCAGATTATTGCAGTAGTCGCTGCAAGAGATGCTAACCCGATGCAACAATTTAAGTCAAGTTTCTTTCTACACAGCCCTGCGGGTACTGGGAAAACCTTTCTGTATAATGCATTGTGTGCTCATTTCCGTGCCCTTGGGAGAGTAGTACTTTGTGTTGCCTCATCTGGAATTGCGGCTCAACTACTGCCGGGAGGATGGACTGCACATTCCCATTTTAAGATTCCCCTAAACAACGATATAAATGCTATGTGCAATATTCCCAGCTCAACTAACCTGGCAAAGCTGATAAGAGAGACTGCTTTGATAATTTGGGATGAAGTCTCAATGCAACATAAGTCATGTTTTGAGGCCGTGAACAGGACATTAGCAGATCTTTGTGGGAAGATTGAAGGCTTTGTGTTTGGTGGCATACCAACTGTACTTGGTGGAGACTTTTCTCAAATTCTCCCCATAGTACGCCGAGGATCCAGACAGGGTACTATTTTAGCAACAATCCATTATAGCTCCATCTGGTCTGGTTTAACCATTATTCGCCTTAAACAAAACATGCGAGTCATTGCAAATCCGGGGAACGAAGTCTTTTTAAATTTCTTAAAAGATTTAGTGGTCAATCCGCTATCCTATGGAACATTGAGATTTCCCCCATTCATCCAATGAGTTGCAACAGTGCAAGAATTATGTGAACACATATACCCATCAGCTCTCCTTGTTGATGCTCCACTGGTTCATAGGACCTTTGCAGATCGAGCAATTCTGGCATATAAGAATAGCACTGTGGATGACTATAATGAGATTCTTATCGAGAGTATGCCAGGTATTGAACACAGGTTTGAAGCAGTTAACAAAGTGGGGCTTCATGATTTGGTTGCAGGTAGCAAATTATATGCTGCTGAATATCTACAGAGCATAAACTTACCTTCAATCCCACCCTCTTGCTTAAAATTAAAGCTTGGTGCACCAATTATCCTTATTCGGAATCTTAGCCCCAAGCAAGGATTATGCAATGGGACCCGAATGCGTGTTACCGGGATTGCAAGAAACTGTCTTCAAGCTACAATCCTTGGTGGTAGGTTTGATCAGCAAATCCGGCTTTTACCACGCATTACTCTAACGTCAAATGATGAAGACCTACCTTTTATTCTTGAAAGAAAGCAATTTCCAGTCCGTTTGTGCTTTGCAATGACGGTAAACAAGTCTCAAGGTCAATCACTTGGACAGGTTGGGGTTGATCTCCGCAGTGATGCCTTTACGCATGGGCAGTTATACATTGCCCTTTCTAGAGTAACATCACTCCATGGTCTCACCATACTACCTTCACCAGAACACCCCCTTATTACTGAGAATGTTGTCTATCCGGAAATTTTACTCTGATGTTCACCAAATATGACTGGTAAGCTTCCCCACAAGGTTCCTATTTATTCTCAATAAATAATAGTTCTACTGACACCAGCTTCTCCTGAGATAAGGTAATTCAGATGGGACTGGCTGGAAAGTTGTTTTGAGGTATCTCAACAGTTAGATACTATCAGTATTATTTTTATTTCCATTGAAATTAGTGAATAGTGCTAGAGATGCTATTGCTTATTATTATTTTTCTGGAGCCTTCCTGAGTTTATCTTTTTTTCTTATCAAAAATCACTTAATTTCCTACTATATTGTCCAATTTTTAACTCATTTAATTATCCTACTACCCTATCTCCACTGTTCTTAATTGGGAACCATTATAAGTCGAATATCAAATTCACTCAGCCCCTCGAGCTCTCGAGGGGGGATATGCTAGTGATACTATACAACGCAGCATAATACCTCCCGTAACACAATTTTTTTCTCAAAATCATTGTTTCATCGGTCGATTAGGGTCTGCTGTACAGGAGAGCCAGAGACGATTCCAGAATCGCTACCTTATCTTGTCTATTAGACAGCCATTACCGGTTGCCTAGAGTAGGAAGCCGGAAAGCACAGCGCGCAAAAACGGGCTTGAAGAAGAAAAAAAAAATGATAAATATGAAAAAAAATTGAAAAAAAAAAGCAATAAGAAAAAGCAAACCGAAATCCCCCAGTTTACACGACATTACTTTACAATGTCGTCACGGAAGAGAAAAAAGTGTTCGTACCCTGATTAGTTTCGGTGCAGCTAAGTCTAACATGGAAGAATGCGAAAGGCCAATGGAATTTGAGAACCAATCCCCGAGTATGATATCGATACCGACTCCATGTTAGCCTGAAAAAATAACCCCCAGATACTCATAATGAGGCAAGCCACGCAGAGCTTCCAGTCTGTTAAAAGCACTATGATGCGAAAATAGTTGGCCAAGGTACAAGTACCGCACCATCGCAACCCTTGGCAGTTCCATTTAAAAATCGAAGAAACAACAAAAGAGATAAATAGGTACCATTACGGGTGGTTAATATATCCCGTAGCAGAACTCTGAATTAGGGCGTAGGCATGAGCGATCACTCGGTCTTGGCGCGTGACCAACTGGACGAAAAAAATGCAAGATCAACGCCGAGCGCGATCTTCGAAAAGCCGCAGGTGCAACGGTATGCCGATCCCACACGCCCTACGCGGTAACTAGCTTTACGTGCTTACTGTATTCTACTAATTATTATCCGAGCATTTCGCGGGTACTTGTTTCGCTGAGAAAAGCAAAACTCAGGTAGCCGAGCGAGGTGGGGCTCGGCAAATTCACTGAACACAGTTTTGTATGTACCGCATCTGTTGATTGTAAGTGATGCTTATTTGTAAATCTCATCAACAACGGTAGGTGCGGTACATCGTTGCCACCAAGACACCGCCACAAATACCCGGGCTGTTACGAGAACTTTGTAGGTAAATATCCGTAGAGAGAGAAATGAGGCGTTCGTTTGTTAGCAAAAGGTTGAATACCCAGTAGAATCAATTACCAAATGCTATTGCTCCATTTACTGGCGCTGGGGAAGATCTAAGCGATTAGTGCTAATCGCGGGTTTGTTTCGTTTCGCTTATGATAGAGAAAAAATAAATGCCATATTATCTGCATCGTAGTGCACATCCGCCCCATAAAATTCGATTTCCCCTCTATTTTTTCTTCTTTCCCCTTCCCCGCTCATATGTACATAAAGCCCCCGGAACGCCGGCTAGCATAGCCAACGCGGTAGGCAAGGTATTAATATTTTTTTTAGGGAGGAAGAGAAAAATGAATCAAAAAGAAACATAGTATGCAGCGAGTTAGGATACAGTATCGTGGTGCACGTGCTGTGATGGTATGGGCGAGCTACCTACATAGGTATCCCGAAGGACCCGACGGAGGGGTTGTAAAAGATGAAGTAGGCGAATCAATCATGCATCAAGCATGTTACATACATTATGTAGGAGCACACGGAGTGCAGGGAGGGAGTGCCTTCGAAAAGTAATGATACCAAGATGTAGTTATCGGAAAGTAATAATGCTATCCTCGATACCCCAAAGAGGCTTTCGTAGCCCATATACACCTGATTGCACGCCGGCAGCCAGGAAGACTACGATGCGCAGCCTTCAGAGCTATCTAGCTACCTCTCTAGGCTGTTGGAACGCCCGATCAGGAGTCCTCGGAGAACAAAGATTGGCATCAATATCGCCTTTAATCATGGTCGTCTAAGGTGAAGTTTTGGTTAAGTGAGTTGTCAGACAAACAGATAGAATTCCATGCACAAGGTACCTTGGTAGATGGATCCTACCAATAGTCATATCATGTTATATTTTTCTACCACATTGCACTGATGGAGACGGAGGGTAGCGGGACATCACCCTTGTACTGAGGATGCTGATACTGCGGAACCTGTGCGTGATTTCCGCGCGGAAATTTTCCCAAGGCTTCTCTTTTTTTTTCTTTTCTATTTTAGAGGGTTTGTTGTCGTCGGTCTTTCCTATTTTGTAACTTGCTGTACATCACGCCTCTACCAGCTTGCTACCGGTAGTAGTCATTGAGTATCACTCGCGCTTGGCACGGCCTCCGGGTTCTCTGGGTCGAAGTGCACTTGATTATTGTATAGTACAGTACCAGGTGACAAAAATGGTTAGTTGTCACAAGAACCCCTTTAATTTTCCCAAAAAAAGTTACAGGCACAAAGCCGCATCGGCGTCCTGGAGATGACACATTTCGGCCTCGGATGCAATCCAGAATTTCTCGTATGATAGGCCACCACAAACCATATCCAGCAGCTCGGCCAACCTCAAAAATAAAATCAAAAAAAAAACGGTGTAACCAGACAAGATAAAGACGAGATAATATCTGGAGAGCACTACATTGTTGTACACCACAGTGGACGATAGTATGAGCTGACACTGATTATCCCCGCATGACACAGATCTCACGGGCGCTGCAAACTTCATGTTACGCGATATTACCCACTATCGACCCGGCGGGACAGTGTTACTGGCGGGATGCTCCGGGTTGATAGACAATCCCACCCTTGGGCACGCTGTTCTCCAAAAGAGAAGGACACACATCTTAAAGAAGTTGAGACGGCAGGAAGCTTCTATCTCATGGTAGCCCCAATATTTATCTCTCGGGCCGCAGCAGCTTCAAAAAGCAAATCAACCATTTCTCGTAACTTGAAACCCCTGTTCCCCGCACTTTGAACGAGATACCAGTGTCACGCGGGAATAAACACATGTTTTTTCCATGCTCTATAACCAGAGGAATCAATTTTTTTTAACTCTTGCCTCCTCAAACTTATGATGGCAGTATATACTGTGCATGTCACACACATATACACGGCAGAAGTCTAGAAAAAATAAAAGCCTGAGCGACAATGCCGATACACGCACGCACACACACCCACACATGTAGAAAAAGAAAAGTGAAAAGAAAAGAAAAAAAGGAAATGTTATTCCAGGATCAACGAGCCGGAACAACTTTGTGTGAAGGAATAGCGTCCAGACCCCAGAATGAAAAATCAACAACCCTAGTTCCGGCCTTCCAGTCCATCTCTTGAGAACCATCAGTATCCGCGGCAATGAGGATATCCCCACCACTTCCCCGCCACTTCTGTCCAGTTCCAGGGATGGTCATAGTGCCTTCGGAGAAACAATATCAGCATACATCGCCATAAACGTACACCCGAGCACAAAATCATACGAGAAGAAAAAAAAGGAGAAAAAAGAAAGAAAGTGGGGGGCAAATAACTCACCTTCGCCAGAGGTGAATACGATCAAGGAGACCGCAGGTGGCGTGTGTGGTGGCTGGTGATATGCACCCTTGGTATCGAACTGAAAGCTTTCGGCGGGATCCCCCCATGGGATTAGGCTAGCCGTCTCCAAACTGGGTACGGACGGGACTGCATATGTGAATTCCCAGCATTGGAGTAGGGCAAGCTTCGTTCCGTCTGGGTTCTTCTCCGTCTCGAACGATACAACGGCTGGGACCACGAGTGCGTCGGAGGAAGACGGTTGCGGACACAGATGCCAGTGGATTGTTCCATGTTCGGCGCTGTTCTCGTCTTCACCGTCGAGGGTTATCTGCTCACAGCCGGCGAGCATGAACGCTGGGAGGAGTGTTAGCATGTATAGGTACTGGGGTTATCCTCATGAGTGTTTAGGGTTTTGATGGATGGAATAGGCCAGGCTTGGCAGTCATGTATTTCACCTTAGATAGCACAACGGTAGTTAGGAAATACAACAAGACGTTCTCTTCCTCTCTCTCTCTCTCACCACCGCGCTTACAAGGAGAAGAAAAAGGCTAGAGAGACGCATTTGAGACATATATAGAAATAGAAAGAAAAAAAGGGTTCCGTTCAATTGTTCTATTTGTCTCTAAGTGCCCTTTCTGGCTGGATCTGGCTCCTCCCAGATTAAGAACCAGATGTCCGATAAACAGAGAGTGAGATTCTGTGAAAAAAACCTTACTTTCGATACAACGAGAAAATGGAGAAAATTTCCTTCTCGATAAAAAATGATTATATACATTTTCTACACCCAACGACAAAACCCAGCCTATTTAAGCCGTACTCATACTACTCCATAAATTGCGAAACTTCATTATTCAATATAGCGCGGATGCGGGGGGGATACTCTAGTATTTATTCTAGGACGATCTGTGCTGTGATGTTCGCTGGATACTACTGTGGTTGGCCGTTACTCAGGGTTCGGACGGGGAACGGGTAGGTGACGGTTACTCGGTGCCCGATTAGCAGGCTTAAAAAAGGCATTCGGTAGCTTGCAGGGTGGCTTCGAGATGGGCGGCAAAGCCACAGTTTGCCCGGGAAAAAGCTTATTCCGACCATGACTCAGCAAGACTCCTCATGCCAAGCCCAATTTTTTGTTAGTAGTCTGTAAGATTCAATGGGATCACAGGTGATAAGCAGCCACTCCCTTTTTTTCCAACGTCGCACGCTAATAATTTTGTGTAATGCGACACCGAGGGTGGTATTTCCTCCCACGTTTGATAGTGAATTAGCGATTATTGTAATTTGTTTTTTTTTCCAGCGATATCCGAGCCAATTCCACGATAGTCTTGCTGTGATTGCCTCGCTACGCACCATGAGCCTTGCAGGAAGGGCGCAACATACTTGAAGATATCAGTTTGAAGCTTCATAACCCCATCACTCGTCCCGAATCCGTCCTAACTAACCCGGGTTCCCTACTCCCCTAGACCCCTTAGAACTGTCGATTCAGCCCGCGCCGATAACCCGCTTCATGACTACACTCGCTTCCCACTCTTTTGACTTATTATTGCCAGATCGAACCAAATAAACCACTCCACCTAAGCGGCTGGCAAAATCGGACCCTGGGTTTATATCATTCTTTCGTTAGTTCCCCTCGCACCGCATCAAAGTGAGTAAGTCATAAATCAGGAATTCCCCTAGCTCATTAGCTTTTTACAGCAAAGATATCCTCACGGGGTAATACGAATGTCAGATCCTACCGTATAGCTAGCTATCTACGTTCAAGGGATTGAATACCGGCAATTGGAAAGACCATTGAGAAAAAAACAAGTATACGAATTAACAAAATAAGAGAAAGAAAAAAAACTAAAAAAAAAACAACTCCGTCCCTGCTTCAAGGCTAGTAGTATCATAGTAGGCTATTATTGCTTGTCAAATCCCCCGCCTAAGCCATTCCCCCTTCATTGCGTAGCCTCGCTCAAGCCATCCGTCAATCAAACATTCTTAACTACTAAAATTCCCCACCAAGTAGCGTACCACCATAAGTCAATAAGTTAAAAAAATCGCACCCCCTCCCCCCCCCCATGTTTTATTCCCGTAAAACCTAGAGTGCACTACTTCGATCCCAACCCCCTGGACCACCACGTCCACCGTACCGGAATGCAGGGTCCTATACCGACCTTACCTTACCTTACCTTACCTTACCTTACCTTACCTTACCTTACCTTACCTTACCACCACACCCACCCCACTCCCACACCCAGCACAGCAGCCCACCACACCCCCAGCACACCCACAAATCTACACACATCTACATACATACACCCAGCCAGCCAGACAGCCAGCCAGCCAACCAATTACGGCAGTCGCAAGCACAAAAAAGCAAGCACCTGTCGATCAGATCGACCGTATAAACTTCCTCTTTCCGACCTGGACGGGGGGGCACCACTTACCATATGCTTTTCCCGCTCATACCGTGGAGTAGATCCCGCATTGATCTGGGCAGGGTTACCTGGTTGGTAGATCAGTTTTTGCCTTTTTTTTTTTTTTTTTTTGTTTTGCTTTTGCCTTGTTTTGCGTACCTTTCTATAAAGTGTGGATGGGTGGATGTTTGTTTGGGAAAGGGCTAAATCAGGAAAAGTAGCGTCACAGAGCAAGTTTTTTGGGTATTGTAAAAATATATATATATATATATATAAAACTGGAGATGAAAATTATAGCGTGAGAGGGGGATGGGCGATGGGTAACCGGATTTTTTTTTCTGCAGATTCCAGGTACTATGGAGAGGTTTTTTTGTTTTTTTGTTTTGCAGGATGAAGAAACGAAACGAAAGGAAAGAAAAAAGGGCACAAAGTCTTTTTCTCCTGTCGTTTTCTCCGATCTTGGGATTTTCGTGGAGAAGGGGAGGGGGTGGGGTGTAGAATAGGTCTATGCGTTATTGGGGGGGGGGGTCATCTCTATCAATTTACTCGACCCTTTTACTTCATCTTTAATGCATGAATAAATGGATGGAATGATAATTGGAACCGCTGTAGATGAGATCGATGAGGGTGCTTATTGCGAGCAAAATAAATTAAAGAAAAATCAGCTGTTGGTTGCCGGTATGCGGAGTGGTATCCGGGTCTCTGGACTGGAGATATGCCCGTTGGCTTGTGAGTAATTGGGAGATATCTTTAATATGAGGTTAGACACGTCTGCGTGGGTGTCACTTTTCTCCAAGCTTTGGCTTTACGAACACTAGTACGGTAGACAATCTGGCAGGCTCAGCTTCTGGAGACGTCTTGGTTAGGCTAGAGGTTTTCTTTCGGCGTTGGAATACTTGTACTTTGCTGACCTTTCGGACCTGAATGTTGACAGGCCTACCAAGTCCGACGACCAAAAAAAAAGCAAAGCAACTATTGAGACAGCTCTTGGCAACAACAAGCTAGTCCCAATCTTTAAACTATGATACAAATATGCAAGCATCACGGGATAGCGTGGCTGATAACACAATGCGGTAGTGATTTGCACAAAGTAAACATTGCTTTTTCGCGATAACGAATGATCTCCATAATATTCAATTGATATCGTGATAAGAAACTACCCAATCAAACAAGCCCAGCTTAAACAAATCAACTAGTTCTTAACATCGTCATGATCGGTGGAAGAAGAGAGATCCTTCCAATCCTTCATATTCTGCAAAGTCTCCTCCGCCGTTGTGCTGATGAAAGCAATAGCATCCGAGCCAATGGGCACACGGACAGGAACCTCTTTCCCTGCGACTCTCCCGGACTTTGTCAGGATCTCCACAATCAGCTGGGCACCCTTCTCCGGATCGCCCGGCTGAGCCCTATCGTAGGTGTTGAAGATGTTCCGAATGGGCTCCATGACAGGGTCGTAATCTGCAATCCGCGCAGCAGTCGGGGTCCTATGCCCTGGAGCGAGGAAGTTTGTGCGGAAGTATCCGGGCTCGATACAGACGGCGTCGATGCCCAAGTGTGCGACCTCAGCCCTGAGGGAGTCAGTGATACCTGCAATGGCGAACTTGGTCGAGCAGTAGAGACCCGCTCCCTGCGTTCCCCTAACGCCGCCGATGGATCCCATGTTGGCGATTGTGCCGTTCTTTTGCGCGCGCATGTACGGGAGAACCGCACGGGCCATCGTCAGGGACCCGAAGACATTGGTGTTGAAGATTTTGAATACTTCTGCTGCGCTGTGAGGTTGCACTTGACGTTAATCACTCTGATCTCTATTCTAGGGTGGGTAGAGGCATAAAATCGTAATGACAAATAATATAGAAGAAGGAAAGAAAAAAAAGCAAATACGAACACGATATGTGCGTTTAAGTGTAACATACCTGGATTCCTCTACCGTTCCCTCCAAGATGTACGCGGCGTTGTTGACCAGAATATCAATCCGGCCGTACACAGCATTTGCGTCTGCAACAGCTTTTTGGATATTCTCTTCTGCCTCGCAGACATCGAGAGCTAGGGTCGCGACTCCCAGCGCCTTCAAGTCATCGATCTTCTTTGGATCACGAGCTGTTGCGATTACCTTATCACCGTTCTTCAGGGCAGCTCTTACGAGCAAGCCGCCGAAACCGGAGGAGCATCCCGTGATGAGCCAAACCTTTGGAGACATATCTTTTTAATTTTACCTGGATTGCTCAAGTCAAAATGGGAATAGCTCAAAGAGTGAGAAATGGAGCTCAGTAGTGATGAGAAAATAACTCACGGTGTAAAAAGTTCTTGTTTTGTCAGAGAAAAATGTATGGTTCGGGGGTGGGGGTAATGTTTTAGGTTTATCGATAGAGGTTAGGGTTTTGTGAATTGTTGATTTGCTTTTTTGTTTACAGGCAAGAAAAGCTCAATGGATTCTGGACAGAAGGATTCAGGAACGAAGTTCAGGGAATCCCCTTTTTAAACTACGAATTAAGCCCATATCAACCTCTACCGGCTCCATAATAATCGTCAAGACACTCATTATTTCCACAATTCTCCCTCACTTGAACGGAATTGATCATCGGCTCCGGTTCATAACTCCAAGATTGAATATCTCCTGGACCTCGACTCCTCCAACTAAATCTGGCGTTGCGGCACAGCAACGGAGTTGTTACAATCATCTACAGTTTTTGTCGTGGGAAACCTACTATTGATCGGCGTTGCCGCAGCCTTATCGCCGATAAACTTTAGGTTACCATGAGAGACAAGGAAAAAAGTTGGCTGAATTGGGCACCATGATGACTAGTAAGCATACAGCTTAGACGACAATGCCGATATAGAAAAAGAATACACGGTTTACCGTATGAATACTTGGAGATCACGTTACAAGAATAGAATTGATGATGTAAATTCTTTCAGCTTCAACATATAATTTGGAATGATTAACACAACTAAACCTAAGGAAAGAAAGAGAGAACCCTTCCCCCTTCCGTCCTCCCGCGTGAAAAGAAAAGAAAAAAAAAGTACTCCACGAGAAAGGCGGATAATGGAGAAATTAAGGTGGGGGAAGTAGAATTCGACTACCAGAAAAAACTAGCGGGACGAGTAGGAAGGGCCTCCCTTACTCGGGTTTGTGACAATCCGAACGAAACAGAAAAGAAAAAGATCAGGCTGTGACGCGAATACCATAACCTACCAACTATTATACCATGCCATTCAAGATGCAAAATGCAGAATGGAAAAAAGAAAAAAAAAAGTAATGAAAATATCATCACTACGGAGTACAATCGTTTCACGAAAACCGAATCCATTTCCGTGTCGGAAAAGCCCACGTATCCACGTATCGACAACAGACAACAGCCCATAATCGATAGTGTGGTGGTGGTCGTAATGATGGTGGAGGTGATAAAGATGATGATAGTGGTTAGGGTATTCTGCGATCGTGCATTCGATTCGATGATTCGCAGATTACTGTAGATGAGATCCTTCCGTATACTTGAAAGAACATGCCAAATAGGTAGGACTCTATGCGTCGGGAGGAAGGGATCTGAACCAGGCAGACAGACGTGAAAAGATCCACATGCTCCGGGATCCATCATCAATCATTTTAGTGTACGTTTCGCAATCACACACAATTACTCGTCTGTTTTACCATTCTTTTCTCTGCTCCGCCTTTCTTTTCTTTTTTTCATCCGATAATTCTGGCGCATCTTTACTGTGTTGCCCAGAAGGTGCCGATTTGCTAGTCCTCGTTTAATCTAATAATGGATGAATGTAATTACCGGTAGTTGTTGCTCCTTGACCATTCTTGTAATGTAGGGTGACAAAAAACTCGGGCCATTGGCTGTTTTACACCGAAAGCAGACATCTTTCTGGACTGACTGCTAAACAACACCCCCGCAGACAATCCCAAAAAGTTCCGAACATCATGAGAATAACTATTTCCTTCTATCCTAGAAGCATCAAGTACCCAAACCGATATTTGGTCACATTTGTTGCAACAGCACAGTAAGGTCAGAAAGTGACTTTTCATTTTGTATGAGTGCGCCATACAAAAAGTAATTGACAACCATCTACTGCCCACATTATTAGTGGTTTTTCAACGGCAAATTGCTCTCAGCATTTCTTCAGACTTAATTATCAAAAAAGGAGCAGCTCCAAATTTTTGTGATTGAGAAAATGGCAGATGAAGATGGCCCATTTTTGGTGTAAAAAGGGCATTGGCTCGAGTTTTTTGTCCTAGTACTATACGAGGCTCGTACTAATTGTTGTGCACTGCATTGCCGTCCTGCATCCACTCTCGTAACTTTCTCCTTTAACAAATCGTTGGTTAATAAAATGTGATGCACTGTAGTCCACTCTACATTAAAGCACTTGGTGGGGTGATTTCTCCGGAGTACCGTAGGTGCTCGAGTATGTACTGTCAGTTTGTGTGCATGTGCAACAGAACCCATGCAGAAGGACGCAGAAGCCAGCAGCACGAAGACGAAACGAAGATAAGCTGCAGCACACAGACAGGACAAATCACCCAAAAGCCGTCCATTAACTTCCACCAGTGTCCTGTCTACACCATAAGATACTCAGTACACCCACACAAACCCACATACACATACATAAAAAAAAAAACACACGCCCACAAAAGGTCATGCTAGATGATAACCGGTAACAGCGGTAAACCGAGTGGATAAAAAAGACTTTACCGTTGTGTCTTAAGGGGTTGTCTTTCTTCCTTCATCTCCCTCCTAGGCTGCACCAGCATTACAAAACTTGCACGCTATGTGGAGTATCATACGGTGGGGACTTCCCTTCCAGTCCCCGTAATACTTTCGTAGAAAGATAGAAGATAGAAGGAGAAAGGGAGAAGAAAAAAAAAAGTGAACCACATGCATTGGGATAAGGCACCATGTGCGCTGTACCGGAGATACCTGTACGTTTACGGGCGCCCTTACCATAATCCATGCTGTGTCCGCTATCCAAGATTTTCTGAGATATCTCGCTTTGACCACGCTCGAAAGAGTATCTTTTAAGAGTGCGTACCTTGTCAGATATACGGTAGACCATACCATCCTTTCGGGCCCGGATATACCAAACAAAAATTGCACCTTGAAATGATTGTCTTCACAATCCGGACACACAAAGATATGCGAAGAGAGAGGAGGGGCAAGTTTGAAATGGGGGGGAGAGAGGACGGATAGTAGAGAAGGAGAAGGAGGGTGACAACGGGAGGGAAGCAAAGAATGTGAGCATGTCACGTTCATGAGATTACTCGTTGGTCTAAGCTGGCTCTCCAGTGACAACTTACCGTGCCATATCATCATAATGTTAGGCGAATCCCTGGATCACATTTTGTCCGGGTCGACGACCAATTTTATGCGAGAGACTCTTGTAAACAAAATTGAAATGTAGACAAGATGCAAGTCCACATTACAAGATAACCCATTTAGTCAGTCTCGAAGCGACATTCCCTTGGTGTGGGGAAATCACGAAAAGCACGGTATGGAAATGATTTGATGGTATGCCGGTCCCCTCCATCCGTCTTTCTCCTCCCCCTTCCATAGTAGTCCTCTATCGATCGTGAAGTTTCGGAAATGGAACATCACACCCGTATCCAATATGCACAGAATTGCGGCATCCAGTTCTTCTTTTGGTGATTGTCTACCGTAAACCTCCCCTGCCCTTGCCCCCCCGGTCCCTTTTTTCCCCTTTCTTCACTTCTGGACTTTGGAAAGTTATCTTACCTGGCCCGCCTTACCCCTCCTAAGTAAATAAACCACGGTATCTGCAACCCTTCAAACACGCTCTCATAAACTCCGAAAAGGTTGCAACATGCGTCAGAATTCACATAATCAACCATCACCGCAACAAGCTGCCAAAAAGGCAATTGACGATTCCCCAAAGTAGACATCAACCACACCTGATCCATTAGAGGTCTCACAAAACCTCCCCCTCCATCAATCCACAAACCCATACCCCCCCCCCCCCCCCAATTTATTTTTATTTATTTTTTCCAAAAGACAGAAAAAAAAATAAAAATAATAATAATAAAAAAGGTGTGATCTGGTTCAATGACGCGTGGGAGCGACCGGACCACACGAAGATAGTTACACGACACAGTAAGTCGGGTAGGCTCTCCTTCGAGCACCCCGCAAATCATCTCGTCCCGTTCCGCTTCGATCCCCCTGAAACTGGCGCGGAAAAGGTTATCTCTTGGAGATGCCTATGTCGGCCAAACACACATCCTCTCTCACTCACTCGCTCACACACACATCTCACTTCACTCTCTCACTCACAGAAGATAAATAAAATAAAAAAGATATTACCTTGCGAGTTTGGGAACGGGTAACAAATTGACGGCAGAAGAGAGAGGGTCAAAAAAAAAAAAAAAAAAAAAAAGGAAAGAAAAAAACGGGAATACGGATGATCCATTTCGGCACATTTCCATTCCAATCATGATGATATTGGAGACAAGTAATAACCTGTGTGCAAACCACACACTCCTCGCTAGTGAGTGTCCTTTGCCCTAGAACCTATTTCCCTTGTTTCCGTTTTTTTTTTTTTTTGCTCCGTCCGTTGTTAGGGGGACCCACCATTATAGAATAGTATTAGAGATTTGGTGAATAAAATTTTATTCCTATTCCCTTTTTTTTTTTTTTAATTTTTTTTATTATCCACTACAGTTGCAAGTCGCAATAGTCTAGCTCTAGTTTTTGCTGGATGACGATGCAGGATACGAACCCCGTATCTGATGAGCGCTGTCTCTCTGCTGTGCTGTGAGGTTGGGTTGGATTCAGGAACACGAACGAATAAATGACACCACCACCACCACCACCACCACCACCACAACTCATACACATCCAGTAGAAGATATTTTGTTTTGTTTTTTACATAAAAAAAACAAATAATTAAAAAAAACCAAATAAAAATAAAACATACACTTAATGTCTTATTGCTCCGTTACGGTATCATACCCACGCAAGATGGTGGGAAAAACAAAAAAAAAAACATGAAGGAAAAGAAAAAGGAAATCCCATTCACGATCAAGCAAGATTCAAGCCACCCATTCAGCACATCGATCTAGCCTGAATTAAGCCCATACCTATATTAACTATTGATAAACCAATATCATAAGGAAGCAAGCAAGCCAGAGAGAATATGCAACGACCCTCTCTCTTCACACTCACAATACGGTAGTAGAATAATTGAAAAAAAAGGAAAAAAAGGAAAAGAAAAAAAAAAAAAGTCGCCTATATGCTACCCTTGATCGACACTACTTTCGTCATTCCCGTCTTGGGCTAGATCGAGTATAGATCGACAGAATTAAGCATTGCATGGTCTAAATTGAAAGGTCTGCAGCGTCCCCCCACATAACCTCCACGACCATCCATCCATCTGTCTATAACGACAAGACAGGCACCACGACTCACGACTGCGACACCTCGCTACCAAAACGCCGCTCAAAGTCCTATCCCCTATCAAACCATTCTTGAAAGAAAGGAAAAAAGAAAAAAGAAAAAAAAACAAGTTACAGTATGTACGAGTACTGCAAGATACTTACAGTACTCACTTAACTTATACGGCACATTACCTAACCCGAACAAGATTTAAAAAAGCAAAGCAAAAGCGGGTAAAAGAAAAAGAAGAGAAAAAAGTCAAGGTCCTTCAACTCGTAAAGTGGACGGAGGGAGGGGAGGGGAGGGAGGAAGAGTGATTTGTGCATATGGTCCATAGGCTAGTTACTTAGTATTATAGAGCACCCCGTAAAAACCCTTTTTTTAGCATACCCTTTTTCTATTAGTGCTTGGGCTGGCTGGGTGAGCGGTAGGCAGTGTAGAGGGAGAGAGCATGACGGATCACTCGTCAGGTGTTATATCGAGATGGGATCAGGTTCACTGCCCGCCTGCTTGCTTCCCTTCCTTCCTGCGGATATGTCAAGCCATGGGAGAATGTAGGGATTGGGGATATGTCGTGGTGATGATGAACACGAGAATTGGATACAGGTATTGCATCTACGGTACTAGCACGACGACGACGACGACCTCATGAAGAACAAACTAACTAGCAATTACGAAGTTTAAACAAAGAGTAAAAACAAAAGGAATGCTGGGGTAAGAAGCGACGACAAGCAAGGCTTTCTTTCTTCCTTTCCCAAGACAAGGCAAGAGATACGGTAGAGGAATTCAAGTCAACTTAGTAACACCTACACACAGCACATATACGCCCTGTAGCCCAGCCCGTACCAGACCAGAAAAATACCAAACCACCAGATTCAGCCCTCACGTGTAGGTGCGGTGCGGTGCGTAATACAGTACCATGCTCTCGCAAAAGAGATAAAAAGAAATAAATACCGGGCTCCCGGAAACAAGTCCGCTATTACGAATATATGGATACGGACTCACTCAGCATTGTAACAGCAACAGTGACAGTAAAACGGTACAGAGGGAGTTTTTTTTTTTTTTTTTTTCCTCAATTCGTGGTAGCATGGAGTAGACGAATTAACCCCCCACCTCTCTCAAGCGAGAAACGAGGGAGGGAGGGAGGGTTAAAAAAAAAAATGCCCAGGGGCTGCGATTAACGGATTTGTGGTTTCTGCTGGCGATGCGTGGTTCGAGGATGATGATAAGGATTATGTATGATACGGTGTTGTACTGTGCTGTGCGGTACATTTGTCTTTTGTCTGTCTGTCCGGCCGCTTCTTGGGTAACCCTTTAACTCGGTTATCAGGAAGGGTCCGGCTTGAGGCTGAGGAGGCATGGATGGATGGATGGATGGATGAATGGAGGAATGATTTCCCATACCCTATTTTGAACTTTGTGTATTTTTGTATTTTTTTCATTATTATTTTTTTATTATTATTACCCGATCTTCTGAAGGATTGATGATGCCAATGTTTGTGAAGCGTATCCCCACCCCCAAGCCTCGTTGGCTTGTATACCTGAAAGTCCCAAGTGTACGCGAGGAATTTCGGCCAGAGAGGGAGAGGGGAATAAAGCACCCGATAGGATATGGGTGATGAGTGTACCTTATTCTATTTATTTTTTAATTCCATTTCTGTATGATGTTGACGGTTGACCGTTTCTGAACGTTTTTGTGTTGCTAGGGGTTGTGTAAAGTTTTGGCTGGGAGGGTTGAGATTGGCTAGGGTTGGGCGATCGGATATGTATTATGATGACAGCCCTCTTTCTTTTTTCTTTCTTTTTTTCTTGGAGGGAAAGGGGGGGGGTGTTTTGATGCCAAGATGGTTTGATCTAAATCTAACGTTCCTGCAGTTTGAGAGTGGACTAACCTTCTTGCGGAAATCGTACGGGTTTAATGAAACGACAGCACCGGGGGATCGCGAAAGTAAAGCAAGCAAGCAGGAAAAGAAAAAAAAAAAGAAAAAAAAAAAGAAAAAAAAAAAAAGTACTTTGCCGTTGCGTTAAAGTCAAAATGGGAGCTTGAAGCGGGTGGTGGGGGGGATTCTACGGTATTTGATCAATGTAGTCTAGGTATGGGGGTGCCGGGTGCTTGAAGCCTTTATTGTTGGCGTCCAACTTGTAGATTAGTTGGCAGACCGTGCTATCGTAGATTGTGGCTTTTGCGGGGTGGTTTGGCAAAGTGCGAGCTAGCTAGCTATCATACTGGGTGTGGTTGTGTCAAACAACTGGCGAGAGAGAAATGCCCCATTATCAAGGTTTGGAAACGAGGGTTTGAAAGGGTTGAGATGGATAGTATCATAGACCAGGCAAGGAGGATGGTATGTTTACAATTCGTCCATCAAACCTTCTGGTTTGGGGAAGAAGGATACTCTCTTCTGTTTACTGGTTTGGGTTTCCAAGGGAGTGGCTTCTTCAGTAGCATTGTTGGCTTGGATTCAGTGGGGGGAAGGCAAGAGGAGGAGGGGGGTCTCCCCGCTGGTTCTTACTTTCGGGCGCTTTCGAGATTTGGGGAAGGGCCATCCGGGATGGTCCATGCGAGGAGCCTGTCTGTACTCTTTTCGCGAGAAGGGCCCTCTCCTCGGTAGTTTCCCAAATGGTCTTCGCTCTCTACAGGTACGCAACTGTACACTTACACTTACACTCGTACATACTTCCGCTTGCTACATACAGTAGACATGCACACCTTCTGGCCGAACCCTCCTTTCCTTCCTTCCATCTTGTCCTAGTGCTAGTCGCAGTGCATCCATTCCCTCCCTCCATCAACATCCTAGTCGCTGTGTCTAACAGCTCTTTGAACTCTTTACTTTTACTCATTTGTGGGTTGTAGTTGTAGTAGCTGTGGTCGTCGGGGCAACATTTCTTGGCTCCTCCCATCCCCACCACCCTTCTTCGAACTTTTGATACTCCCCCAGACCAAGCGCTCCCCACCCCTCCCCTTTAAACCGAAAATCATTTCCAGAAACTCGCTCAGGGTACTATCGCTCTTGACTTTTTACTTAAATATCCTACTTCCATCTCCGAGCTCCTTTAGATTCCCGTAGTCCCCCTTCCCTTTCTCGGTTGTTCAGATCTATATCTATCAACTCCTCAGACATCCTTACGAATAGCCATTCAACATAAGCCGATTGTCCGGACATAGTTCTTGTACAGTTCTATCCTTTGTCCGCACGGTCGTGATAGAGAGAAGAATCAGTTTTATTCAACTACTAGCCTTGCCACCAAAAGACAGCTACCCTATACATCTGTCTATTTCAACTACCTGCATATATATATATATATATATATAGCTTGTAGCTTGCATCGGGGCCATCTAAGCAAGAAAGAAAAAAAAAAAAAAACTCCCGAGGAGGGCAACATCTCTCATACTCTTTTATCCAATATCATACATTTTTATTCCCTCCATCAACTTTCCCACCATAGGAAAACCGGCATCAGAAATTACCCTCACCACGATGATGACCACATTTGATCCCCATGCCGAGAGGCCGTGGAGCAGCGAAGAGGATAAGCAACTACGGAACGCAGTTTGTCAAGGTATGCATGCCGTTCCATTTTCTCATCTCTCATATTATTATTATTATTTTCTCCGATTGCCTTTCCCTGGGTGGATGGAAGAGAGAGCGAGAGGCATGATACCCATTTTGGTAAATCAGGAGCAATGAGTTGCGGATAAAACGTGGGGGAAATGTTTATGTGTGTGGGTGAGAGAGTATGCGCCATGCGTGCGTGAGAAAGAAGAAGAGGAAGAAGAAGAAGAAGAAGAAGAAGCGCGTATTGGGGGGTGGGCATAATAGAATGGATAATAATCGGAGGATTGAGAATAATATTTCAAACGTTCCATCTATTTCTTATTTGGGGGGTTGTTCTTTTTGCTGACATTTTTTTTTTCGGGAATGAAATAGAAAAGGAACAAAGTCGGCCTGTGAAATGGGATGCAATTGCTGCCTCCTTGCCTCGGCGCAGTAAGAAGGAATGCCGGAAGCGGTGGCATCACACTATGATGGAGGCGGTGCGGAAGTGTCAATGGAAAGCGGAGGAGGACGAGAGGCTATCGGGTGCTGTCCAGAAATACGGAAAGAAGTAAGTCCATGAGAATTCTTCTATCCTTCCATGATATTTATTGGTTTCATTTTTTTTTATTTTTTTTTATCCCTTTTCTATCAGAATGGATGGTTGTCATGGTTGCTTTTTGTGGTTTTTCCCGTTGCTTGAGAAATCTTCTATGGCACTTCGGAAGAAGCAAAGGCAGAAGCATTGGCAGACGAGCGAAGCAGAGAAGCAGGCAGAAGCAGAAGCAGAAGCAGAAGCACGCCTTAGCAGCAGGAAGCAAGAAGCAGAAGCAGAAGCAGAAGCCAGATGCAGAAGTGGATTGGGTGGCCCCCGACGATTCCTTGCGCTTTCTTGCTTTTTGCTTCAATGCTTTTCCTCGCTTTACCCTTTTTCTCCATTATCGTTATCTTTAATCATTTATCGCGATTCACCATTTTCCTTATTATTTTAATTGGATTCCTGCTTTCTTCCAGAAGTCTGTTCATTTTTATAGGATGTGCAGAAAAGGTCGATTGCTAACCTTCTATGTAAATGCACAGTTGGACTTCGGTTGCCCAAGTTGTGATGACAAGGAACGATAACGGTATGTTTTTCACGCCCCTCCTACTCTTGTGGGGTCCGGCGGGTTCAGTGCACTGACTCCGCAATCAATAGAATGCATGAGGCGGTGGAACGAACTACAAAACCGAAACGCGAATCTAAACTCCACCAGCAGCAACAACATGTGGACCTTTGAAGAGGTACTTTAAGAAATCCCTGGCCATCCTCCCCCCCCCCCACCATTTACCTGCACACCATACCCCCCTCCTTCCGACCCCCAGAGCTTCTGCATTCACACATACACCCTCTCTCACTCCCCCCAAAACTCTACAAATCTTACCCTACCTACCCTCTACTTCTACCTTCCTCCGATTATCCAGAAAAAGAATAAGAAGAACTATCATCCCCCTCAAAGAACAAACTTCATTCAATCGTTCATCCACTACGCGAGACCTCTACCTCTATCACTTCCTCTACCACCACATATAACCTGAATATCATTCATTCGTACTAACATCTTTATTCGAAATGTATCAGTTCAACCAATCACACCCAACTCACCGAGCATCGGTCTCTTCTATCGCTTCTTCAGCAGACTTCCATCACGATTCATCATCATACTCTACCCCCTACGGTTCACTGCCAGATCCTATGGTAGATGAATTCCTTCATGAGGTTGGCAATATCAGCCCCCATGATACTCACTACGATAGCATGGACATCGATCCTTCTCGCCTACACTCTGCTCCACCATCAGCTACTATCGATCCCCGACAGGCTACTCATATGGATCACACACTCGATGCCTTCATTGACTTTGAGGCTGACCGCACTGGCCGCACTTTCGAAGTTCGACAACACACTCCTCCTCATGGTCAACAGTTTGACCCCAATGATTGGAGCTGGTTTGATACCATCGTAGCTCAAAACGGAGGTCATCATAACCACCACGAACACCACCATCATTCTCAGCATCACCACAATGGTCACCCCCACGGATTTCTCACCGACACCCACCCAAGTGAACTTTCTTCCGATAGCCCGGTTGGTTTGGATAGCGGATCATCATCATACTCAAGGTAAACCAATCATTCTGCAAGTCATCTGGAAAATTGCCATCTAATTCGCTCTAGTAGCAGCAGAAGCGGATCATTGGCCCCACCACCGATGCAACAAGTTCCAAATTTGGACAATATGGACTTTTACAGCCTCCAAACCTCGCAGCTCCTCTCACAAAAGTCGGCACCCGAATCACCGGGCGCGAGAGTTGTCATTGTCTGCAAGAGCAACGATTCACGAACATTGAACTCGCTCGACACAATCATGAAGACATTAAAGGCCAGCGGTCATTCGGTAGTTCAAGAATCGCAACCGGTCAACGGTGTTCCAAACGGGAACGACTTCCTGTGTGGCTCTCTTGCTATCGATGGTTAGTCGCCTTTTCCACGCAATCTTTCGCCAGGGGTGTCAGGGCTGAAGGCTGACATGTGCTTTAGATGTGCTACAAGATCTTTGTTGAACACGAGCACACACCCTCCCGGAAAAAAAACCCCCCCCAATATCTCCTCCCTCTCCTTCCGACCTCCAGAAAAAGAAAAAGGACCCTCGGGTCTCAATAAGAATACCAAAAAAATTACAAATTTCTTACCTGCCTTACCCTACGCTACAAAAAGAGCAGTTTCCTTCCGTTTTCTCTTACCACGTTATCGATTTTCTTTGCCGTCTTTGTTATTTTAATTTGTCAATTTTTCAGGAGTTTTAAGTGTGGATGGGTTTTTTATCTGGTTCATGACGTTTTCTTGATATTTTATCGAATTTGCTTTTTTTCTTTTCTTTTTTCGTTTCAATTCCTTTCCAAAGCAAATGGGGCATAAGTGCATTTTTCTATTTTTTTTAACTTGCCGATTCCAGTTTGATTCCCTTTTTTGAAACTTCATTTCTGGTTGTACATATGTTGCGGGTATGATTGTAGTCATGGGGAAACTTTTTTGGAGGGGTCTACTTTTTTTTTTTTTTTTTTGTCTTGCGGTTTGGCTTTGTAAATATCGCATTGCATTGGGAGGGACAAAAAATTGCTCGCCGGGAGTCTTCTATCCACCTTTTTTTTTCTTTTAAACAATTCCATTCTCCTTAACTTGCCTTTTTCCTACTTTTTCCTTTTGGTCCCGATTCTTCAAGTGGAGGAGGGAAATAGAGGCGTCGTCGTGAGGGTTTTATGTTTTTTTCACTCTTATGTTTGGCAAGGGGGATGGGATGATGGGTGGAGCAAAACCTCGAAGGAACGGGCCAGGACAGGTCTAACTTCTCATGATGACAATTATTTTTTTACAATCTGATATAGTTGAATTTGAAGATATTTGTTACCAAAGTCTCTATCACACCGTATATCACTACTGCTCCTACTAGTACAGTGCAGTACAGCACTGTGTTTGCAGCACCACCAGCAGCAGAAGCTTTGTCAGTGCATGAAGGAATGATGAGTGAGTGGATTGCATAACGGCGAGGTATGTTGAATCAAGTCTTGATTGAAATGGAGTGATTGATATTTATTTTTATTTTTATTTTTATTTTTATTTTTAATGTTTGTTTCGCCCCAAGTAGTTTGGTGTTTGGTTTTGGTTTGGTGGTTCGGGATTTTGGGGGTAAGGGAATGGGGAAAAGTGAGATTGGGAGATGGTGGGCATGGAGAGAAAAGGGGGGGGGGGGAGGTTTGAAGTTATGTTTTTTGTGGGTTTTGCTGGGGTAGATGGAGTGAAGGAAGTAGTATACGTACTCTGCTATGAGTGAATACTGTAAGTTTGGTAGTAAAAGGATGAGGAGGTGTTACGTGCCTGCCTACCTACCTATGGTTGTTTTTTTAATTTTTTCCTTTCTTTTAACTCTTTGTTTCGGCGTTGGTTATGGGCTTATTTGCTTGGGTGGTTAAGTTCTTGTCCTTGCTTTGTCCTTGTGATGAATTTAAGTTAAGTTGTTGATATGGAGGGCTTATTGTACGAGTACGACGGTGTACGATGCTCTACTGTACTGATGGACTAACTTGGTCTTGTATAGCTCTCTGGCTCTGACTGTCGGGGAGTAGGTTGTTTTCCTCGACTAACCTTAGTTGGTTATAGCACGGCGGTGCAATACGGGTACTGAGTGAGCTGGCAGAGCAAGTAACTGAGAAGATATTTCTCCGGCGATGATGATGTATTATAATCTCCTTCGTGACGTGAATCTAAAGACGGAGGGGGCCGGGGTGGTTATGTCATGATCTACTGTGCTTTTTTCCCATTTTACTTATTTACACATTTTGCTCTTGGGGGGGGGGGGGTGAAAGTGCTGAATGGCTGGATAGATATAAACGTCGTGGGAAGTTGTGGTTTTTACTCGATTTACTTGTTCTACTCTACCTGGCCATCTCTAGCCTCTAGATGGATAGATAACCCACGTTATGGCACATTTGTTTTTGCGTTTTATTTTCTTGATTTCTGTTTTCGCTTGTGTTTCGCCCCGGATGGATGGATGATTTTTATTTTTTTATTTTTTTTACTCCAGTATAGGTCGTGATGCTTATGCTAATGCGTGAGGGTGTTTTGCCCCCCCCCCCAACAGGGCGCTCGCTAATAGTAAGATAGTACGGACGGCAAGTAGGTAAATTAAGCAGGTTAGATAATTATCATACCTATACTACGCAGGGCAGGGCTGAATACGTCCCTTTCCCTTTCCACCCTTTTTTTTTCCCATTCAACTTCGCTAGCATAGGGCAATAGCACAGCACAATACGGTACCGTATTGTATCATACCGTGAGTGAGTGAGTGCACTGCCTGCCTGCCTCCCCTTACCTTCACTTCACTTCACTCCCGGTGCTTACCCCCCCCGCCCCAAATCGAAACAAAATTACAGGAAACTAAACCTTTACTTACTTCTCGTACATACATACGCAGGGAAGTTGCCTACATACCTACAGACCTGCCTGCCTGCGGTGTTTTTTTTTCTTTTTTCTTTCTTTCACTCCCTAAGAATTAAAATAACTTTATAAAACTGACTTACTTACGCCCTGACTTACTTACTCACTTACTTACTCACTTACTCACATAGAAGGGGGGAAAAAAAACCTGGCCCCGGGTTTTTACCTTCTCTAGCCTACGATGGCCAGAGTAGAGTAGAGTAGAGTAGAGTGGCAGGTAAGTTAGGTGGGTAGGTAATGCGTGTTTGGGGGATGGATGGATGGATTAACGGATGTGGTACCGTAACATGGGGTACCGGTATGTACAGTATAGTGAATGTCCAGTCACTCATTCACTCACCCAGGTAGCGAGAATTGGGCGTGCGCAAGGATGGACTCGGCGATATCAGATGCTGGGTGCTGGTGCTGCTGCTGATGATGGTGAAATGTATACTAGCACAACTTGATGCAATACTATTTGTACAGTACAAGTAAATTTACTGTACTCTAAAGCATAGGACAGGATGGATCAAAGATGAGGATGATGATGATGAGGAGGAGGGGGAAGTGTTACACAAGCCCATCCTTGCGTGGATCATGAGTGAAGGAAGGGATGTTTTAACGTGTACTGTGCACTATATTACAAGATTGTTTTTCTTCACTGGCCTTAGGGTGCTGTGGTGTAATCCATGGCTGGAGAAGAAGAGTGAGTACTGCAACGTTTTTTTTACTTTCAATAGATAGGCAGATGGTTTGGCGAAGGGATGGATGGATAGATGGGTTTGGTGGGGGAGTTGAGGCTAAAGTCGAGACGATCATGGGAGGGATCGAAAGAAGGGAGGAAGATTGAATTGTGGAAGTGATTTAACGGTTTTTTTCAACTCTTTTTTTTTTTTTTCCTTTGTACGGGGAAGGGAGGGGGGGAAAGGGCAGGAGGTGGTTTCTTTCTTTCTCGTCTATGTTTCTGTTACGGTAAAAGATGGATGAGATGTATGGCGTGAACGCTGTAACGTTACTTTGGTGTAGATTTGTATCGCACAGTGATTTGGTGTTCAATACAACTGTAGTTGCTTTTTTTTCCTCTCTAACGATAATGCGAATTGCTGTACTGTACAGTACGCTATCGTACTACAGTGTGGTCCGTCTACTATGGTAGTGTAATAGCCTACAGTGCAGTAAATGAAGTACAGTCTACTGCCAATTCCACAAGTATTCGGAAATCTTGGCAAGGATTAGGCATGGGAAACGTCCAGATTTCCGGATACTTGTGAAATCGGCCGGCAAGTAGTGCCACCAGTACTATCCAACCAATTGCGCAAGGCGAGCCAAAAGGTCCAAGATAGTCCTCAAAGACCAATTATCCTCCCTTTGGTATTACACTATCATTCGCAAGATGCACCCTTTCTCTGGCTCAATCTTTATTCCCTCCCTCCCTCATCCACCCCAAAAATGATGGAAACTAAAAATGAAATAGAATTTGGAGAACAGGGGGGAAGAAGGAAAGAGATGAAAGAAAGAGGGGGGGGCAGGCAGTGACCACCACCGCATAACCCTCAGCACCAATTCCACCGCTTTCACCTACATACATTTCTCTCTCACTGTGGGTAACTTGGGGGCTATCCCATCAATGCTCTCCATCCATCCATCCACCCCATGCCCGGCCCCCCTCCTTCCCTCTCACTGAAATCAATCAATCAAACAAAACAAAACAAAAAAAATAAAAAAATAAGAAAGAATGACCAGCGAACGCCTCGATCCTCCCTCCCTCCCTCCCCCCATAATCACCACCGCCAACGTGCGGTCTAACGAGCGAACAGCAAACAATCGTGGGGGTTACCGCGGATTATAATAAAAATCGAATGCAAACGAAAGAGATAAATAGATAAAGTGCAAAAAAACACCTTAACCGCGGTTATCGCATCCACCACGCACACTTACCTACATTACCTACCTGCCTACCGGTGCTACCACCACCCCCCCCCCCTCTCTCGATGCCGCTGAGGCGACTGGGGGAATGGGACTTCCGGAATGGTGAGTTCAATTGTGCTGTGATTGCATTGTGCGAGTGAGTTTACTGTCGGTCTGTCGGTCCTGTTCACATGGGAGGATTTCGGTATTGACTGGGCTTTTTCCTCATATCTCTATTTTTATGCATTTTCCTTTTTCCTTTGGGATTTGAGTTTTGGGTTTTCTTATCAATTTTTGGGTCCGGGGGAGTGGGTTTGAATTTTTTGAATTTTTTTTTTTAGTTTTCTTTGGTTGGGAGTGGAATGTGAGGGGAGGGGAGGGAGGGGTGAGGTTGTTGTTGTTGTAGTAGTGTCCGTGCTAGGGAATTATTAGCTCGGGTGCTGTAACCGATCTACTATTCTCACACGTACTCAGGCGCAAATTAAGTGCTCGAACTTGGAGTGTGGCAACTACACTACAAGTACTTAATTCGCGCTTGAGAATGGCAGTGGTTGTTAAAGTATAGAGTATGGTACGGAAGTTTACAGTAGGGAAGCCTACTCCTAGTGTAAAGTCTAGTATTTGCCCACACACACATTCGCAAGAATGTGGTGGGACAGACAGATGCCAAGTTGGGACCTTTGGCCCAGTTCGGTTTAATAGGAACGTACTGCCGGCCTATTATATTGGAGTCTCTCGATATCAGTATTAGAGTAGTAGTCATACGTTACTGTTCAGCATTCCCTTCTGCTCATCATTTCTCTTCTATCCCTTGTTTTCGCGTACAATTTAGACAAATACTGCACCATTCCAAGTAAAGACCTGTTTAACCTTCCCTTGTGCATATCACCATCCCTATACTATCCCTATCCCTCCCCCTCCCCCCGTAACGAGGTAAAGGCAAATAACCCAGTGTACTCTAGCAATCTACCCTTCCCCCTCCCTATATACCTGACTGCTTGCCATAGCCCTTCGCCTGGCCGCCCAGCGAATACACCTCCGATTCTACGATCACCATCTTTCATATCATACCTAGCCAACTAAGCAACCAGGTAGGCCATAAATGCAAGTACTGGTCCTCCAAATAGCGAGATCTCGGATTCCGGCAGTTCTCCCTCATCCCGCGCCCGGTAGCTATCTATCTTTCTAGCGAGCGAAAAGAAAATCCCGGATACATGCATTTTAGCCATTGTGCATGGTATTATATGATATAATACAAGGGTGACCGCTACAGGAGGCGGGGCGGAAGCGGGATGGTGGAATGGGAGGGATGGAAGGGTTGGCCCCGGATGCTCCCGTGGGGAATGGGTAGAAAGTTTAATTAGTTTTCGGATAAGTCGCCCGGGATGGCTCTAAAGGAAGGACGGGAGGCAGTGATGGAGGCAGGCTTGAGGTTTTCGCCCGAAAATGGAAGGGGTTGTCGAGACCCGCTTCTTGCTATTGCCGGGTAGAATGCCGATTTTGTGGGGTATGCCAGTTTTGGATTTGGTAGTTGGGGTGAGTGAGTTCTTGTGCTGCAGTTTTTACTACCGTAGCACCGGTAGTCAAGGTAGTGGGGTGGCGGTGATGTCGACATATCATATTGAGCGCGGACAGCTACACCGGATATCGACTTTGGGAGCACGCGTGGGTGACTTTCCATATCGCTTTACACTTCACACCTTTGTTGCTGGAGTGCTGGAGAAAATTATTTCCTGTTGGCTGGTATTAAGTTAGTACAAGTTAGTTAATTCGCGGATCTCCTTGTCTCCCATTGTGGGGGCGGAAAGATAGGTCGAGTGCCAGATTGCCACGATCGATTAATTCAGAGGAGCCACGATACGGTACTCTCGGCTAAAATGGTGGCAATCTCGATTGAGGAAACATATCCCTCTCTTGGAACTAAGTTCAATACGGCTCCAAGGTTCATCCCATCTCTGATGAAGAAGGGCATCAGGGGAAACCTTTTTCAATAGAATATTTGGAAACAAGGCCCAGGAGCCAGAAAATTTTCTGTATAAACTACTATAACAAAATACGTCTTGATACCAAACCATGCTACCGTCACGGATTTCCCGTTCATAACGGAGTTATCTGAATCAACCTGGCATCACCGGTAATCACCCGTTCTGGAAGTACGGCGAACAAAATCGAGAGGGAAAATGGCAAGCAAACTCAGAAGAATCTTCACAAGGCAATAACCGAACCTCTAGCCGGTCCCCGGTGATAACGAAAAGTGAGGTAAGTTGAAAAGGGGAGGATGTGTGACGCATAGAGAAGCGAACCCCCAAGAATTACTGACAGTTCTCTCCAGAATCACGGAGGCTTCCGGCCGCCCATTGACTCCGCAGCAAGACTAAGTTGAAAAAAAAAAAAAAAAAAGCTAGGCCGAACTAATTACCCTCTCAAAAATAAAACACAGCTCCATTCACAACTCATCACTCGTATAGATTCATTCATTCGCGTTGAAGCGCTAGGATTCGCCGAAATTGGGAAAGATAAGCAGCTTCATGTTCGCCGCAGAGGTGCCTGCGGTTATGGATAGAGTAATATCACACACGGCCAACCTTCAAAAATATTTTCAGCCTTGTAGGGCTGGGTGTGTGATGGCGGTTAACAAGAACCTCTTTGGAGCGAGGTACCTATTGCGCTATTAGTTACCTTAATGGATTGTGCGGCAAGGCACTTTTGTGTCAAGTTATCCCTTGCTCACTACATTCTCCGAATGTCACGGTCGGCAAGTAAGTAGTGTATCATAGTTACTAGAGGTCTAGAGCTTGTTTTACCTCTGTAATCCATTCATCCATTCAGTGGAAGTAGAAGCATGTACCGAAAAATACAGGACCAAGTGTTCCAGGGGATAAAAAAAAAAAACAACTAATCCTACAAATCTACTCGTTGTATAGTGCTCTACATGTATACGTGCATTGGCCATTAATTGCATTTTGCTCGATTTAGATATGTCTACGTTATTCCAATTACTCAAGTATAGGTTTAAAATTTAACTGTCGGGAATATTTCGCGGGTAGAGCTACTTGTATGAGGGTTGAGAGAGGGGGAGTTGGAGGGTGGGAGGGGATGTGAAAAGATTAAGGAATTGATTTTTAATTTTTTGACTTGTCGGGATGTAAACGCCCGGGAAGAGAAGTCTTGCTCTATTGTGGTCATCTGACTAATCTGCTATCGGGATGAGAGCACCTTTGTTGCTGCTGCTGCTATTGGTGGCATTAGTGTTGGTGGTGGTGGGAGGGGTGATGGCTGCGAATACTGTACAGATATGAGAATAGATTTTTTTGTGCGGTTCGGTTTTCATGTACTCGGCTTAGAGAAAGCTTACGGCACCTCCTTATATAGTGCTGGCTCGGATATAGGCAGACGAGTGAGTGATTGTTTCGGTTAACTATGGGATTTGGATTATGGGGATGAGGAGGAGGTGTCTGTTTGGCTTGAGCGGTGGTGCTAGTTGTTGTTGTTGTGGTGGTGGTGGTGGTGGTGGTGGTGGTTACTGCGTTTAGGCTATCCTGGTCAGTTAACTTAAGGTTTTCATAAGAGTTATTTACCTTATGAAGTTCGGTTGGATACCGGTAATATACTATTAAAGAGGTTTAAGTTGCGTCGGGCATTAGAAGTTTGGGTACTGAGGTTTTTCTTTTTTTTCTTCCTCTACCCGTCGATTTTGGACAACTTGTGGGCTTTACTAGGGATGTTGATTAGGCGTTTGAGTGTGTGATAGTTGGGGTTGATGTTATTTGAGGGAAGTTTGGTATTGCACACTTTGTACGTACAAGCACTCTACGAGATACTTCTACAGGCTGTCTTGTTGCCGGGCAATTTATTTGACGTATCTACACTATGCGGATGCTCTCAAAATCGGAATCCCATTCTGATACATTCCAATCACTTGTCTCATTGTGCCCATGATCCATTTACGAACCCCAAGCAACCTTTTGCCTTCTAACCTAACCCCTAGGGTATATTTGTGAGGTCCTCGCACCTTCTATTTGTCATCGTGTCCTTACTTCTTCAAACACCCTACATCCCATTGATCATTAAATTGATCCTGCATGGCCAAGAAATATGTCCTTTCCCTATTCTGGCCCTTTGAGCTGTGGCTTCACTGTAACTTAAGCACATCTTTATCCGTGCCTCACCCTAAATATCTCTCGATGTCCAAAATCGCTAATCTGTGGAACATTCGTTAAAGTCGTGCCTCGTGTATCTAATCACCTCGGCCATACCGGCCGGTGAGTTTTTTTGTTTTTTTGTTTGCATTTTTCTCGATTTACACACCCACGCCGTTTTTTAACTTTAGGAGATGAGCCAAGGTAGGCAAGCCAAGCCGTGCGGGTTCAGCGGTTCTGGGGCAAAGAAGGAGGATGAGAAGCCGGAACAAAACCCTCGTTCTAGAATGGGCGCAAAAGCTTCTGTGATGTGATATGTTATGGTGTTGATGCGAAATGAAGAGAGGAGGAAGGAAATAGAGATATGGGCGTGATATCGGCGAGGAAAGGTGGGGCAAATAAGTAAACTGAAGAGTGGGGGGAATAAAAAACACATTAGAATTCAATACACAGTTAGGACCAAGAGATGGTTTGACCGTCAAGATTGGCTTCTACATGCTGTACGAAAGCATATTTTAAAGTACCTGTGTGCACTTCTATCACCGTCACAGTCTTATGATTTTAACCTTACATCCACCCCGGTGCCTTTACCTTTGAAAAATTCACTCCCTCTCTTACTACAGTCGCACCCCGTTGTCCCGGACCTCACTCTACCGGATTCTTCGTTGTCCCGGATGAATCTCTGCGAATTCTGAATTTCTTTGCACCAAAACCTGATCTGCCGTCCCGGATCATTCGCTGTCCCGGACAGATCCTTCGGATTTTGACCATCCGGGACAACGGGGTGCGACCCTTACATTACTCGAGCATCACCCGTCCAATTTTGTATCTTTTTCTTGGATGTCATTTTCTTCTTTTTTTTTTTCGCCTCTCATTCAAAAGTCCCAAGTCACATTCTTCGGCTAGGTCTAAACGCCTGTTCAGAGTGAGAAGTCCTCCACTCAGTAATTTGTCCCATTCCAACTGTAACAAAACTCAAATTTGATCCATTTTCTTGACTGCACTTTCCTAAAAAGTGACCCGATAACATAAGAGCCTATAAAAGCACAACTTTATCTCTCGCGTAACCGAGAACAACGTGCTGTCCTTGAGCCGAAGCATAGGACCAATGAGGGTGGAAAAATCCGGGGGAGAGAGCCAATAAGATTGGAAAAGAGAAAAAAAAGAAAGAGATATGGGAGCGGGGCGATTTGGGGGTGAGAGAAAAGACGAGGGGGGGGGCCTGAAAGTATTTTCTTGTTCTTGTCTTGTCTTATTGTTTTGTCTTCCTCTCTCCCGTACTGTAACTGTAGAGAAGAAGCATTAAACTTCGTGTTGTTTTTTGCGCGATCAATTTAAGCCTCACGGATAGACTAACGCTAGTTAACTTAAGTTAGATCTTGGGCTTGAACTATTTATACTGGCTGCTAGGGATTGGAACGTAAAGTAACAACAACGCAGTGCGATAGTTGTCTAGCTGCGTGTGCGTGAATGGTAAAAGTGAAGAGGAAAAACAATTTTACCACAGGGAAGAAATATTCTATGTGCCATACTCGCACAATAGCAGGGAGATTCCATAAAATTTTTATTTATCAACTAAAACAACACGGATGAGATGTTCACTGAACGGGAAGCCAGCCGTCAGCCGGAGGATCAATCTGGGAAAGGGGAAGATGATGAAGAAAAAGGAACGAAAAGACAAAAAAATGAAAAAATAAAAATAAAAAAGGACACAAGTTTCGCGCGGGTTGTATGGATGTCAAAAGTGGGAAGTGCTGATCTTACTGTTGGTAAAAGAAGATGGTGAAGAAGAGGGGTGTGTCACTGTATGTGGGGGATTTTCAATGTATGAAAAAAAAGCTTTTGGCTTTTAGGGTTAAAGCTTTGTTTTGAACCGCAGTGACTGCACATGATTTCAAAGATTTCAAACTGTCAACGGTTTTTGTTAAATGGGATCGAGAGAGGGTGAAGGAGTGGAATAAGTCTGTTTTGTAGTCTTTCCCCGGAACAAAAAAGCCCAGCATTAGCTTTTTAGATTTACAACCTGAACGGAATCGGGAATCATTTGGCGGTAAGGCCTGAGAAGCGGGAGGGTGTGTGTACTTGGTATGGGAGGAGTGCCGCCGGGGAAGAGGATGGAGGGTGGACAGGGGCCCCCACGAGTCAGAGCTGCCAAAGCTGAAGGGTTAGGGTTCATCTACAACACGGCTGTTGTTGGGATTTGGAAAACCATGTGACCGATTCGCGGCATTTTTCTGGATGGGGTTTGAATGTGGAAAGAGTGCGTTTTGGGGGGAGGGAGGTGAGAAAATCCCATAGTGAATACTGCATTGTAATTACAGCTTGTTGAAACTGAAAATATATTGAAATGACAAGTTTCCGGAACCTCGTTACCTGTCCTCCGATTCCGAACGAAAAGAGGTTGAGTTCGCAATCACATCTTATCACTCGGTTATACTGGGGCGGGACAGCCTTGCGTGTGTGGAGCGGGCCGTGAAATCTGGAGTTCGGGAGAGCAGCATGAAATTGAAGGAATGATAGGCTTTAGAGAGAGAAAAAGAAAAGGAAAAAAAAGCTATATGAGATTTGTATGTGCAATAACACAACATTTACATTCTGATTAGGAAAGCCCGCGCCGATCGGGGAACAAAAAGGAACAGCAAACACCACCGCTCAAGAAACAAGAAAACCTAACAAATCATCTTTCACGCACACACTTCCCGGCCAATGTATTACAGGGCTGGTTGACTTTGTTTTCCTTTCAACAAAAAAAATTCCTTCAAAACATTCCCCAGTTTCTAACGGTATTCTCCGTTCCCGTGATTGTGGTTAGATAGTTTAATATTACTCGCACTGGTTTGCGACTAATGTAGCCTAAAAACCACTGTTCTTCAAGAATTTGATAGCATCTTGCATGAACTGAGGACCAGAGTGGTGGAATAGTACTTGATGGCCAGTCTTCGGGTAAACTTTGATATCGTAGCTGGCTGCCTTTGGAATGTAGTCGTAGACGAGCGCAGGGCTATCGCCACAGTGAAGACCACAGAAAGTAGCATCCTCTGGTAGAATCAAAAGCAATAAGCAAAAAAACCCGTTTCAAAAATTAAATCAAATCATTGCCTTGAAACATAAGGGAGAAAGAACAATCGAGGGAGAAGAGGGGGGTGGAGGGATGGCGAATAGACTTACCATCTCCGTTCGCAACCATAACGTGACCCTTGTAATCGGGGGCATCGAGCATGTGTAATACAAGCGTGATGGCGGCACCCAAAGAGTCGAAGTCTCGGTGTTCATGGTCATACACCAATTGCTCATGGTCATACATACCCGCATAGCAGGCCACCACCCGCGATTCCAAAGTCGAGGTGGATTGGTAAGTGGATGGAATGTCACCCCATTTCTCGGGATCAATCTGATTAGCTGAGGCTTGGAGACCAGCGAGGAAACCTGGGTACACCCAGAGAGCATTGTGGGTAAAACCATAGAGAATTATGGCATCCGCGTCTTCTGGATACTGGTCCACGAGCGAGTTCAGGGTTGCACTGCCGATAGAGAAGCCGGCCGAAACAATATGCTTCCATTTCTTGCTTCCGATCCTCCCAGATCTGAGCTGCTGGATTAGTTGATGCGCGGTTTCGACGTGGCTCTGCACTTGCGCTTCGACTAGGCCGTCCGGGCGAGTACTAGTGCCGGCTCCTGCGGGCTCTTGGTTGGTAATTTGGACTAGCAGCACGTATCTGTATCAGGGAAAACGAAAAAAATAATAGTACCAATTAGATCCCAGGTAAACGTAGCCCACCCTTCCTCGTTCATTTTTCTGGTCCAGCTGTATGTTCCGCTCTCAAGCGGCCAATCCCTATGCATGGGGATTACAACTATTAGCTGAGTAATACATGGATAAGGATAAGGATAAGAGGAGGGGGGGTTATGATGGGGTGGGATAGGTTAGGATAAGGAGGGGTGAATGCACATACCACATTATGGAATTATATGTAGCACCATGGATGAGGAATTGGATAGTATCCGCGCGTCGACCGGAAACCTGATGCTTGGAGCTTGGAGTACAGAGACGAGTGGTAATATCGTATGTCCCCGTCACCAGGATCTTCTTCTTTGCAAGAGCGTGGAAAAGGCCGATGTCGTATGAACCTCCATCGCTACTGTGGGTCCTGTCGCTGGTCTGTTCCAAAGTGATGGGAACAACTCGCGATACGCACTCCGCGCCCCATTCCGTTGTGGAAATAGACTCAGCGCTGTTATGGGAGGGCAGCCTGTGTTGCTGAGAGCGAGTCACCGGAACACCCACAGCTGGGATTTTGAATCCCGATGCGAGCAACGGAAGGAGAGAAAGGGTGGAAAATACCGCACGTCGAGCCATGATTGCGAAAGAAAAATTGAGAAAGGAATATATAAATTCTTTGTTGGAAAGGACTCTCTCTCTGAAGATACAAAGAAAATTATCTTTTGTTACAACTCTATTATTCTGAGGTCATTGGAAATTTATATACTGGTTCATATGCCACGACACAATTGAACTCGAGTTATATCTCATGAAGGGTTGGAAGGGATCTGCTACTTTGAAATAGGGAGCGACGTCCAAAACCCGAGTAACATGGCATAATGTTTGGTGTTTTCGACTCTTTTCCGCTGAGATCAACGTTGATAGATATTATTCCAGCTACCAGGGTGTCTAAAATAGGGTCCATTCAAGGGGCCTCTTTATTGTATTGTTTTCTTCAAAGAGCGCTTCATCTCCGAGTGAAGTTGACATGATGTTACAAAGCAACACAGGAAAGCCTGCACAGTACGTAGGTTGGGTTATGACTTAGCCGGCCCCATGTCGCTCGGACTTCATAACAACCTTACCCTAGAGATCCCTCGACAAAACAGTTCATTCACTTCTTCATGCGAATAGAGTTAGGCCGCAACCTAGAGCGGAAAGTATCAATTGTCTCTTGGCGCCAATGTGTTTACCCTTAGAAACTTCCACCTCCAACCTGCACCTTGCTGCACGCTGGGTTACGGCTCTCGGCTTGGGCTTTTGGGGTGAAGAAGGGGGATTTGGTGGTGAATTACGGAACTCCCCCAGTATCCGCGGCTCTGCTTTGTTATAAAAGGCCTCCCTCGGTCCACTTTTTTTTTATTTCTATCTTTAAACATGAAAAGAGCTATTTATCCCTCAGATTTGAGGCGGACGTTTTCAATGGTGTTTTATTCGTACGATCGTGTGCTATGTTTAACTCAAAACTTTGGTGGCATTTGGCACTGCGGAGTAGCGGTGCTGAAATCTCTGGTTGGCTGTCTATGCTTTTCTCCGTTTATTTGACAAATGTGTTCATAGTTGTACTACTCCTAGGGATATTTTATTGTTACCTCGTATTGCTTTTTGCTCATTCCACCCTACAAAGGAAGCTCCAATGCTAGCACAAAGTCTCAGCCATACCGTATCCACCGCCCCTCCCCCTGTAATGGAGCAGATCCCGCAACATCTTTTGCTTGGTTTACTGATAATGGTCACAGTTGTAATATTATACGACAAACCTGGGGATCTGTACACTCCAGCGTCATAGTTGCACGACCCAAATTGCTGTCCGGAGCTTACCCATCGCTCTTTTCTCATTCAGCCTTTGGCAGGTCAGGCACAGTGCTGTGCTGAATGATACAGTATCAAGTTCTGGGGCATTGTGGAGGCACAATTATATTATTCCCGGTGTGGTCTATCGAGATGTTCTCTTTTAACTACAGTACAAATTCGAATTTCTTGTATTAAATACAAATTGCGAAGGATTCCCCCAAAAGAGTCTTGTATAGTAGTCCAATGGTGCCGGTAACATTTTCGCCAGTGTTAATTCCCTTTTTTGGCTTTTGACTGGTAAGCCATTGAATAATAACCAATCATGTGACTCAGAAATGACACCTGCCCAGACATTTTTCTCAGCTCAGTTGGAAGGAAAAATAATCACCCGCGCCGACACGATTTTCTTATTCAAGGGCTATGACTTTTGCAACTGATCTAACCCGAAACTTCCCAACAGTCTCTACCGAGACTGGGGGCAGGCCTGCGGAGAATATCCCTACCACTAGTCCTTATCATCTGACGGACAATTAAGTTCATCGCGAATAGGAGAAAAAAAAAACTACGCAAATCTTACGGTGGCTACAGGATCCTGCGGGTAAGCCTGTAGCTTCCTCCAGAATCGGAAAGTCTTGAATACCGGGAAAACTGGAAAGAGAAAAAAAATACCGGGGAGATATACAGTGTGCCTGGTGTATGAGAGTGCTGGTTATGGAGAGATGTTACGTGAGAGAGATCATTGTAACAGTGGGGGGTCGTTTTAGAGGGGGCGGAATCATAGGCCCTATGATACACATGTGTAAGAATTGGACAGAATGTGCCCTTTGAACGGGTTGAATGTTACTATTCCCAAATATACCAGACATAATCAATGAGGACTGCATACGGGCAGGGCAGGGCATGGAAGCAGTCGGGGGGGGCAGGGAAGGCCAAGACCTCTTCTTCCTGAGCAATATCCCCACTGCTGTGATCAATACTGCGTGTTCTGTTCACAATGGTCGCACAGTAGAGCAATATTCAGCCTTTTATATCCTTACTATGCTTACCATCGGAGAAAAATGTTAACTGAGGATCCTCTGATAATTAATTTTTTTTACATATATGTATTTTTTTTTTCCCCTTTTTTTTTTTTTTTCATTCTTCGTTCTTCCATTGGCGAGAATTTGCGAAACGGACTGACGCTGGGAATCGGCGGGCTGTGTTTCTTGCCCTTTCGGCTGGTCCTTGCGAAGTCAACCGGGACGCAATCGATGCCTTGTTCGATTATTAGCTTGACGGGGTAAGACAAAGATACCTCCGACCGAATGAAGCTTTAGCCAGGGCATGGGACGGGCACTGAACGGTACGCCGTTAAGGTGCGTTATGCAAAGAGCAGCGTTATGAATTCCTATGGATAATTTACAATACCAACATTTATGAATCTTGTATCATAGGAGGAATCCTTCTTGGTGCTCTTTTCCGTGAGTGATATGACATGCCCTAGTGGCTGCTGCGAGTGTTGTGTCTCGATTACTTTCTTTTCTTTTCTTGATAGTGTCATTAACTAGTTACAGGTTGCAAAAGCGTGCCACCCAAATTCGCTCACACACGCCAGAATGGAAAACCTTTGTATTACCATCCTTTTCATTGATTCATTCCTCTGGCGTCTGACTGGAATTTCCTGATCCCTTCTACGCATAGATCCAAAGACGTCAACGTACAGTTGACAGTTAACCCTTCGTATATACTTCGCTCAGAAATTAGTTTTGACAGGCTCAATTGCCGTTAATGAACCCTCGTAGACTCAAACCTCATACCCTCTAACTCCCCTGCCCGCTATTGGAAAATTATCTGCTTTTATTCCTGGAGCATTCACTGCCGATAACCGAACCATCGGTAGTATCCCTTTCCCTCTCATTTCATGAGACTCACCTGCGTGTCACCTACCATTCAAGGCCTCGCGCGTGGACTAGGCTTGGCCCGGAAAGCGTAGGGCGAGAACGCTACCGGAGTTGTTGGCTAGAAGACAAGGATGCCCATCACTTTTTTGACAGCTCAATCAAAGTCTGCCAGAAAGCTCAAAGTGAAAAGAGAGCGATTGGGTCTATTTGCGCCCAGAGGTGCTTGTCTGGGATAGTTAAGTATCATAGGTACTTAGGTACTCTATGAGGGAGATGCTTCTTGTTCTTTCCTTTTTGTGAATGTTTACCTTTTTGTTCGAGATTTCGTATTCACCGCTGGAGACATCAATTACTTTTTCATGTTGCTTTGCGGCTCTACTATCTATCTAATTGGATCACATCAATACTGAACCAACCCTTCCCCGTCCCATTGTATTCGCAAGGTAAATTGAGAAAAAAAGAGCTTACCCGATATGACCGAGCCTTGTATTAGATGCAGACTCTAGACTTGATATATTTGACCGTATCAAACGAACTCTCTATGCGGGTGACAGGTACGAAATTATGGCGTTCTTTATCTCTTTTTTGATTTTTTTTTTATCACCTTCTTTCGAACCCTACTTTTTTTCAATAAGTTACAGGCATGTTGTGTGATTGCTTTTTTCTTCTACTTTCTTTTTGCTCAATAAGTCAGAGCAATTATTCGTATGAGATGGATGTGCTTGTATTACCGCTACGGTATGAATTATGTGTGATGCTGTACTGTAGCGGTAGTGTATCGTGGAGCGCTTGATTTGATCCTCGATTTCCCCGCCTGGCCCGCATTTTCTTGACCTAGATTAAAATTGAGGCTCAGGCCAACATCTTTCACATTCATTCTTTGAAAGTTCGAACGAACATCTAAATTGTGAACATGATTGTGATCACTTTGAATTCAGGGATTCTAAACGCGCTAGCTGGTTTTTTATCTACCCTGTCATGGGCCATCTTATGCATTGATTTTATTCCAAGTGTGGTAATCCTGGGGATCGTATGTAATGCGGAAGGCTTTTGATGTTGTATCATAGCCAGTTCTGTAACTCTTGGGTTACTTGTAATTTACCTGAATTACCTGTACACATACGCTACTACTATTGGCATAAGCTGTCAATGGTGTTGGATTTAACCTAGTCAAGTCTAACTGTAGTATTAGTGTGGGGAACGTTACGCACTGGATGGATTCAGAAACCGAGTACCTGAATTGATGAAAACCCTCACCGATCTGACAGAGGAGGGAAAATTCCCTACATTTCATCCCAACCAAGGACTCATCCAGTTCGACTAACCAGGAAAAGTACAACGCAGTAGTCGAACCAGAAATTAAGTTAAAATATACCTGCTTAATCCAAACCCAAAAGTTCTCAGATCTCATCGTCTAATCTCTTGGACTTAACCGAGCCATGAGGGCTAAACACATCCAGGGAAAACCTCAGCAGGTAATAGAATAGCGGAAACCTATGAGAAGCGATTCTATCTTAATGAACATTACTAGATGCCTTCTTGCTTCCCTTAACTGATAGAGAAAAGGAACCCTAGAAATAACGAGTTGAGACTGTGATATCACAGCATCAACACACGTGCAGATCTGGTCGTGGAGCCCGGCGACCCGATGTTCCACCTCTCCTTCTTTTTCTCTCTCCCACCACCCCCACGCGCGGTGAACTTTCTGATTTCTATTCCCCAGTTTAGTGACGAACTGTTGCACTGCCCTTATTGTGTTGAAACGCAGCAGCTGTATCATTTCTCCCACTCCCTGGAAAAGCATTGTAACTCACTCACCTCACTCGCTCACCTACATACGTTACCAGACCGCACTTATTCACCCACTCGCTCACAACCTAGCTGCTCGTAAGAAATTCTTTTTTTAAAGTCCCTGTTCCGAACATACATCCTTTTTTTTTTCCCTTTCATTTTCCTTTTTCCCATTCCTTCATATAACAACGGTTTTTAACCCCGTGGGAAGCAACCTCCAGTGATTGGAAAGTTGTCGTTGTATTTGTAAAGCCAACCGAATAATCCTATATCATCCCCCAGAATCCAGTTCCGAGTCTCAGTTCACTTGCTAGTTCGAATTTCGAAGATCTTGAACTTCTCCCTTCTTTGGCTAGTTACCTCACCGCACCTGCGCTACGCTACTTGTACCTGGCCTGAGCTACCTCTCCCACTTACCTTAACTTTATAGCACCATGCCTAGAGAAAGAAGAAAGTGGACTGAAGGTGAAGATGCGATACTTCGTGATGCAGTATTGAAAGGTATGAAGACTGCTGCTTTTACTTGGGGAGGCTTGGTGGATCTTGCGAATAGCTACTGACATTATCATCGATAGGCGGGGAAGGAGCTTGTGACTGGCATCTCATTGCTTCCTGTATTCCCGGCCGTACAAACAAAGATTGCCGGAAGAGATGGCACTATAAAGTAGCTGCAACAGTAAACAAAGGACCCTGGGAAGTTGCCGAGGACGAAAAGCTGTGGGCCGCCGTTCAGGAACATGGAAGCCGGTACGTATCTATTCTCTAACTCTTCCTTCGCATGTTTTCTTAATTTCACAAAAAAAAACCAAAATATCATAAAAACTGACGATATCCAGTTGGGCATTAGTAGCACAGGTAATTGACAGAATCCTCTCTATCGCGTTCAAATCATTTTTGGATTGGTGGTGCTGGCTGGTTATGATATGAACTAACATGTGTCCTTGCGACGTAAAAGGTTGTCAAAACCAGAAATGGCGACCGTGAGTTTACCCATTCATCCTCATTTCCCAGTTTTTCGGATTCTCCTCCATGTTTATGCCCTCCCCAACCTCACCATCAAGGGTTTCAACTCTTTGTTTGTTTTCTAATTTGTTTAAATCGACAGAATGTTCCAAGCGTTGGTACGATGCATTGGATCCAAGTATCGATCATAGTCCATGGACTCCAGAAGAGGTATGTCCATTCGACCCAAACACGGACCCCACCAAGGCCGTGGGGAGATTCGTACCAAAAACATCTAACATATGTTCTCGGTAACTAGGATGTTCGGCTATTAGAAGCTATTGAGAAACATGGGAGAAACTGGAAGGCAATAGTTAAAGCTTACTTTCCTCGCCGGACGAGTCTGTCGGCCAAAAACAGGTACTATCTCCGAAATCACCGATCATTATCGAGAATATCTCTTGTGGTTTTGTTTTTCCTTCTGCCCCGTTATGCAAATGGGCTGGCACAAAAAAGAGTGATACAGACAAGAAAAAATTGTATTGCCTTGTATTGGCTTGGATATGCCCACATTCATTCATTAAATTTCATACCCACATACATGCATACACACATATTACACGTGTAGGGCTGAGGGCTAACAGTTTAACTTCCAATGTTGGGAAAAATACAGATATTCGCTGCTAATCAGGAAGATGGAACCTAAGAACAAACAGTCCCAATCCGGAGGGTCCAAAAAGGCAAACCAGAAGTCTTCTCAAAAGCCGCAGTCTCAAGCGGATACGCTTGAAGCTAGCAAGATACCGGCTCCCCAGTTTCGCCAGGAGCCAACAAATACGGGAGCGAAGCGGGAGGAGGAGCAGTCACGATCCCATGCATACAGAAATTCTCTATCCGGAGGGACAGGAGGCTCTCTAAACGTTCTTTTCGAGCCCGGTTGTCAACCAGGGAATTCCAATAAAGGTGGCGGCAGTGGTAACACTAATCCCAATAATGCAAGCCAAGAACAGCAGCATCAGCAGCAACCAGTTGCATTTGAAAGTCCGTTATTGAGTCAGAAGGGTACTCCGGGAATCTCGAGTTATACACCTCCATCTTCCGACTGCCCAGCACTTTCGCCAGCGGATTGGTCGGGTTTGGTCACAAACGGCAATACCGGGTCAGAGGCTAGCTTTCCGGTCACCACACCTCCTGGACACAACGAGGACATGTCCTTATTCTTTAATGACTTGCATCTCACAACTTCGCTCAGTCAAGGGGATCTCATACAGTTTGCTGCTAAGCATCCTGAAAGAATGGTTGCGAGATCGGTATCCCTAGATCAGGGGACGATGGGAGGAAGCAACAGAAGTATGGACTTTCGAAGGAACACAACTCCTCGTCCGTCAAATGCCGGTCAGGATATGAATGATAATACAAATTCCCGTATCATCACTGTCATGATCAACAGCGAGGTCCCGGAAACTGTTAACAGTATTGTCAATCATATTGGAAGGGAGGAGGGTGTAAGCATTGCAATTCATTTGGGCTGATCTCTTGAGTACTTGATATATTGACATCTGGGGGCATGGGCGTTGAACGGCGTTTTATCTCTTGACTTTTCTGTTTTTTGCCTTTTTTTTATTTCCACATATATTCATCATTCCTTGGTTTGAAGTTTTATCTCCTCCTCACTAGGATCGGCTCCTCGTCTCTTTTGTTCACATTTATGAAGATCAAAATTTTTTTATGCGCAGGTCCTTATCGGGCTGGTAACCTTTGTCTTTTTTTTTTTTTGAATCACTTCTATAGCAACCAAGTTCACTCCCGTGACGAGACACTGCAACCTTGCTTCTTCAGATATGACAAATTACTACAGTGATAAAGCAGAAGAGAAACTACCCAGGTCACAAAAGTCTCCAGGATAAATCCGACTTTTTCCAGATGACTCCATTGCATGCACTCCACAGAGATTTCCCGCTGATTCTGGGAGGGGGGGTTCACACGATGTCAAATCAGAATAATTCGAACTTCATCAATTTGTGCACACTTCGACGAATAACAACCCCAAAATACTCCAAAGCTGACAATCATAGCTTCATTGGGTTAGTCAGATTGTTTCAAACCTTCATTCTGCAGGGATGTCCTACCCATACCAACATCATGGTAGAGGGGGGGAGGGGGTAGGAACGCGCGACATGCGGAGGGGAACATTTAAAAATTTTGCCCATTCTTATTTCAGAAATTCGTGACTTGGGGCAAACCGGTACCATTGAAATTGGACAGATATCTGGGCCGCGGCTCTAGAAAGCTGATGGGTTCTTCCCAGGGCTTCAAGGGTGAACCCGCTGAGCTTAACGGCCGAGACCCTGGCCTTAGTAGAGCCCCCACCGGCGCAGTAACAGCACTTGCTTTCCCAACAGTGTGGTACGCTTAGAGACACAGGCACAGGCTAGCCATGTCTGCCTAATGAGCCGCGTGGGACCAGAGTAAAATAAAAGTGTTTCCCATGGCAATCTGGAGGGGAAGAATTCTTGAAAGCCACCTGTTTGCAAAAGGGCTATGGCTACCATGTTCAATACTGCTCTCATCCTCACCCCCCACTAGAGCGTATTGGAAGGCCTAACGGCCACCATTTACCCACTCTAAAGGAGGGGGGGGTGGCTGGTGAGAGCCGTTGGGGTATCAATAATCAAAACTAAAAAGTCTTTCCTTGTTAGAAGAATTTTTTTTTCCCCCTCGCCTCCTTCTCGTTAACTTCTCATGTTAAAGCAAAGGGTATCGTCAAGCGGTCGTTCTGTCATGTCGATCCAGGCAGTGACTACTAGACGACCAGCGCACGCCACGATCTCTAGCTTCAGACTATGGGCAACAGGGTTAAATACAGTTTCAATCTCAAACTTACCCCCATATTTCTATGGGCGGTTCCTTAGGCAAACCATGATAATATCCGATGTTGGCAAGATTGTTCATGCATTGCTAATCATGGTTCACGGCTATCGTGGGGCAGTTTACTATCAAATCGAATTTCCTTGCATCAACTATGAGCAAATAGGAGGCAGGAAATCATATGAATGAAAATACCTCAGGTGCAATCCAAATGCAAGCGACTAACTGTTAAAATCCGAGACCGGAATGGGAAATATGACGGGCCTCTTCGTCACTCGGCGAGTGACAGGCCATGAAGTGAAGTGTCGAGGGAGAAAATAAAAAGATCTCGTCTGCAATTCGCTTAGGATACCAAGTAAGGTTTAGTTCGGAACTCCGAACTTGCGTCAGAAAGGGGAAGAGAAAGATCCCTATTGGATCATTGAAACCTTTGTCGAGGTTCGCGCCCCCCACCAGCCTGGCGTTGATCTCGATTCTGACCGCGCCTAACAGGCATTCTGGAGTGGATGCTGGGGGGTTATCTCGCATATCCTGGTGAATGCTTTTTTGGTAGGAATTTCCGGACACTCACTACCAATTCTCAAGTAACCTAGCCGAATACCTTTTTAGACTTAGATCCGCGTCTTTGATATCATTTTTCGGGGAATGGTGGGTGGAGCCTTGCTTGACCTAACTTCTTCACTTGCGTTTCTTTTTTTTTCACTTTTTTTTATCATTACTTTTTTTTTCACTTTTCTTTTCTTTTTTTCTTTTTCTTTCTTCTAACTTGGTTGGTCATAATGAAAAACAATACGCCAAACATTTCAAGGATCACTTAAGTTACCTTGAATCGCCCCCCTCCCCCGGCATCCGTCGTTACCGCCGTTCAGAACTCCCCGCGTATCATAGTGCTTCCGAACCCAGTGCCTGTAGCACAAGGCATCTAGCGATTGGTATTACCATCGAAGCCCTGTAGTATGAATCAAGAAGCATAACTGTTTTCATGTGGGGGCCCTATCAAATTTTGAACAAATGCTGAGTGACACACCCTATATGAATGACCCGAGCTAATAACAATCGAGTGCATTAGGATTTCCTCTAGTAGACATGCCGAAAGCATACTAGAACTGCTCGCTGATAAAACTTCTGAGGTAGGTGTGTATCCCGTGCTGCATATCTCTCCGTGCATGTTCTTTTCTCCTTCCTCTATTCCCACCTTACTTCGTTTTTGAAAAATGTGTTGGTTGTCGTTATGCAACCCATCGACAGCAGCAATAGTGAAATGGTAAGCTCGACACTTTGTTTTATTGTATTGAGAGCCTAACTCAATGTTACATGAAGGGAGGGGGGGGGATGCCGGGCATGTCTTGTGCTCAGTATCAGCTAGTGTCCCAAAGGTGAGCGACTTTTTCTAGTCTCGATATTCACCACTTCTAATGATATGTCTTCCAGGTGCTTGTCAGTAAGTCTGGCCTATCGCCGGTCTGGCTTCGGCATATCACGGTTCGTCCCATCTTTTTTCTGTACCGTCTATTGTAGCACTTGAGGCTGATTCAAAATTCCCAAATTCCCCGAACAGGTAGCTGGAACGAAAATTGTTACGATGTTTTCTGGAAGAGTTATGGTTGACATGCAGCATCATGGCCGATCAATCGATGGTAGGAAGATCTGCAACTCGGTTTGGCAAAATAAAATTAAAAAAGCCCTACGGCAATCCGTCCCCTTAAAAGGAAAAATTGATTTGTTCAGGTATTTTTATTTGTGAGAGTCTCATCAGTTATTCAATTCCCTGGTAATATCGTGGAGGGTGACAGATGAAATTGATCCCCCGATAATATGCCGCGTGTCAAGGAAACAGCAGTTGTGGGTATCCCAGTTGCTTGATTTACGAGATCCCCTACTTGCACTATGGAGATACATATCAATTTACACAAGGAAGAGATATACTGATATGGCAATTCGCTTTCAAATACAAATGCTTCACCTTCTAAGACACATCCGGATTTCTCCAAACCGTTTTGTACAGCGATTTAATCTCGGATACGGGAGTTGGTTCGGTAAAGGCAGGCATGAGACATCACTCGAGGCTCGTAATAAAGGATGGAGCCGTCAACACTGCCGCGTGGCCAAGTCTAGAAGGGTGATATCGGCCTGACAAAGCCACCGTGTCATCCGTAATACTATATTGCAGGAGTATGGTGATAGGGCAATGTATCTCACTATTTTGTAGTTGGTTTAGATGCAATCTGACCTAAAATAACGACCCTAACTGACTTTTCTAGGAACATATGCTCGTAACGATAACCACTAATGTACAAGAGATTTTGTCAAAAAAAAAACAAATAATCATTATCTAATGGGTATAAACTAGAAGGGGGAAAAAATAGAACACAAGCCGAATAAACTCTCCAATAAATTCTCGAATCAATCAAGCAGGCGGACCCTGACTCCCCATCAGCTTAGCTGATTAACATACCGGTCTTCCAAATGATCTACCACCACCACAACCAAGAAGCCAACTCATCAGACTCTCAAATTTATCGATCCCCCACATCCAGTACGCTCGCTGCGACCAGTTAAAAGTACCATGAGCTTCTCCATGTAAATAGATCCATGTTCCAGAAAGGATTTCGAGGCTGCCCTGAAATCCTTATATTAAGTCACAAGTATATCCCTTCACAAAGCCAAGAGAAAAGGTATTCAAACATGATAATCACACCTAAGGGTAACTGTCATTCTCGCAGAACCACAGAGCCCCCAAAATCCAAGACCCAATCCACTGTATGCCGCTAGGGATCACTGCAAGGGCGCGTACCAAGACCCGGGATGCGGGAAACTATTCGAAGATGATACCCTAACCATGACAAAGAATGGGTAGGTATATAAAAATCAAGATTCACATGAATCAAAGTCCAAACACCTTTCCCGCTTACCCACGGGGCTGTAAACCCTCTCGCTCGACATGAACTGAAGTTTGCCGGGTTCACCGCCGATCACTCGCGTTCGCTAAAGCACGTGATATCTCTTCTGAAGAAGTGCTTCGTAGGCTCTCGCAGTATGCGGCGGTGGTTTCGCTCTTAGGGTATGGCGACGGTACTTGGTGTTTTTGGAATACCACAGATTTTTTTTTTTCCCGTGTGCATACCGTATTAACTTGAATGAGAGCAACGCGTCCCGGGACGTCTAAATTTCCCTTGTAGGTAAGGCGTGGTTTTGTTTTGCTGGCATTTTCTCCCGTCCCCGCCAAAATAGGAAACTCAGACGTCCTGGGACGCGTTGCTCTTATTCAAGTTAATACGGTAGGTGTCCGTAGTACCGTATGTGGTCTTGATGACAAGTGTGACGTCATAATCGTAAAACACCTCAATACAGCATGTTCGATTTGAATAGGTGTTTTGAAATATTAATGGGCACCAAAATTTGGGACCACAAAATGTTGCCATGGAATGTGATCGTGAGATGTTAGCGGGTAAAAAGGGGCCGGCACTCCCCTTCACTATGCGTATGTCTGTCCTCCGCGGGCATTGTGGGTTCAAGCTGTTGCTATATTTTAATATTACTCAGCACAATATAAGGAAGCTTGAATCTGTTACTCAAATTCTAGGGCTCAGCAGTGGGCGAAGTGCAGGGCAGAAACAAATGGTAGGCAACTCACCCTGATCCTCGAATCCTTTAGTATCATCGTCACCACAGCGACCAAAACGAAACCCTGAATGACTAATATCAAAGCCAGAAGCCCTTAAATGTATTACTGATCACTATATTAGTAACCACATTCTCCTCCTAACTAGTCCTTACTCAGTTCAAAAACTCAGCCTCAGTAAAACTCCATGGAATAACCTCTTCGAGTGGAGACTGCCATTCACTCCTACTCACACACTTTCTAAAAGGTGACCGCAAAAATCATATTTCCTGACGGCCCTAACGTAGTAGCTTCCTTATGCATCCGCTAACTCGCATACTCCTTCCAGGTTGAGGAGAAAAGTACTGCACAGCAAAAGAATTTGTACCAGAAGCGTTCTTGGCAACCTCCATAGGGTATCATGGACTTTATAGTGTTGTGGCCTAGAACCCCAAGAGAACTTGAAGGTAGGATGATCTTAAACCTCCCTAATCGGAAATGGTGGAGGGAGAGTTGTTTGAATCTCCATTGAGACGATACTGTACGCCCAAGAAGGCGGGGGTAGTAACCTCAGGTAAAGTGCAGCGGGGTGTTCCGGTGGTTGTGAACGAGACACGAAATTGCACTCGGTTAAGCTAATAATGTCAGAGGGCGTTTGGCACACCATTATTCCAGATAACCGTGATTTGAAACCATGGTTTCGAAATCACGATTGAGTAAAATTACAAACCATGACTTGCAAACGAAGCTTTACCAAACAGCTCCAGAATTTCGAACATTTGAAAAATGATGGATTCGGGTTTAAAAACACGAGTTTGAGTGGGAAAAAAAAAAAAAAAAACTGCTCCAAGTGAAACCCTAAGCCTTGAATAAAATAATCGCCCTAATCGCAATTCGGATATCTCGCCATTGAGATTTGAAAATCGTGGCAAGCCAAACATCCCGAAAATCTCAAACGGTGGTTTGGGTCCGAATCGCGATTTGAGGTCACCGCCGTCTCAAAACACCGCGACCCAAGCGCTCCCTTAACCTTCGGTCAAGTGTTTGGCAGAATATCGAGTGAGGTAAGCCAATTTCTGTCAATTTGGATTCAATTAGTGCGATTTTCGATTCCTGGGAACGTTGGTTTGCCTAAAGTTAAAGGGGATATTGCTAAAATTTAATCAGGATCATATCAGCAGTATTATTGATAGTTGATCTAAAAAACTATCAAAGCGTACATTAAACCTGCAAATTGTGTGTTGAGCGTTGACGGTATGTCTAGCGATATCGCGATGGTAGAGTGGTTGAGAACCGGCATTTCTCTTCCGGGGTGTTCATGATCATAGACCAAGACATTTACAAACAAAAACTGAGAATGTGAATGAAGTTTAGTAATGTAGCACGTAGATTCGGGGGAGCCCGATACCGTGAAATAATAATAACTCTCATGAAATCATAATATTCTTCCACACTACCCAGTTGAGCTATTGCAATTCATAATTTCTCACTCGAGAGACTAGATCACCGACCCCTCTAGAGAATATTTTTTTCCTCTAATGCATCACCAGGAATGTCTCAAAGCAACTAGCACCCTCACATTCATCCCCCTTTCCAGGAGTTCAGTCAAATCACCTCATATTGCCCGTGATGCCTTTTTTCTGCCTTGATTGTATCATAGCTTTTCATACCTGGCTCTCCCCTTCCCTCCCGAACCTTCCCTCCCTGTAATCGGTGCAGGGGCCAGGAATCAACCATATCGCGTGGTGGAAAGTATCGAAAAATGAGCCATTTCCAAATTTTGCGCAGAATGTGCTTGTATTCACAAACATTTGCCGGAACGGAAAATAATTGGCGGTGAGCGAAGGGAGGGAGTTTTTTTTTTTTGTCCAACAACCTGAGTGTTCGCGTGTCGTGTGATTTCGCGTTCAAAGCACGAGGCGATAAAACATCTCCTGGAGGCTGTAATATTATTATTACATCTCTAGGTTGAGTTAACCAATGAGAGAAGGAGTGTTGGGTGGGGGCCTATCTCAGACGTTGCTTCTCGAAAGGTTAAATAGACAACGCTGGGAAAAAGTTGTTGTCTCAGTCCCAATGACAATAGTTGCAGGACTCGGTAATGGCACTAGTATGGTATCTATGGTTTTCTTTGACTGCCGTTCCTGTGAAGTGATACGATTTGGTATGTATTGCATCCTTGAAATACTGGGATTGACTGGTTGGATACCGGTAAGCTGTGAGTAAGACATGGAAACTTTGATGAAAAAGGAAATACCGATACGATACTTCACGAGTACCACACGGTATAGGCACATGCTACCGTCCTTGTCCGTAATATTCTACTGGCAATTGCATCGGACATGAGAGAGGAAACCCCACATCCTGTACAGTACTGTGTTTTTCTAAGATTCAGATTCCATCACAACGTGCTGAATGGCTGGCTACTCAAGTAGTGTTTTCTGCCTCTCCATTTTCTGCCGATGCCACCTTGTTGCCTTATGTAATAGGGATGTTGTTCTTGAATATCTCTATAACACAATGACTTCATTGACCGAGATACCGATACTGTAGCGCCCGGCATTTGCGAGAAATCGTGAATAGTACCTAATAAGGTCGTAGAAACTACCATTCAGGACACTATTCGCTTCAAAAGAGGGTCTCTTGGTCAATTAAAAGAGAAAGTGTAGGTCTCTGATAAAGTTAGAAATTAGTACCATACGTATGCGGTAGTAAAGTTACTGCTGCAATTACCGATAATTAGGGATTCTACGGTCGGATTTGACATCTGCCTGGAAGCACACTCGGGTGGGTCGTAAGTTACGGTACAGTATTACTAGCTGCACTCGAACCCCATGAATAACGGGCTTCCGCTACTACGTCTTGCTACGAGTGCTGCTGTACCGTGCCGCACAGGTTGTTACTGGTACAGTACTTGTGAACCATACAAATCACGTGTGATAACATAAACCTCATCCAATCAATCCATCGCGCAGTCGCCGCCTTCGTCAGAATGGGTTTTCTTTTCTTTTTCCTTCCTTGTTGTTATGGATTTCTCCCCGGGAACACTGTAGCCCTGCCGTTGACCCTAGCGGCGGTGTAACCGTCATGTGAACATTCACCAACAGTTGTTGAATGAACCTCCATCCTGCCTCCCCATCCGCCCACACCAGATGCGAATGAGCGGAAGAAATGGAAAAGAGAACCACTGTGGATCTTTTCCTTCTAATGTTTTGTCAGCTCTGAGTCTAGTTGGCGCTTCGACGCTTTCACAGAGAGATGTTCATGATAAGCCCAAAGCTACTATGTGCTCGATCACAATTAGTCATAAGCAGTAAGGAGATGTCTCAACTACCTGGATCTCATCCACCCCAATCTAATCAGACTGTCCGACACTAACAACCAACAGAACAAAAAAAAAAACTTACTGTTGCATCAATAAAAAAAAAATTGCTTCTTGATATCGCGAGAACAGAGGTCGAAATACTGGATCATGTACTGTGCGCCTTGTCGAATGAATTGATGTTTCTTTTGAAAGGGGATAGCTTTTTTTCCCACGAAATTTTGGTATTAAGGCGTAATTCGTGTCTCGGATCGACGGTGCATGGATCGCATTTTGATCAAATAATTAATCCGGGGTCGCCAATGGATGGCCGGGACCCTACATTATTATAGAACAAAAAGTCAAGCATTCGAAAAGACACAGCGCTCACCGTTTGAAGAAATGCCAACACATGGCATACTGAACAGCACTGTAGTAGATTTAGCACCGCTACTCGGTTTCTCCCCGACTCGGATCCGAATGATCGTCAGGGCCATGGCGTCCAACCATTCCCAAACATGTTCCATGTTCGGAAAAGAAAAAGAAAAAGAAAAACCAAAACACACGATGTCGGGTTGGTAACGCGCTCGACAAGTGGGGATAGTAAGATAGTTGAAAGAAGGAAAAAGAAAAGCCACCATGTTGGAAATTTTACTTCTTAAGCAGACTCCTCCCACCACAACACCTGACTATTCCCACTCCAATTCTCTCGCCATCCATCCTGTCCCATTCCTCCTCCCTTCTTCAAGATACATAGCCACTAACACAATGACCTCCGTCGCCCCGAAATCCGTCGTTGACGCAGAGCAGCTCCTCGCTCTATCTGAGATCATCTCGAAGAATGCGAGAACTGTGATCAGCGAGTGGGCCAAGAATCCCATTGATGTTCCCGATACTAAAGATGGTGTTGCCCTTCCCACGCACGAGCTGTACCAGGCCCGTCGTGAAATTTTGGCCGCGGCCGGCATGCTGACGGAGGTTGTGGGCCAGCCGCAAAACCGCCTGCTCGAGGTTTCGTCGCAGTATTTTGAATCCCGTGCTCTTCATATCGCTGCCGAGCACCGCATCCCCGATATTTTGAAGGGACATGACAAAGAGGGTGTTTCTGTTCAGGACTTGGGTGCTAAGATCGGGATTGAGTCTAAGAAACTTTGTTAGTGTTTCCCGTATATTTATTTTCATGAAAGATGGGAAACTAATCGGCTTGAATAATAGCCCGTGTCATGCGCTGCCTGTGCTCTATCCATATCTTCCGTGAAGTCAAGGAAAATTGCTTCGCAAACAACAAGATTACCGGTGTCCTCGTCGGGAATGAGCCATTGCGTGCATACCTCATGCTCTTGTAAGCCCTCACTAGATATATCATTAGATGCCTATATTAACACTTCCCTTTAGCGGTCTCGACTTGTATAGTGCCGCCGATTACCTCCCCAAGTCGCTCGTAGACCCTGTCAAGGGCCACTCATACGATGTCCACCACACTCCCTGGCAAGATGCCGTCGGTACCAAGAAGTCCCGATGGGAATGGCTTGAGGAGAAGATCCCCGCTGATACCGATGACTTTGGCCGTCAGGGCTACCCGCGCAACGTTGTCGGTGTCGGCGAAACCAAGGTCGAACCTCCAGCACCAACTTCTACTGAGACTAAGCCGCGTCCTGAACTCGAGATCTTTGGGTTGGCCATGGTGGGTGGTGGTAGGGTCACTGGAACTGCACACATTTACGGTAAGCATTATATCAAGGGTTTCTCTTGCCTTGTGCCGGAATATTGTATGCTGATCGCTCATAGATTATCCATGGGAATCTCTGGGTAATGGAACTGTTGTAGATGTCGGTGGTGGTGTTGGTAAGTCTCCTCTGTTCACCCCACTGCCCCCTTTTCCCGGGGACATATGAGGGAACATAGCACAAGGAACTAACAAAAGATCTCCCGCAGGTGGCTTCTCCCTCCAACTTTCCAAGCGCTTCCCCAACCTCAAGTTCGTCATTCAGGACCGTCCAGCCGTCATCGAACAGGCTAAGCAAATCTGGGCCAAGGAGAACCCAGAGGCACTCGAGTCCCGCGTCACTCTGCAAGGCCACGACTTCTTCCAAATTAATCCCGTGAAAGGTGCAGAAATCTACTGGTTCCGTTACATCATGTATGTCCCCACTACCCCCCCCCTTTTCCAGCTTCCTAGCCTTTCTTTTTTTTTCTATAGAAAAAAAAAGGAAAAGAACAGGAAAGAAGAGAAAAGAAAAAATAATAATTAAGTCCCCATTCACTAATAATCACTCGTACCACCTACCACAGCCACGACTGGTCCGATGAGTACTGCGTGCAAATTCTCTCCGGCATTCGCGCTAGCATGTCTCCTAAGTCCCGCGTCCTCATCTGCGATCAGGTCATGAACACCACCCTAGGATGCCCAGAACTTGTCCCCGCTCCCAGCCCGCTCCCTGCAAACTACGGATACCACACCCGCTACAGTCACCAGCGTGACCTCTGCATGGCTACTACCATCAACGGTATCGAGCGTACACCTTCCCAGTTCAAGGATATCATTGAGAAAGCTGGCCTCGTCATTACCAGGATTGTCGAATGCAGGAGTGCTATCGGATTGGTTGAGGCGGGGTTGCCTAATCATGAGTAGAGGTATCTGAAGTACGGAAATAGGTATATAGCCAGCTGGGAGAAAGAATATGAGCGTGTGGGGGCGAAGGCGGAACAGAAAAAAGGGATTCATTATTCAACATATTCATTTCGGGTGTCTTTTGGTCTGTCTGTTGAGGGGGGGTTTTTTTTCCCTTACTTTTTTTTTTCTTTTTCTTCACCTCATGGTTTATTTTCTTCATTCGGTCATCGTGGTGTGGTGTGATTTTCCTCTTTACTTTTCTTTGGCCTTTAGGAGTGGGTTTCTTTCGGCATAAAGTGAATTGGAGATTAGGAGTTCAAATTCAAAATGGTCTTACGAGGTGTTTGGAATTTTGTGTCCCCCTATCGTGTCGGGGATGTCGTCATGCGCAGGTACTTTTAGAACCGACCCCGGCTTGGGCGTCTAGCTTCGGAATATCCGCTTCTAGAAACTGGCTTTTGATGTCGAATTTGCCCGCAGTGAACTGAGAGAAGCAGAATTCGGGAAAGTAACGAGTTAGCATAGTAGGATCCGCAAGTTAACCAGGAGTATTCCACTCACTCATACCAAAAGAATATCCATACCGCCACTCATAAGCACCAAATAATAGTGGCAAATATCAGGGGTGCTTCATTGGAACCTCATACCATTGCCCATTTTTTTTCGGCGCCGTGCAGGTCGGCGTTTTAATCATTTCTCCCGAAGTATATCCAACAACCCTCCCCACCAAAATTTTCTGCGAGCCACATACTATATGATCGATTTAGTCCCCGAAATATATTGCAAATGAACCCGTAGAGTTCCGGACTTATTAATCCTTACAAAGCATCTTACGGGAATATATGCAGAGAGCATGAAAGTTGATTTGTGAAGGCTTATGATATTGTGAAAAGAGGCCCAAAGGGTGTTGTTGGTTAGATTACAGATTTTCAGTAAGCGAGATGGTTATCATATTTTTGTGTCACATTGATGCTTGGCAGGGTTCTTGGGGGTCGACCTCTTGTCGCTTTTAGAGTTGATAAGCCCGAGGGTGGGATGTGCTGGGATTGTCTTGGCTTTAGGTTCACATAATTCAGTTGCAGTATTCTACTTGCAGCAAAGAGCTGGGTTGGGCTGATATACCGTATTGAAAATCGGTATCTTTGTGGGGTTAAGTTCTGCTGAATTTGATATTCGGAACTTGGCGAACCACTGATGTGCAAACGCACAAACCTTAACCCCAAGCTAGCTAGCTAGATCTATCTTCGACATAAAAATCGTGGAACAGGAATCACAAGATAAGATATACTCGTTCAATTAATGCACCATTATTCTACAGCAAGTTTGATAAAAGTCCTTCTCCGTGTCCGGCGGTCTGCTGGAAATACTGTCCCATAATAAACAATCCAGGAGGGTCATGGGGGGGGCTTTATATAAAGTTCACCTTCCACTTTCCCTGTCCTCCCTTTCCTGCGTCCAGACGCATAAACCATTTATCCGCCCATATGCCCACCCTCATCATTAGAAATCAAAAACCGCCACCTTTCCCCTCGATCCCAACCCCCAGACTCCAAACCTGCGGTAGACGTACAGATAACTCTGATCCCTATGCAACGAAAAAAATCTTTTTCTCCCTTCCCCCTTCTTCTTCAAGCCTCGGCTCCTTCTGCTGATTATTAAATCGTAGTAACCACATCTTATCCTCCACCTAAAACTCAAGAATAGCTATTTGTCAAACAAAAGCACCAAGGAAGCTTGCAGGCCAGTCCCATCCTTCACCTACCGGCTTAGCCGTTTCTAGCAGGTAGCATCAAACTCTCGGCCGGCATAAGATCCAGTTCACCTGCCCCCACTGTTACAATTATTGTTACAGTTTGGGCCTGTGCTCAGTTCCCGAGTGAGTGCATTAGACATAACTTAGCCTGTCGGCTTGGTGGTAGCATAATGTGATTTGGTTAACCTGCAGATGATGGCTCGCGGTTAGACTCAAGATATAGAGGGAAAGGAGAGAGGCAGAGGTGATATCTTTGCCTTTTCCTTTCCTTTTTTTTTTTCTGGAGGCGGCTTAAGGATGGATGGTGTTTTTGTGAAGGATTTTGATGCGGAGCTCCTAATAGGAGCAGCGGGGATGGGAGATAGGAGCAAGGAAAAGAAACAGCAGGTCGAGGTAGAGGAAAAAAGAAGGAAAATAGGTGGTGGAATGTGGTGTAGTGGAAAATGACTTGCTTGATTAGAATACTGTATTTAATTGTGGCATTGATTGATATTCTAAGAAAATATAGTACTGACCAGATAATACTTATCATGCAGCGCTTGTATGAACTCAACCGCTTGTTCAACACTCTATGTCTAAATTTCCGCGAAGTGTATAACTGCTCTCAACTGTAACAGCCGGATCCCCTTTCTTGAGAAAGTATTGTACATCCAGAAACAAAACATCATACCGACGTTTATTAACCAAAAACAACTTATATTCTAAGTAACAATGAGGATTTGGATAAAAAGCTCACCACTAAACAGCTCGTTGGCTTCAGGATACTGTGCTGTATCACTATACATCCCATTCAAGCCTTATCCCATTCACAGATAACACTTCCCTGAAAAAAATGAAAAAAAACCAGTACGGCTGTTTACTCTTCATTCATCCACAACAAATTCTGCAGAAAGCCCCCGCAGTCGTACAAAGTCCTGATTCGCCAAAAACCACAATTCTTGCCTCCTCTCGACATACAAAAAAAAAGTCGGCCCTCACTCTGTCGTCAAGTCTGCAGGAATAAGAGCTCGTAAAGAGCAAATGGGGAAGAAAAAAATCATTCGACTAAAAAGACCACTTGAACTTTTGAAAGTTAATATATGATGCCGCAAAATGCAGCAGCCGCTGTAGCCGCGAGGCGAGTAGGGCCCGCCCCAAGGTCAAGTATGTGGTGCGATTAACTACAGTTGCACCTGGCCATAACGAACGCCAAGAATCAGGACCTCGAAGCTGCGTTCACTAATTTTTGTTATAGGGGTTCACTATAGCAAGTTGTTTTCCGGTGTAAATTGACTAGCGTGCCCGCGAGAACGGGTTCATAACAGCCAAATATCCATTACAAAGGGGTTCACTATAGCCAGGTGCAACTGTATAAGATACTTTCTCGCCTTGTCGTTTGCCAAGAAGATTAAGCATGTTCAGGATTCGAGCTTAGTATCATGCCCGAGTGCTCAAGATGGAGAATCATTTACTTCTTTTGTTCTTCTATTCTTGCGCCGTGTGATTTTGTAGGGTGTCATGTATGGCGCACGGTATGTTAAAGACTCGAATATTGTATGTAGGATAAGCACATCTAGACGGATAGACCCGTCTCGATTCGAATTGAGAAGATTAGAGGACAGTATCAGTATCGCGCACTCGCTCGACTAGTAGATTACCAAAGAGAGCACTTGCCATGGCACCGGTCGTTGGTGCTGTGTGTAAACGCGAATAGCTAGATATGGAATGCGCATCACTCCCCTCCCTGCGCAAGATAATTCAGACTGCTTCCCCCCCCCACCCACCCTTGCCTATCCTTCCCTGGTCCTAATAACGAGGGAGAGTGGGGGCAAGCGAATCATGATTGTCTGCGCATCCATTTTTCCATTTCTTTTTTTCGCTTTTCTCTACCACCCTTGAATGGGTTGTCTAAGAAATGACGGCAGGTAGGTATAAGAAGATCGTTCGGGTCGTTTGTCGAATCTTTTTTTACTCTGGGTCCTCGGTCGGTTGTCTCGTGTTAGGGTGGTTGTGCCGTGGGAGACGAGATGCCTAACGAGCGCAGCGCACGTTGCTTCTCGAGTGTGGTTATCTAATCGGGTTAGTGATATTTGTAATTCTTTGAAATCGATGGAAAGAGTGCACTGACGAAGTGTTTTCACAGAGTATGAGCGTTGCTTTTGGCTTTTTTGCTTTCTTCTCGCGATGCACATCGGAGAAGGAGAAGGGGGAGAGGGGGAAGAAGTGAAGAAGTGGGACATGATATGAAACGGCTATTTGATCACGACTGATTTCTCTTTGCTCCCTAGGTTAGGGATGATCATAAGTTTATCAACCTCGTTTCTTGCGCATGCTCTAGCCAGTCAATGGGCCAGTCAGCCAGCTGGAAGCCTAGAACAGACAAAGACTTACATATTTCGTATCCTCTCACTGTTGTACAGAACCTTGTATTCTTACTCTCGTTTCTTTTTCACAATTGCCAACCAATCAACCCACTGATGCTCTACAATCATGGATTCCTATTTCAGCAACATATCGTCAGCCACGGTTTCTTACCGCAACGGCAGGAACAAAAAAGCCGATACACAAGAGGAAACACAAGCTCCCTCACTATACCATACCATGAACAATAATATATCCCTCGTTCCTAAAATTGGACCCAACCATCCTAAACTCCGAATCACTCTGGAATAGGCAAGCATCAGGCTCTTCCCAATTCAACGTATTCATCAAAACCTTGGAAAATGGAGGAAATGGAAAAATGAAAGGAGGAAAGCCTTGAGGAACAAGGAAAGAGGATCACTTGCCGTTTTACGGTTCTGGAAATCTATCTGCTGTGCCTTTCGTTACCTCAAGCATGGTAGAGTACTATCTACTATTCAGCGCCAGCGCGGTGAAGAGTATACAGTCTCAGTACTGGTAATTTCACAGCATTGTATCCGTTCAGTACAGTAGGGAGAGGGTGAAAAACCTGAAGCGTTATAGGGAGTGGCAATTGTTTTTCCCCATCCTACTATCTATCTATCTATCTATCTTTCGACTGCCACCCCTCCATCCCCCCACTACAAAACTTTCAGCTTATTACGCTACATGCCAACTAGGCACCCCCCCTCGCTCTTCTACCCGCGACGGTAACTGTTCAGCAAAATTAAGGTACTGTAAGGCAGCCTAACCACCGTATGTCCCACAATTGCCCTACATGAACGGGCTTATCGGCGGTACCTACGATCAATCTTGCATTCCCGTCATGTTCCAGCCCGCTCTCGATGAGCAATAATCCCTCGTTCTCCCCAAAACAACCAAGGACCAAAAAAAAAAAAACTATTCTCTTTAGAGGAGGGAATACGCTGATAGATCCTGTGGTACTTTGCTCTACCTACCATATCCCTAGGGCGCACACGATCGGCGGAACTACTTTTAACTTCCCCCTCTCACCGCTTCACCGCATTTTTTTTTTTTTTTTTTGTTGTTGCTTGGTTAGTCGGCTGGCGGTCAAAATGTCACCGCGCAGGTTTGGCTAGAGCTTGCTCGCTTTGCTTGTTGCTAGAAGATTTTCCGTTAGCTCTTGTTTCTACAATCTTTAACGGAGGATTTTACTTTTTTTTTTTTTTTTTTTTTTTTCAGCCGCATGACATTCCAACAAGTGGTTACACGGTAACGTTTTTTTACACTTAGTGAGGATTGTGGGACAAGACGGGATGTCTTATGGTCCATGCCCTTGTCCTTGTCCTTGGCCTTACGTTGTCAAAGAAAAAATTGCTTTTTTTTTTCCCCTTTTCCACGATGATATCGGCGATAACAAGTGCCCTGAATGAGATCTCCGAATCGTAAGGACTTTGAGGCGGGAGGGAGGCAAGGCAACAGGGGAACCTGCGTTTGGAGGGGAGGTGGGATGCAAGTTTTCGAAACAAGATATGCAGTGTATACCGGAGTATAGTTGGAATCGAGGAGTACAATGCTAGCCCTTGCCCTATGAGCGACGGATCATAACGGACTTTGGGAGTTTTTTTTTTTTTTTTTTTTTTAGCTGTGGGGGCTAGTGCTGGAATCTTACGAAGGGAGAGAGGATGGACATGGTCATCATTATGATGGTCTGTGGAAGATGATTTTTTCCTTCTCGCAAGGAAGTAATTGTCGTCTCGGTGAGTTATTGAAGACACGATACGAGATTACCAAGAAAAAGAGAAAATTGACATCAGCGATTTACCCCAACAGAGCCAAAAAAAAAATAAGAAAACGCCTGCTTTGATACATTTTTGCTTAGAGTTCCTTTTCAAGCAGTCTCCAGAAGGAGCAGAGCTGCGGGCTAGCTGCCGCGGAGGGAGAAAGAAAACGCAGCATTGAGTTACCATGGCACAAATCATTTCCACGGTGGCAATTATCGGTGAGAAGTAGGAATGGGAAGGGGTTGTCGGATGGGTCGAGAGATGGCCGGGGCTGGCCCACGCTGTGGATGGATGGACAGAAGAATTCCATGTCGTTCGATCGGTGTGGATTACCAAAGCGTTAGCGCGGTAAATTTGGTTACAATAGCTCCTGGGTCTTTATCGGTCTGCAGAACATGTTTTGTCGCTTAGTGTCCGGGAAGGGAGGAAGGGGGGGGGGAGGTGAAGGGAAAGGGAAGGAAAGGGAAGGTTGAGACCACGCAGGGCTGGGCGAGCTATCCTTCAGGATCGGCAGGCTACGGTTATGTTTCCGTTGCGCTCTGGCGGTCAGGGTTTGACTGAGGGGTTACACTTATAAAGCGTTACACGAGCGGTGAGGAATAAGGTGGGGGTTGAGCAAGTGGGGAGCAACTCATGTCAGGGCAACTTTTTGGATTCTATGCATTCGATACAGTATTTAAAAGGCCCCTTTGGAACCCTTTCTTCTCCTGGTTCTGTAGGACTTGGAGGATGTTATCGACTATGGGTATCCCCGGAAGGAGCGAGGTGTAATCGAGGATTTCGGAAGATTGAAAGGAACGCATTGGAGCTGGACTTGGGTGGTGGGCTACTTTAAGCTGATGGATTGGTGGATTGTTGGATTGATGAGTTGATGGATGAGGACGAGGGAGAAGTGTTGGTTGTTCATGGATGATGGATGGATGGATACATGCAATGATTGAAGGGTGGAGGACCGGAGGACTTCCAGGGCTATGAGGTATGAATGGGGAACCGGAAAGGCACTGGATTGCCAATGGAGGATAGAAAACTGTGGAGGTTCAGGACCTATCAACAGGTGTTTAGCTTGGGAATCTACGGGACATATGGATGGGTTATGGTGGAATATCTTGAACAAAAGAAAGGTCTGGGGAAGAATTGGTGAACGGAGGTCTGGCGACAACGTTTTTCCGTGAGCCGACGCATGACGACCGCCAAAAGGACGAATACTTTCATAGGCTACCCCTATTACTATATTTCGTGCAAGACTTTCTCGACTATTCGGAGGGCTCGTCGTTAATACTAGTTGTTCTGGTTTCGGGAACACTTCAACTAGGTCAAGGGACTCAATCAAGTCACCACGCTTGGGTGAGAACACATCTCATTCGTTCAGCTCATGATACTCACTCTTAGGGTGACATGCCGTGGGTACCTCGATTGGTAAAAGCGAGGGGGGAAGTGGGGTTCGGATACAGATAGCTTTGCAGGGAGAGACTTTGAATTTTCTTTCGGTTTCAGGTCATGATTACCGTGACAGTGCAATTTGGTTACAAAACAGCTGTGCCGTAGATCCAGCAACGGCACTCAAGTATCGGAGCTCCTGCATCAGTGTGTTTTCGCTACCATACCTGCGCTTGAAGATAAAGACTAAAGTTAGTAATGTAATGTACCTTAGTTTATGCTATTCACCCGTTTAAACGATTGTGCCATAAGGCCTCTCAATCATCTGTCCCCAGCAGTTTAAGACCTATGTTCTCCAAGATAATATCATAATTCTTACCCTATGAAAAACTAATAAAAATATAAAAATGATAGTCACAGACTTTTCAATCTCTCCGAAAGATTTCATTCTTAATCACAAACCCCCAGCGACTTCTGACATCCTCACGAGAAGACCCCCCGATCCCCCTATGTGTGATTCTGTACATTGCATGTCCAGATTACAACCCCCCCAGATATTCCGCTTGCCTGTTTTTCTTCCCCACCGTAAAAAAAAAATAATACATATACTCAGGGTTAGGTTTTAACCATAGAGCACGTGAAAGGCTTCCAAGCAATGCATACTAAGATCGGCATCGGGTAACTAGACCCGTCGTTTCCGCCAAAGTGGTTCCCGGGAACACATTACAGTACTGCCCCCAGAACGGAAACAGATTGCAGAGATTGTTGCTTGGTGCGGGGCCTTTTGCTCAAAACAAGGAAAAACGTTTACGAAAAAAAAAGAGATGCCCGCGGGCAATTGCTAATTTATGCGAGAATGTGACATGTTGGAGGATTGGATGCGAAGACGCGGGGGCCGTTGTTGGTGGTGATGGTTGTACGGGGCGGGGTAGTATCGCGTCGGGAGCAGAAAACGAGATACTCGAGAAAAGATAGGGGCGGGGCGGGACGGGACGAGGATAGAGGAAAAGAAATCATATAATCCTATGATAGAAGTGTATTACTAGTAGAAGAGCCAGAGCATGGTCGTGGAGGATTTTGCGTGATTTGGTGCGAAGGACGGTGATACTTTGTATTGCGTTGGTGGGTAAGTTATGGCGCAACAGGAGCTAGACCATGATAGTGCAAACTAATTCAGACCTTTATTCAATGAAGGTGGATTCGTGATTGTGCTGTACTCGAGTGGATTGGTTACCTAATTTGTACAAAACCGGCAACATATCGCACTTGATGAGAATCTTTTGTGTTGATAATTCACCTACTCCATGGGCGATAGTTTGAGAGATCTTCCTGAAAAACGGTATGAAACCTTCATATCACACCTCTTCGGTGTATTCTATGGCTGCTGTGTGGTGGGAGTTCCGGCCAAAGTCATATAATGTTGTCACGCCTGAATGACGATCTATGGAGACGCATGCAGACAATTTCGGAATTGAGTAGATGCACTTTCGAGCACTCAACACATCTCATCACTCGGACATGGTGGCCACCTAGGTGGTTCACAGCATCCCCAAATACAGTCGCACCTCGCTATCCCGGATGGCCAAATTTCATGGATTCCATCTGGGACAACGGGGTATCCGGAACAACGAAAAGAGGGTTTTATTTCAAGAAAATGAAAAAATGAAGAAAAGGTTTATTCCCATTCTCTTATGAAGCTTTATCTCAACAAATGTTCATATGCAGTATTGGCACCTCTTGTCGCCCATTCAGTAGGCACACATGTAACTTGTTCTTCATCCTCTTGTTCATCACTATTTGTCCCAATATATTGCACCCCCGTCCATCTCCCTTCCTATCCACTAGAACACTCTCTCCCTTCAAGTAGGTTTTCCCTTTTTCTCATTCTACATTTCTGGCCCCGCCTTCTTGCCTCTTTTGGTATAGCTTCTCTGACATTCACCTCAGCATCCGGTTCAGCAGGCCAACTTTCTATAGGGACCAAGGGAGGGTTTTTAAAAATATCATACGAATCCGAAATCTCCCCTTTTCCGGTTCAACGAGTGAAATTCTATGACGATTCAGAGGTGCCAGGGATTCTTTACGGTTCAGCGAGGTATCCAGTTCAGCGCGATCCGGGATAGCGAGGTGCGACTGTACGGTACTGGTAAGGGTCGTTGAGTCCGGCCCGTACAGTTGCACCTGGCTATAGTGAACCCCTTTGTAATGGATATTTGGCTATTATGAACCGGTTCTCGCGGGCACGCTAGTCAATTTACACCGGAAAACAACTTGCTATAGTGAACCCCTATAACAAAAATTAGTGAACGCAGCTTCGAGGTCCTGATTCTTGGCGTTCATTATGGCCAGGTGCAACTGTAATTACAGTCGCACCCCGCTATAATGGACCCCTTTATAGTGGAAAAACTGCTGTTACGAACGAATCCCTCGGGAGTTCGATTCGCTCATACAAATTGCCCCGCTATAACGAATTATTCAGGATAACAAAACCGAATTGAACTCTCAGATTTTTACCCCCCGTCCTCATACAAATTTAATCTGCTATAATGAATAAAAAGCCCATCTGCATAGCATAGTAAATTTTTGGTAAATATTCAAGAACACAAGTCTGAGAGGCTTCATACCAGTAGAAAATGATGTATACCAGTGTGCTTGCGGTTTTCAAGGGTATCCGGAAATCTTGGAGTTTTCTGGGCCTGAAGTACGCCAGGATTTCTGAATATCTTGGAAAACCACAAGTAAAGTGCTCTTCAGAGACTGGCTCTTCCTGAAGTCTCCGATATTGTGCCTTTGCCCCCCCAATACAGCGTTCAAGAGCTCAAAAAAGTTGCAGATAATGAGTTTAGAATAAATTTCTTTCATCTAAACCCCCTGGGCATGAATAAACTCACCCTCCAGGTTGAGAATCATGATTAAATACTCAGAACCAACTTTGAAAAAAAGGTCACAGCACCAATTTGGGGAATATCCATAATTCGCTTTACTGGATGTCTGCTATAACGAACAAAAAAGGCCTGATACTTGTCGTTCGTTATAGCGGGGTGCGACTGTAGTTGATATGCAGGGACTCCCAGGGAGAACCCCAGGGTTTGACAGGCGCTCCGCATGTCTTATCACCATAGCGCTAGTCTCCTTAGGAACTAGGCGGTGATACTCAAGGATTGCGATCCTCGAGCTGAGAACAGTACTACTCGAGTATATCGTCTCGAGAATCACTGCTAATGTAATTTAACCCCCCGCTAGAAAAATTGTGTTTCTTTGCCTTAGCTTTGCATTATATCCCTGCTTTGACAGAGAGCCATTCTGGTTCCCGGTTCTATGATGAAAGTTGAAAAGGTGTTCATAGCTTACTAGCCCGTGATCGAGGGAGTGACTGGTGCTTGATCGGTATCTACTGCCTTTTAATACTCCGTGTGAAATCACTGATCAAATTTTCCTTTTGGCTTCTCACACGTAGGGGAAAAAAAAAAAAAAAAAAAAAAAAAAAAAGAAAAGAAAAGAAAGAGAGGCTACATCCTGCACTAGACACTTGGCCTGTTTGTCTTCGATGTCGTGTATGATGACGGTTTAATAACCTCATAGGACAACCGTAATTAGTCGTTTGAATACTGTACTCTAGACTGTCGCATTGCCGGGTTGGGCGGAACGAGAGCTACGCACAGGTGACCAGAAATACGCACCCAGTTCTATGATGTTTTTACCAGAATCGAACGAAGTGAAGCTACGAAAAGCGGCGCGGTTTCTACTGCGTATTTCTGGGAGAGCTGAGTTGCTCTCGTTCAGCCATGCTAGGCAAACCGCCCACACCAGCGTCCCAACATTTTCATCTACAATCACTCGATCCTCCAACCAGATACCATTAATGAAAATCATTCCAATTTTTATTAATTCTTTCTAAATAAGTAAAAATAATATACTTGTTTGCTTTCCTTCTTTCCAGTAGACTCCTATGGGAGTTTAGGAACTGGTATAGACACCAACGTTGCGCAGGATGGGCTCCCTGATGTCTGTCTTTTGGGCTATACACAACAGTCATTTCTCTGATAACCGTGAGCGTAATTTAACCCAAATGCTAGCATTTGCTATAGCTGCAGTCTACCAGAACATTAGATCCTTCCTCTTTGTTTTGTCTGCTGGAAAATCTCTTCCCCACTGGCAGTCACAATCCTCTGGATTGGTGATAGTGCCAAAATCGTCTTCTCGCTTAATCTTGGTTCGTACTATTTTCCATCCTGATAATCCGGCTGGCATATCTCAACCGGAACCTTCAAAGACTTCAACGGCTCACCTTGAGCGAGAGGTAAGGCCGATAGATATTTTGGGACTCTGGAAAAGGTTAGGCAGGCAGGCGCCCCGCGACGAAGTTTTGCAAGAATATGTAATAGCTTGATCATGAGAGGATTGCATACCGTATGGTGCAAAACCCCCTAACCCAACATGATATAGAATAGAAATAAGGCTTTATGAAGCGACGATACCTTAACAAATTTTTTCTCCCAACCTAACAGCTAAAGATGTCAAACTCACAATGAGATCACCTCTCGATTGTCAACTCTTGCCTATATAATGCGGGCTGTCACCCCCTCCTCAGAGGCCCCAGCATAACTCTCTTCCTCCCGATTCTCATTGGCCCCAATTTTGAAATACCATTCAAATATCCTCAATCCTTTTTATCAATTCCTGTCGTTCATATATCAATAAATGAATCACTCGGAAGAAAAGTGGGGCGCTTCGAGCAATATCAGTGTTGGAGATGGAGAGGATATCTGGTATAAGGCTACCGTGGAAGCCGGTGAAGATCATACTTGGGAGACGTGGGTTGAGGTTACCATGCCTGGCGATCAAGAGGAGGAACTTTGGGACGAAACTGCCCTTTCAGGCCCCGAGGAACAAGAGACCTTAAACAAGACCACCTTCATCGCACCCCCACCGACTTCAGCAACTCGGGTTCTAGAAGCCCTCACAATATACCCCATCTTCATCGAAGTCACCGCCCGTCTCGAAAGGAAAGATGCCTACGCCTTAGCGCTTTCGTGCAAATCAATCCTTTACGCCTTCAACATCGAAGACCCAGTTTCTCACCGGAATATCATCTCTCGGTGCACACGAAAGTGCCAAGGGCCGTATCTGTGGGGGATCCCAGAACAAGTTTTCGCGCCGAACTACAAAGAACACGAAAAACTCGTTCGGGAGGGATCGGATATAGATATCCAAGCGTGCGTGAAGAAAAACTGCTTGAACGACGCCTGCAAAGTGAGTATCATATCCGTCATTTTCGCCTAACATTGCGTTAACATAGTATTTTCCTTTAGCATTGCAGACAACCCCCACCGTTCTGGAGCGAGTTGCGACGTCGATGGATCTGCGGCAAATGCTTGCCAGCGAGACAATCGGATGGTGCGGATATCCCACCATGCTCGTGTGCGTCCGCCGGCGACATATTTTGCTTAGAGTGTGCGATTTTTATGCACAACGACGACAGAAGCTACTACGACCTTTCTGAGTATTGTCAGTCCGACTATACCGAACCGGCAGATCGCACTGTGTGCAAAAACGGCGAGCGCAGAGTGTATAACTATACTTGCTGGGATTGCAAACAAATGGGGGAGCCTCCGTACGATGGAAAGTTCATCTGTCGTTGGTGCAATGGGAGCCTGCCGTATACCGATTTGAACCCCTATGATATAATTCCCCACTCTAGGGAGAGTTGTAGATTTCAGCGATCTCAGACTCAAGGTGGAGGTGGATTTTGAGGCTCTTAATAGGGGAGCTGTCACAGCACAGCGGTTGAAAAGGTTGAGGATTTTTTTTGCGTGAGTAAAATCTTTTTTTCCCACTACCTTACGCTTATCCCCATACGTACGCTGTCCCTTTCTAACTTTTGGTTGCCTGTTTTAGATAGCTGCGCTTGTCCCCAACGAGTGATTTGGAATGACGTCGTGGGCTAGGTATTCACCTCTTTCCCCGTCAGGGTAACTGTAGCTAAAATGATTTTTTGGAAGGTTAAACTTTGGTTCTTCTCTGTTTTTATTTTTTGTTCAAACCCTGTTCACTTAGAGTTACTTTTTATCGAATTTTGTACCCGTTTATTTACTTTGCCAAGAAAGGGAACAAAAACACCCCATAGCAGGAAAAGCTAGTGATTATTGCCGGCAATGACTGGGATTAAAAGCATATAGTGTGGCGGTGAGATAATGTTTTGTTTGGAGCGTGCGCACTTGCTGCCACCTTCTTTACACCCATGCCTGGGAAGAGGGGATAATTCCCACCAGCATACTTTCCTAAAACACAAGCACAAAATACTCAGTAAATTATGGGATACTTTAAAGGCATTAAGGCCTTGGTTGGTATGATATACGGCAAAATCAGCGTCCCTTTCCCGGATTTTTCACCGTCTCTGTTGAAAATTGGCCTGTTTTTTGGTACAGCATTTTTTTTTTAATTATAGTTCAATTGGCACTTTGGCAGAGCTTTTAATGGAACTCCCTCTTCGTTATAGAGGTTAGTAAGATTGGTGATTTCTGAATAAGACATGTTTTCTGCTCTTTGATGCAAGGGTGTTTGGCTTGTAGTAAAATAAAAAGTTAAAGGGAGTTTTGTTTAATTGTTTGTCTGTGGCCGCGTGCCAAACGGAGCCCAAAACTGCGGTGCAAACCCTCCCACTTGTGCACCTCGCCATGCCCGAAAATGTAACCAACCCACCACCCTCCAGCCCAAATATCGAGTGATAAAAGATGATAAAGGGGTAAAAAGTCCAAATTAATACTGCTTTTTATTATGGAAGCAGTCCTAAAGCTTCCTGATTGCTTAAGCTCTTAAGGCTACCAGAGTGGGCATTAAACAGAAGGTATTAGCGGCATAGTTAGTGCTTAAGGTGTCAGATCTCAACGAGATCGGTCACCTAATTTTGCATTATGTACGATTTCTGCAAGGAATCTCCGCTAAGTCTATGATTTTAATGAAGAAAACACCCACTGTAGATTCCATAAAGGTGAAAGGGAAACCACTATCATACAAGGTTCTCAGCAGCTTTGGCTATCTGATAGTGGTTTTTATATTCTTGAAAAGCGGGTGTTGAGATTTTTGTTGAAGTTTGTGTTTATGGTGCACAAGTGAGACGAGCTACTCTAATACTTAGCTTTAGTATTCCTGGGAGATGCACCTTCAAGAACAGCGCCAATTTCCTCCAATATAGATTAGCATTATCATGTATTATCACTCACCCAGCAATGACGCGCTCAGAAAATTTGAAATATTCATATATTATGGATGAGAAAGAGAAAGTGCCCTATAGAGCAAAGCCTTAAATTTTAACTATAAGTCTTAGTATCAAATTCTTAATAGCTCAAACATAATTGATGTTAGTAACAAATCCCATAGCGTGTGATTGATCTATATTCGTTAAGAGTAATTCTGAAGGCTTCAGCAGGGCCTGAACCACAAGCTGAAGAACGAGAACTAAAGCTGGCATTAGTTATTGCCTCTTTTTGCGCTGAATCTATCATGTCACTTTTTATACATTTTACAGTGTCAAAATCCCTATGCCAAACTTTCGCCCACCAGCCTTGGATGATGGATAATGAATTGAAAATAATGTTGACAAGTGTATCACTACACCTGATTACAATTCTCCACCTCTTGCTCTCACATTCAAGGAATTAAGGAAGTCAACCGGGTTGTTTCCCTGTCCGTGATCCAAATCTCCTTTTGGCTTCCATTTTGCTTAAAAAACGAGTGAGATTTTATGAACGAAGATGTCTCCTCACCCAGTCTCGGTATCATCATATTCAGCATCTATTTACTTATCAGGGACCCTAGAGTGTCAAAAAGTGTAGAAAGCTCTGGAAGGGACAATATACGGACAAAAAAGACTATCTACCTCTTTGGAGTTAATTTGTTTTTTTTTTCGTTTGCTCAATCTCCTAAAATCGTTTCCTCCACAAACACAAAGCATAGAACATCTGTGGAGAGCCTAAGGAAATACTACTGTTGGCAAACTTTATCCTGCAATCTATTTCCCTAATCCCAAGTTAGGCATGGGCCATTTGCGCTTGCAAACTGGCTTGAGTAGTAACGGTTTTACTCCGACCAGTCTGATATCTCCCACTGCACAGCTCTACTGTGGATCGATGCATGAAGATTCTAGTTGAAATAGAGTTTCTTTTCACTGTGGGTACAGTTTTACGGTAGAAATGTAGCTAGATGACCGGAAGAAAGTTCTTTTAATGAGCTTCACTAGTATCATACCGGTTATGCATGAAACTTGGGGATTAACCCTAATGAATACTATTTATGTCACTTCCCTGAAGAATTTCAAGAAAGTTCTATGCTTCTTGTAAAAGTTATATCCTTTTGCTTAGCTACGTCCATATAAACATGCCGGAATAGGATTACAGGCACTGCGCGTTCTGCTAATCACTCGAGAGAGAGTAAGAAACCGAGTTTGATTTCATGATTCTGACATCCCAAAACGCAACCAGTACGGTGATGAATCACTTTTCCAACAGCAATCGAAAGTGAATACTCAGGAAAGCATGAAGGGATATTTGGGAGCCCTCCAAATGCCGAGGAAAACATCGAGATCAGCAAAGTTGGTGAAGTCGAAGAGTGTGATAATCCATGACCTCGCCGCAACAGATGACAATGTTTCCTCGGCGAAATAATCCCAAAGTAGATTTAAACGCCCAGAGTCGTCATAATTAGAAGTTCTTGCTTGTTGACAGAACCAGGGGGTGAAGATGCTTCGCCTTTCTCACCGGAGCGAGTGACAAAAGATGAATCAAACAAGGAAAAAAAAAAAAAAGAAAAGAAAAAAAAGTCAGACCCACCTTGTGCCAGATACAATGAAGTAATTCCAAGACCACTGCAAGGTTTCTAACTAACTAGCTACAACTCAGCTGCTACCCTCGTGAAAAGGGAGAAAACCCCCGCCTCCCTTTAACTTTAATCACGGCAGATATCTTTCCCCTATGTTTAAGGCAAGAAATTATGTTACCTGGATACTCCCTGAGAAGAGCGTCGTCGACACATTTCCCAATCCCAGGGTTGGGGGGAGACGTCATGTGTGAACTCACCAACAGATATCGTGGACCTGTCCATCCGTCGTCCGACTCGCTGGGTAGTGATTCAGTGATTTGAATAACGTTTTCGCCGTGCCGCGCTTGCTTTTTCACTATTAACCTTGTTTTTTTATTTTTATTTTTACTTGCCAGGGGTGCTTTTGCAACAGAACGAGATGGATGGGGTGGGACGAATTTGTCAAGTACTGGGCAGCAATGTGCGGTTATAGAAATTAGTAATGGAAAAAAGGACTGATGAGAAATGAGGGAGAGATGTGTGATGCGAGACATGTACAGTTACATATCAAAAATAACTAAACACCTCCAGGTAGCAACGGGAAAAACTTCTACCATAGTGCCCTTTATTGATGAAAGTATTTCCTGTTGCTACAAGGAGGTGTTCAGTTATTTTTGATACCTAACTATACTTCCTCCCCTCCCTCCCTCACCCCCTCAGAGAGGCCTGGGCGGGTCATTCCTTTGGTTGGTGGGCTACTGCGAGATGTGAATTTCACAAGCAATCTAATTAGTGAGGTTATGGTAGTACGGCACGGTGCGGATAATACGGTATCGGAGTGCGGTACGGTTCCAACCCACAGTAGGCCACTCATAAAGTGCCTACGCATCCCTAATAAGAAAGCCTTGAGTGGAGTGAAGCTTGAGACGTTACTGATTACTACCCCAGTTGGCCTGGTTTGGGAGCAGGGGGCTCGGCGGTACTGCCGGTATTCTAATAACTTAAGTAACTTGCTTTTTCTAAAAGGCGGTAAAAGAAAAAGTTGAAGGCGGCCAAAAAAAAAAACAAATAATTTATTAGTTAGAAGAAAAGGAGCTAGTCCTGATTAAGCTAGTTACAGTAACAATTGCCTGAGACATATAACAACAACCAACGAAGGAAAGAATACTTGTTAAGATGAAGGATGGTGGTTGTTGTAAGGGTACAGCTTCCGTTAAATTCAACCCAACTAATCCTTGCATTTCTTTTCCCTGCTCACCGCGGAATACAAATAGACGCACGGACCAACCAACGACCTTATGTTGTTTCTACTCCGAATGACCTTATGTTGGCTAGACCCCGGTATATATGTCAGGTGTACAGTACTCCCAACACAGGCTGAAGAAGGAAGAAAAGTCCCCCTCAGAGATACAGTGCCGCACCCTGACCATAGCGTAGAAAGGGGGATGAAGTGGAGGAGGTGGCCAAAAGAATTTTACAGTTGGAATATCTGTCTTCTATCAGCAACCTAGCTAGCGTAGATAATACCAAAGCTGAGGTATTGTGAATTTCAAGACAGTAAAGCTTGCGACTAGCGAGAAATTGGGCGAGTTTTGTACTTTGTGTTGTTCCATTGGACCTGAAGAATGTGTCTGATTGCGTTTGATATCACATCACCCTGTTTTCTCCTCATCACCCTCATACTGTACTCAGTCAACCACCATCACCCGGAACGTGATAAAAATTTCGCCTCCTCCCCCCTTCCCCCACGTTTATTAATAGTAGAAGCTTAGAATGGCCGAAGATAAGCGAACGTCATACTGTAATACTACTGCACCGGTACTCGTACAGGCCCTCGTCACAAGTCATAGTGCCGGTACGCTAGGATAAACACCTCCGGTATATGGCCCCCGCATATAGAAAGAGGAAGGCTGTCAGCGCTCGTGTGAAGTAGATAGAGAGAGACACGGCAGTAAGAAAAAAATCGACAAGGTGATAGATTCCTCACAGTGTCTTAGAGAACTGACCATTTTCCCTTCAAGTGTCATTGGTTGGAAAAAGTCTTCCCGCGAGTAAGGCAATCGAGCAAGGGAAACTCCGACGATTTCACCAAGTCCTGGCTAAGTTGTTAATACCGGCAGTGTACGGGTACGGGTAGTATGGAAAAGTAAGAGGAAGTAAGGGGCCGGAGTGGGGATAGAAAAAATGCTCTTCTGTTATGAGCAAAGTTGGAGATTACTGCACCGCTAAGGTATTGCACTAGTATATGCAGACCGGTGCCCCATAAACTTTGAAATGCGAAACAGCTTCTCTCCCCCTACTTGTTTGTTCGTTCGTCAAATGGAACGAACGGCGAGGCGAGCCCTTTATGATATCTTACCGTTGGTTATGCTAGGATCAGCGCTCAGTTGGTTAGTAAGGCTATGTTATATACAGATGCCGCTGAAGTCCGGGCAGACAAACAGGAAATCAGGACGTTGGATGGCTTGAACGGTTATTCCACCCACTTTTTTATGCATATGCATACGGCACATTGGCCACCAGGCGCTTTGATTGTATGCTGGCCTGGTAGTGGGTTATTTCCTTTTTGTTAGTAAACTCTCGCCTCTGGCGCCACCGTTGGATCGGGGGGCATCGGTCCTAGTTATAATAGTTGCAACTCGTAACAAAAAAGAAAAAAAACGTGCTGATGTGAAGTTCAAAAGTGAGAAAAAACGTAAAATTTAAATTGATTTCATCGCCATCCATTTAAAGCTATGCACTATTTCCAAGGAAAAATAAAAGAGAACATTCACACGAGAAAAAGAAAACAAAACATTACAAATATGCGAAATCGCAGAAACAGTAAAATAAAAATGGAGAAGTAACAAACCCCCCATTAACAACACGCCTTTAGAAAACTACTTTCAATAACAATAGTGATAATAATAATAATAAGGATAAAAACAGAGATAATCCACCGAGCAGATAAACGATTTATAATAGAGATGGGGTAAGTAAGGAATCAAGATAAACAAAAAAAGAAAGAATAACCAAGGAGAGAGCACACGGGGTTAAAAGTAAACAGTTGTGCCTCCACTTGTCCAGCCTAACAACTGTTCTATGAGTTCCCGCGTGAAAAAAACAAAACCAACATAAAACAAACCATTTTAGAGCGATGTATAAGAAAACCAACAATTTAACAGGGAACATAAGGAAATGCAGCAAGTGAAAAAGGTACAAGTGAAATGTGCTCTTCGGGAAGAGGAAGCGAGTGACGGAACGAATAGCTGGTTGCTATCCCTCGAGAATACGGCAAGCCTCGCTGAGACTGGCAGACACGGCATGAACCTAAGGTGACAAAAATGTGAGCGAGTGATCGGTTAAGAAATGTAAAGAACTGGAAAAGGAAAGGAAGGAAGGAGAAGATGAATCTCTGCGGTAAAACTTACATTCTTGTTATCAAATGGCTCGAAGTGGTTTCCCGGGATGTCGATAACAGGAACGCGCGAGCCAACAAGTTCCTCCCATCCTGCAGTAGCTGCTGAAGGGTCGCTTTTATCCTCCAACCAAGCATGAGACTGGCAATTTAGGCTACGGGTAGAGAATCCCTCGCGAGATCTCAAGAGGATGAGTTTGGGGTTTTTGTCCGACGGTGCCGGATTGTAGTTGACTAGGTTGCGAGTGTTGGCTTCGAACTGTGACTTGATGAGTTGCTCGATCTTCTGACGAGAGCCGGGACCGGATTGCGTGGACTTGGATACAGCAGCGATAACTTCGGAGGGAAGTCCTTGGTGATTGATGGGGCATGGGGAGTCAATGAGGACGACTCCCGTTACCTTTTTGCCAGCTTGAAGTAATTGCCGCCCGGCTTCGAACGCGACGACTCCTCCGTATGACCACCCTGAATAATATCAGTACTGAGAATAAAATATTAACCTTAAGATAGGGAATAGTAGAGTTACTTACCACCAAGGATGTATGGCTCGGATGTAGTTTGCTGAATGTAGGAAGTGTATGCGGTAGCCATCTCAACGAGCCCGCCAGTCCACTGTTCCTGAGAAAAGAAGCGAGGATTGTAGAGTCCCCAAACAGATCGATTAAGAGAAGAAAGGCGCCCATAGTAGCTGCAGAGACCGCTTCCATCGTGAATAAGGAACAAAGAGCTATTAGCGCCATCCCTGCGTTGAAGGGAGACCGGGAGCGATGTCATTTGAAGAATTTTCGCTAGCTGATTATTCTCATCAGCTACCGGCTCTGATTTAGTAGTGTTCTCGATAGGAGAGGCGGGTAGAGAATTTGCTGGGGTTGGAGTGTTGCTGGTAATGAGGACTTCGAGTTCTAGGACCGTGCGGCATTCGGCAAAAGTGTCAGGAGAGATATCGAGACCAATGCTCGACTTGAGCGAATGTAGAACTTCAATAGAAGTCAAAGAATCTAGGCCAAGTGATTCGAGTTCGGTATTGGGCTGCATGTCGCCGGCATTGACACCAAGAATAGCTTCCAAAAATCCTTTGATATCCAATGCTGCCTGTTCTGGGGGAGGGGTAATGACATCTGGTGCGGGGCACTGCTTTCCCGTATGGATAGCAGGCTTACTCACTGGGCGGGAAAGGGTAGGGAGATTGTTGCGGATGGCGTCCTCGAGGTCTTGAACAGTATGGCATGCAGCGAGCTCAGAAGATTCCATCTTGAGTGAGTTGAAGGTAGACTTTAGCTTATCGGCAATCTCGAAGATCATCAAAGAGTCAACTCCCAAGGATTCCATCTCAGTGCTAGGGGTAATTCCATCGATCGGAACACCGCATGTCGAAGCCACAACCTTTGCCACCTCACCGGCGATATCCATTGGTGGTGGAGAGGGCTCACGCGAAACTGGTGTAAGAGGTCTCTGAGTGGGTGACAGAGCAGGGATAGGATTAGTTTGGATCCTCTTCCCCGTTGCAGAGGCCAATAGGCTTCTAAACTTAGCAAGCTTTAATTTCTTGAAATTCATTCCCTTGATAGACCCGACGATCTTGCCCGCAGAGTTCATGGCGTAGGCATCCGCAATAAAAGTAGCCTCTTTCGGGACATAGACAAGGTTGCAGTAGACGCCGAATGTGTCATCGTAGTCAATCTCATCATAGAGAATCTTCGCCTGACCAATTTCATTGCAAATGCAAGCATCGTCGGCAGTGACTCCACTATTAGCGATAAAGCCTGCGGCGTGAAGAAGGGTATCCATGAAAACCGGGTGCACAACATATTTGCCTTTTTTGTATCCGGCTGGCATTTGTACCACTGCAAACCCCTCAGTCCCGGTCTGATCAATGGTGATTGTGCGCACGGTCTGGTAAGGCTTCGAATAGGAAACGACCCGGGGGAAGATGACCTCGTATAGCATGCGGGTGTGAATAGTCTCAGGTCCTTCGCGGCCATTGGAATAGAAGATAGTAACCTTGCTGTGCTCGAGCTTGAGTGCCTTGCGGTGGAATTTGTGCTCAATGCTGACCTTGGGGGTCTGTTTGATCTCGCCGGAGCAATGGACCCTTCCTGTAGAGGATTCGCCACGATATGAAGAAACCTCAAATGCGCTATCACCAGTCAAGCTGTCGACACTCAATGTGATGCGTACCATCTTGTCCGAGCCGTCCTCGTAGACCAATGGGTGACAATATCTAACTTTGCCCAAGGTATGCAGGCAGGCAACGTTTTCTGGCACTCCAAAGCGTGCGGAGGCCATGGCAAGCTCGTGATAGACTGATGCTGGGCATAAAGATGATCCACCAACGTTGTGACCGCTGATGAAAGATGCAAGGTTGGTAATCGGAGTCTCAAAAATGCCCGGAATTCCCTCTGATGGTCGCTGTAGACAAGTAGCAACCATTGAGTAACCAGTGTTGATAACGGTATTCATTGGTTCAGCTTTCGTCTTGATCGGTTCAATATCAGTTTCTTCGTAGTTGACCCAATATTTGTTGTCCGAGAATGGATATGATGGAAGGTCGATAGTTTTACCGGATGTGCCAGCAAACACTTCACGCCATTTGGCCGGAAAGCCTGCCAAGAAAAGAGTTGCCAGTGATTCTGAAAGACTCACCCATGGATCCTTGGTCTTGTGCATAGATGGAATGAAGGTACCAGCGGTGGTTCCGAGCGTAGATCTAAGCATTGGTAGGGAAATTGGGTGAGGACCAATTTCAATGTATCGCACACTACCGGAAAAGCCAGGAAGACTAACAATGTCTTGAATTTCCTCGGCGAAACGAACAGGCTGCCGTGCGTGCTTGGCAAAATACTCTGAATCAATATCTTGTGGACCGATGGAACGCCCAAAAACGTTGGATCCCGTGATTATCTTTGGTGGGTTGATTTTGACAGTGGCCGCAAGCGCCGTAAGCGGTTCTCGGATGGGGTCCATAGCTGCTGAATGATAGCCGAATGGGACGTTGAGTTTGGCATTCTTGGCAATAGCGTTGTCTTTGAGATATGCACGGAAGCTATCTAGCTCCTGGATAGGCCCGGCAATAACACAATCGGCGGTGCTGTTTCGACAGGCCACGGCCAGATTTGGCACATCGGAGCGAGACATTAGAATCTCCTCGACCTTTTCTGGTGGTGCATTAACAGCCAACATGCCACTAGCTTTAAGCTCGCAATTATAGGCCATCATACGAGCGCGGTTGGCAACAATCTTCAAGGCATCCTCGAAACTGAGTACCTCAGATATGGCCAGAGCGGCATATTCCCCGAGACTAGAAATAAGAAGGTTAGCGAATAAACAAATTAAGCATTTGAAAATTTTTTTATACCTGTGACCTAGAACCGCGTCTGGCTGAACACCCACAGAAGTCCAAAGTTTTGCGAGAGCATACTCCAACACGAAGATAGAGCATTGGAAAGCCTCAACTTTTTCTTTCTCAGATAAGGCAATTTCTTCGCCCTCTGCGGCATTTATCACCTGTAATACACCAACAAATCCAAGGGAAACAAGCGAGTAGTGCGCATATTCCACAAGCTCACGGAAAAGGGGAGAAGATTCGATGAGCCCACGACCCATTCCCAAGTATTGACTGCCCTGTCCGGAGAAAACAAATACTGTCTTTGAGGTATCCTTCTTCTTGGGGGTGACCTGGATTGGGGTTGCTTTCTCGAGTTGTGAGATAAGATCATCAAACGAGCTCACGGTTACAGCGATACGGTGATTAAATGGCTGGCGACGAGCGGTTGCAGTGTAACACACATCCTCGAGCGAAAGGGTATCGAATTTCTCCTTCAGATAGTTGAGATACTTCACGCGTAGAGACTCGAGAGCGTTCTTCGTTTTGGCCGTTACTGCAAATAGATAGGACTTGCGGGAGAGGGGAATCGTGACTTCTAGCCTTGCAGGTGCTTCCTCCAAAAGAAGAACCCCATTTGCCCCTGCTGCACCGAAGTTGTTGAGCATCGCAAGTCGTTGTGCTCCCTCCTTGTGAGGTTTCCATGGCAAATTGCTGCGTGTGATTTGAACTCCGTCCTCGCCTAATGGGGCAATTTTTGGGTTGAGATTTCTGAGAGATACCTGTTTGGGGATTGTGGTATTGCGCAACATCAGTAGCAATTTGGCGAGACCGGCAGATCCAGAAGCTGCTTCTAAGTGACCGATGTTGGATTTGATAGAAGTGATATGAAGGGGCTTGTCCGGGGTTCGGTTTTTGGCGAAGGTTCCTCTGAGACTCTCCAACTCAATCGGATCACCTGCCTGCGTCCCAGTGCCATGTGCTTCGATAACACTGACATCCAGAGGGTCAATGCCCGTCTCTTCCAAAAGTCGCTTGAACAGTCTCTGTTGTGTTGCGGCGTGGGGATGAGTGATTGAATGTGCTTCACCACTTTGGTTGACCTGAACACCGCGAATCACACCGAGGATTTGATCGTTCTCAGCGATGGCATCGGATAACCGTTTCAAAACGAACATGCCGCAACCTTCCGACCTGCAATAGCCGTCGGCAGACTGGTCAAAGGCCTTGCATTGGCCGGTAGGACTGAGAAAGTGAGCTCGATCAAGGCCTAGGTACATCTGCGTTGTACAAAAAGAAATGATTAGACTTTTGTAACAATCTTTTACTAAAAGGGTAAAGCGTGAGACTGGTTGGGGGGAAGGGCATACATCTGGGCTTGTGATCACATTCACACCCCCAGCAACAGCGGCGTTGCAATCACCGTTCTCTAACGCTCGGCATGCTTGGTAGATGGCAACCAGGGAAGAAGAACAGGCTGTATCAATGACGAGAGATGGTCCAGTCAATTTCAGTGCGTAAGAAATTCTTCCACTAAGGAATGCCCTGAGGGTCCCCGTGCTGTAGTATACATCGATCTCATTGCGTAGGTTTTCAACGTAGTCGCCGGTTGCAACACCAACATAACATCCGAACGTTTCACGGGAGAAGGTGTCCGTGGAGTCAGCAACATACCCTGCATTTTCGATGGCTGAATACGCCGTCTGCAGCAGCACTCGCTGTTGGGGGTCTAGGGATTTTGCCTCACGAGGAGAGATGTTGAAAAAATTGTTATCGAAGGCATCAGGATTTTCAATAAAGTTACCGAATTTGGTTCCCATGGACCGTTTCGGTTTGTTTGAATTGCCCGAGGGGTCGTAAAATTGGGAAACATTAAACCGATTGGAAGGGATCTTTTGGAGTTTTTTCAAATCAGTAAACAGTAATTATTGTGAATTTTCAAGGATGATTAAGACAGTGGTTACTTACTTCTGACACAGTGTTGAGCCCCTCTTCTAGTAATTTCCATAACTCGTTGGGGTCTGTCGCTCCTGGCATATTGACTCCCATTCCAACTATTGCGATGCCGTCCTCCGGCTTGAACCTAAGCGGTTTCTTGTTGACAAAAGTATTGGCGGCATCCGAAGTGTGCGACAAGTCAAGAAGTCTGATTCTTGGGTGGGGTGGCTTCTGAGCCTGAAATACAGACCCGGTTCCTGGGCCAAAGTTGACCACTGTGACCAGCTCGTCATCCGACTGTTCTGCCTTGCCAGTAGCATTTGTTATCATGGCGCCCACTGTCTTATCCCAATTAACACAGTCAATGAGAACCTGGTCAACCACGATTTCGAGAAGTGATTTGTCCGAACAGGTACTAGAGGAAAGAAGCCGTCCATCTACCGTGGACCGCAGAGGGATGGTGGCCTGTGACAGAGAGGGGAATTGGATGTTTCTCCTCAGCAGGTCGTTCATTAGTTGGCTTTTGACATTTTGCAGGGTTTCACCACCGTGGTAGAGGGTATGAACGCTTGTGAAACGTGAGCTGCACGAGCCAGCAACCTCTTCAACTTGGAATCGAGCCAGTAGGTCACCGCGCCCAGAGATAGTTACAACTTTCTCGGCAGTAACCGCCGTGAGATGCAGGGGAATACCAGTCTATTGTGCACACGATGGTCAGTGAAATTGTTACTACAAAAGATCAGACGAGAGGGAGTTTTTAGGCTAACCTGTTCGGCGTTGAACACTTTTATTCGATCCAATGCAACTTCTCTGGTCCACCCAAAGATAACAAGTCCCCATGAAAGCAATTCCTTCTCTTCCGGTACGGATTCTGCTATCCGGAAGAGCTCACATCTGTACCCAATCCAAAATGACAGTTTGAATGTTTCCAAACTATTAGAAAGAAAATTGACAATAGTACGCGATGATGCGACCACCGCCGCTGGTAGTGATCCGGAGCAGAAACCGGAGACCTCTAAGAATTTTGAAGGCAGATTTTCGAATTTAAGGTCTGGTGTATTTTCGACATATGAAAGGTAGCGTAATAATTGAAACAAGCATAGTGTGGTGCCTTGTATAATAGCATTCGTTTGATATTTTTCTTTCGGCTCGAGGAGACTTTTGGGGATGGGGAAGTCAGAAAGGGTGACACCGGATTTTGACCTTTCTTCAGCAGTCAAGCTGGAGAGTTCCTCAATAAATGCGTGGTGAACTGCATCCAGAAAAATTGATCCAGTTGGTGAGCTAGAATCTTTGGCTGCCACTGCTCGAGCTTTGGGCGAAAAGATTGAAAGGGAGCCCTGGCCCGAGAAGACCGGAATACTCGTATCCTTCATTATTGTAAAATAAAAAAGATTCTTCAAAGAATATGGTGCAGTCGTTCTTCGCTCAGTGAAGAGAGAAGAAAAAGTGTAAAAGGCAGAAAAGAAGGAAGGTATGAAAGGTTAATTTGTATTGTTAATAGGAAAACTACTAGTGGAAATAAAAAACAAGTACCTCGTGAGGGGATGAGGTAGGATTGAGGCGTGGCCGGGACGTTCGCAGTGTGTGACCAATAAAATTGTCTTAAGATCAGATGCACATCAAGGGAGGATGTACCGTGGAGACGGGGCTTTGAGCTGGTTGGGGGTGATTGGAGAAAAACTTTGTAATGTGCCGTACGAGGGATGTTTTATTTTCTATTTTCTGAGACCTGAACGGAAGTCGTAAAGCACAGACCAACTAATGAAGTTGAGCTCTTGGGGGCAGTGGGGGAGCTCTCTAAGTACTTCTATCTAAATTACCTCGAATAGTATGAGTGTCAGAGAAGTCGCTCCTGGCCAGTGCACGCTCTGGTCACAGCAGCAAACGCAGTGGCACCCTACCAGGACGAATGTGAACAGTACCGGACTTCCCGGGAAGGAAGAAAAATTGGCTGACGATGTGGATTAACGCTTGCAATGGGTTACTCCGAGCTCGGTGCAGCATGCTTAACACCGAGAAGGTAGAACAAAAACTTTTCTTACAATCATGGTGTGTTGTGGATCGGTTGCTCTATGATACTCTTTACTCTCTTTACTTTCTCACTTAGACATGGACTAGCACTCGCAACCAAGAATTTTTAGGAGCCTCAACTGTAATTGTAACTAAACGACTAATTGGGAAAGAAAATCAATGATATGCAAATAAAAACAAGGAAGCACATAAAATATCGCAGCGATTCAGCGCTATTGCCTCAGGTCCCGAAGGCGAGGATTTGCTAGTCTTGGCACTGTAAGGGAGATCCGAGTAAGCTCAGGGTCCTAGATCTAATTTTCCTTACCGCATCTTGGAGGACAGAAAAAATATCCATGTGGTAGTTTTGCATGACGCAGGTCGTTCCAACCCGTTCGCTCGGTATTCGGTAAGTGCTGAAGAAAACTGATACTGAATGAGCCTCTTCTATATCAATGAACCTGACGAATATAACCAGAAAATCAACGGAATTCTCATGTTTTTCCTAGAAGGAGAGACTCCATGCGAAAAGCGTAAAACGTAATTGAACCTCAGTTGGACTCACATGCGTTGGTTCCACAATTCTAACCAATAATTCATCAGAATGGGCACCACGGAAGCGGAAAAGCAACAGGAACACCGTCATTACCCAATTTCATGTTTCAGACCTGTGTTCCGCTTATGGCAACTTCCTGAGCTGCCTGTGTACAAAACCACCACAAAATACCATTATACCGACAATCTGGGTCCTATTTTCGTCAACGCCAACCTCCTGGAACACATTGTGGCTGAGGCAATACCGAGTTTCCAGGATATAATATGGGGAAAAAACCGTAGTTTTCTCCGGGGGGTCTTTGTCGGAGATTCTGCAAAGTCCGTGTTCATGCGCTCTTTGTAATAATACCCTCGAGTATCACAAGGAGATCAGAGAACAAATTCCCATCTTTGCGATCTTTTTCAGTCAATTTGTTTCTCTACCGCAACAGTCGCAAAGATGCCCGCTCTTTCCGCTATACTGTATGTTGATACCTCGGCAGATTCCATGTGCGTATCCGGTGGGATTAAAAAAGAACTAGATAGCCTCTAGAGCGGCCTTTTGCTGCGGATCGTATTCTCGGCCTGCATCAGCCCGCCTGTGTGTCTTTCTAACCTGCATTAAAACGATCTCCCATCATTATGGTAGTGGCCCTTGGTGTTTGATCCCATACAAAGGGCCATCGGTATTATCGATGAGGTGATATGAGGATCTATCGAAACACTTGATTAGCGGCTTCATCTCAGACTGTTTTGGTGAATTCATGTGTACGCATAAGCATTAGTACGCATAAATATCATGGAGATATTCCATCTAGATCAGGTGGGGCAATGAATTGCAAGAAATCCGTGAGCGCCTGGAAGGAAAGATGAAGAGCAGATCGTAGAGATCAAATACTTCATAAGGTTTGGAGTAATGGCCATTAGATAACGGTATTCTTGATACCCCTATACCCACATTGGCAGCCCCGAAGAGATATCGGAACTACCAGTACCATGGCTTATGACGCGTGAGGGGTAGCCTGCGCTTTACTTTGTTCCCTGATCGCCGCTGCGGTATACTTTTCGGGCGGGCACACACTTATAAACTGTCGTAAAAACCCTAACCCTGATGTAACCCGGGGTAATGCAGACTTGCCCTGCATCCTTTTCCTGTCAGATATGCAAGGGAAGATCGTTATGACGGATAGATTAGATGTCAGCATTATCAGTACGGCACTCCGATAAGCAGCGCAGTTTAATATCTACTCCGGCTGGATAATATCATGTGGACGTATTTTGACGTGCAGAGCGACAAATGAGATATTCCTTCTCAAAAGCTGCGGTATTAAACTCAGCTGTGATGGCTATTGCTCTTCTAAACATGAAGTGTGAGTTAATGGGTGTTTTTAAAACTCCGATAGTGCCAAGATCCCTGCCAAATAGTAGTTAGTAGTAGACTCAGTACGTTAACTGCTAACGCCTTTTCTCAAAAAAGCGATCATTACTATTTACCTGGGTCCTCTTCAAAATCAATGTGGTGCTGCGGGTTTGTCTATTACAGTCTTGCAGTTTTAGGGAACAATTATGTGATATTTTCTGTTTAGCTTCTGTTAGTTTCTATCTGGTGAAATTGGGCTCTAGACATACAGCAAAAACATGATTCCTCCTCGGCCACTAAGGACTTCATATAACCTGTGAACTACCTCATACAGCGATTACCCCATTTTGAGTCTTTTGATTCTTGGAACCAGCCGAGTTCTTCCCTCCCCTCGTTTGGCCTGTAAACAACTTTCCTAGACCGCATGAATTCGAAAATGGCCTCCTCTTCCTCCTCGTTTCGTCGTCCTCGTTTCTCTCTTCTCAAACCACCCCCTACAGACCAAGGCGATAATATCCGCACATATCCCGGGCTTCTGTTTTTTAACGCGAAGCATAATCCCTCCCATATCTTTTGTCTACAAGGCGTGAGAGAGCATGATGCAGCGCCAATTCCGATCACATTTGCACAAACACAGCTGTCAGTACAACGCTGTATGGGATGGCTTGCCAAAAACGTGAAGGGTATCCATTCGCCACAGGAGGCTAACGGTAAGGTGGAAAAGGCGGCTGCCGTTGGAATATTAATGGGAAGTGATGTTGGAATCGTAATATATATGATGGCCCTGCTATCCTTGGGTGTTCCGGTGGGTAATTATCCTATAGACTAGAGAGAATGACTGCTGACTGCGTATTATCAAGGTTGTATTACTTTCTGCACGGTTGACGCCTGTTGCAATTGCACATCTTCTTAAGTCAACATCTGCTGGATCCGTGGTTGTGTCACAACGTTGCCAGCGTACCGCATCGGAGGCTGTTGCATCCTATGGCAACGGAGAAAACATACCAAATATATATGAACCAATCTCGTATGATCGCTTTTTGGAAGATGAAGAATGGGATTCTCTTGAGATACCTCCTGCATATGATGTTGTGGACGAGATGGACCGCAACGTGCTGATATTGCACTCTTCTGGTACAACGGGCTTACCAAAGCCAATATACCACCCCCACAAATATATGCTGGGGTATGCCACCTGTCACCTTTTTGGGGAAAATGACAAGGTTGATGGTGTTAATTGCTCCACTTTGCCGTTGTTTCATGTGAGTATTTACGTTTTCTGACGTTGAGGGAATAGAGTGCTGACATTCCTCCCTAGGGATTCGGATTGCTCTCTCCATCGCTTGCGCTTTCGGTAGGAAAACCATTTTGTATACCCCCGGCGAGCACAATTCCAACCGCGACATCTACTTTATCGCTGCTTCGCCTCTCAAATGCTCGCTCCCTGATGTCGGTTCCCTCGATTCTCGAAGATCTCCTTTATCTTCCACAGTCAGAGGGTATTAACGCACTGCGCACCCTCGATTTTGTTGCAGTGGGTGGTGGACCGATCAAATCTACGGTGGGAGCGGCGCTTGTAGAGGCAGGAGTCAAGTTGCTCAACCACATGGGAGCCACCGAAATTGGGGCGATAGCACCAATATTTTTGCCTGGCCCTGACTATGATTGGCGGTATCTCCTCTTGCGAAAAGACATCGGTTTACGCCTTGAGGATCCCGGTGATGGACGCGGGCTTTTTAAGCTCATAGGGAAGCCGTTTGGATGGGATCAAGAGTTTCTAGTCCAAGACCTACTCCAATGCAATCCTCGTGCCCCAGAGAGCCAATTCAAGATTCTCGGGAGAGCGGATGATTTGATCGTCCTAGCCACCGGAGAGAAAGTACTCCCGCGAATTATGGAAATGACCGTCGCAAACGATTGTAAGGTCAAGGAGGCCATCGCTTTTGGTGACGGACGCTTCAACATCGGTTTAATCGTTGAGGCAAGCATCGATCTCGATGTGAAAGATGAGGAACAAGTGTCAGCATACGTTGAAGATATATGGCATAGTGTGCAGGCTGGGAATGAGTTTACCGATAACCACGGAAAGATAACTTCCAAGGGAATGATAATTGTCACCACTCCCTCGTACAAACAACTTGCACGAACGGATAAGGGTAGTCTAACTCGGAAGACGATTGTCCAAGAGTTCGCCGAAGAGATCGACGCCGCATATCGGAAAGCCGAGATGGAAGGGATAGAAGCCATACCAGGTCCCGGGGAAGATATAAAAACGTGGCTTAAAGCAATAGTAGGAAATATTCTCAAGATCTCACACCAGGACCCTACTTGGTCAGATTCGAATGATTTCTTTGAACTAGGAATGGATTCGCTCCAAGCTACCATTCTGCGCCGCAAGATATTGGCAAGTATTACCAAATCAGGTCGGGAGTTCAAGGAGTTGTCACCAGACTTCATCTTCAAACACCCAACAATTGATACCTTGCACGCGTTGCTCTCCGGCAATGCTCCTGACTCGGGCCGCGAGCGCGCTGAGCGCATGAACGAAATGGTTCGAAAATACGTGTCCAATATCAAGTCTTTGCCAGCCCCCACAATGACCCCAACTGCCATAGTCCTCCTAACAGGTTCTACTGGAAGTCTGGGCTCCTTCCTTTTGGCGCAGCTCACAGCCTTACCCCATGTCGGCAAAGTTATATGTCTTAACCGCCGAATCAATTCACTCAGCTCCAAGGACCTCCATTCTCGACAAGAAGCTGCACTTTCGAGGGGTGGAATCACGATCCCACCTTCGTCCTGGGAGAAAATAATAATCCACGAAGCCGACCTGAAAACGCCGTCATTCGGACTGTCGGACTCCGATTATGGTTCTCTTCGATCCGTGACCCATATTATTCACAACGCCTGGCCTATGGATTTTAACAGGTCCCTTGAGTCTTTCGAACCCCATTTCCAAGCAACTCAAAACATCATCTCGTTGGCTCTGTTAGCGAACGAAAGTAACCCACAGAACAAGCCGCGAATTTTGTTTACTTCTTCGGTCGCCGCTGTGGGAAGATATCCGGCACTGACAGGAAGCACACTCATTCCGGAGGAGCCCATGCATAATGCACAGGTGACAGACCACTTCGGCTATCCGGAGGCCAAGTGGGTTTGTGAGCAGCTTATCGAGGAGGCCGGCATAATTCACGCAGGAAGAATTGAAACAGCAAGTGTTCGAATCGGTCAGCTTACTGGATCAGAAAGCAGCGGCGCATGGAGTCCGAAGGAGCATTTCCCCTCAATTCTAAAATCATCGCAGACAATTGGAAGTCTTCCGGATATCAAAGGCGTAAGAATTACCCCTCACGTTTTTTTTCCCTTCCCAAGGTTCATACCTAATCGGCTAAACCATTATAGACCCTATCTTGGATCCCCGTCGACCGTGCTGCCAGAGTGGCTATTGAACTCCTATTCCAATCCTCTCCCCCGGATCCCGTCTATCATCTCGAAAACCCAATGCGTCAACCTTGGTCTGATCTTCTTGTTCTCCTTTCGCGAGCACTGGGTCTACCGTCTAAAACCATCCCGTTTGAAGCCTGGTTGGACAAAGTCCGTTCGATCACAGACGTAGAGAAGAATCCTGCAGGTAAAGTTGTGAAATTTCTGGAGAAGGAATTTACTGCAATGGCTTCTGGAGCAGTTATTCTTGATACCAGGAAGGCTAGACGTGTCTCTAGAACCTTAGCAGGCAGCGGAGGTATTGAGCCAAGACACGTAAACCTATACGTCAAGTACTGGAAGAGCGTTGGGCATTTGTTGTGAGAACTGATGAAAATCCTGATCCGATTTATTTTTTTTGATATGGTGGAGTTATTATTGCTGTATAATGTATTTCTCTTTTTTTTTTTTTTTGACTTACACTATGTGCCCTCGATCCAAAAAATTGAATTCAAATATAGTGTTAGTTGAGAATATTCACCGAAAATTGCTTCACAAGAACTTGCTCTAATCAATTAAATGCATTACATTGCTTGAGCATCCTCCCAAGGGTGATACAGGCTATGAAGCTTCTAGTTGTACGTAACTACATGTTACTATTGCAACCGGCAAGTATCCCGAATGCTGGACTCTCAGCTAGCCAAAGGCGGTGTTTGGGTGGTCAGAAAAAAAAACTATCGAGTCCATTATGTTAGCTAGTCACAGGGCACCCGGATTCTAAAAAATGAGTACTGCATATTCTACCGAATTAGATACTCACAATTGCTTCGGCATGACCCGCTCGGTTCGAAAAACAAATGAAGCCATAGGTAAGTTAGTCATCATTAAGAACGCGCTGCTGCCGATACCATAGAATTTGGAGTGAGCACCCCTGACCAGGGAGATTGATGCAAAAATCAAACCAAATCCCTTTCTGGGGAACACCGGTATACAGGGGGGCGAACGCTGTCGGCTCTGCAGAGGGGGGGGGGGCGCTCTTTCCAAATCCACGGTATCTGGTGACATCGAGCCCCAATATCGTTTCACACCTACAAACACTTAATGAATAATCAAAATTAGGCTGTGACTAAAACTTTTAAGGTCAATAAATCGGCACGTTTTCGGAATGTAAACGATTGACACGTTAATTGCAAATCGGCTGGCGGCCACCTAAGCCACATGTGGAGATCTGAAGGCTGGGGTTGGCAATCCTGCCTCAAAGAGAGCGTGATGGCGTAAAATTGTGAATATCTTTGCCCAAAGTTCTTGATATTTGACAAAAAAGACTCTTATTACCGCAGCGTTCGATTTTCCAAACTTTTTCGTATTGATCGATTCTTTTGATCGGGAGTTGCCCTGGCCTATTCTGACCGTGTAGGGAGCTTTTAAGCCACACAGTTACAGTGACTTCGTGGCATGGACTTTGGGGGGTCAGAAATATCCCTCTAGGGCAAAATAGATTCCTCTGACTCATCAAGGACCACTATTCAACTTATATCAGAAGAATTGGCCTGAGATGAGCTGAGATAATCAGGCCATAGTGATGAAAAACATCACTTTTCAAATACCGGGAATGGGCATTGTATCGTATGACATGATTAATTTATGGAAGAAGGTAGAGCCTCATGATAGGTTATTGAAATTCAACAAATCTTTGGGCAGACCCCGGACTTTGAGGTGGGAAATCAACTCGACTCTGGACGAGATCTTCAAAGCTTGTGACTAGAACGGGACGAAGTAACTCTGGATCTTGGATCGGCATCGCGCATGAAGAGTTATGAGCTGTTTTGATGGTCCGACAGTATTGGAAGGGCACTGTATTATAACTAAGCATTTTGTCAGATCACGCCGAACTCGTCAATAAGAGCGTTGGTTTTGTTTGTATGAGATCGTTTAGAGAATACCAACGTTTAGGTCCTGCCATGTGGTAGTTGAAAAAGCAAATCCATTCGTTTAATTTAGATATGATCGCCAACACCTATCCTCCATCTCATATCAAATGGTTCGATATATATATATCAAAACTGGAGAAAACGCGAGATTGATGCAGAAAACGTTTGGCGCTTTGTTTATGTCACGTTTCGCGCCTTAGTGTGGCCCGTGATGTGAGGTTGAAAATTTCCTCAATTAGTAACGGTCCAAGCTTCCCATGCAAGGGACTAACCGCAAGTCTTGGCAATGAGCCCTGTCTCCATTTCGCGAACGTGGGGAAACCGAGTAAAACTCAACACCAATCCCTCTGTTGATCAAGCGTCACGACATCTCCGAGACTGTGGGTCGACCTTTCTAAAAAATTTAATGTAATTTTTCTAACATTCAGCTATATCTATCCATACCGCCTAATGACCGATTGTCGCGGTGGGGATTGTTGAGATCAATGTTGGCATTATTCCATTGCAAAGGTCACAAACTGTAACACAGGCCCCGAGTGATGACAAGTTCTTTCCCTATGAATTAGGCTAGGAGATTACTGTGGTGACTATTGATTATCGGACGTTATTTACGTCAACGGCGATCCATCACCGCTTTGTCTTGCGGTTTTGAAAGCGGGAGGCGGCGAACTGTTCGTTCTATGTATGAAGTGCTTTGATACAAATGGACACGGAAGCCCTAATATTCTCCCTTCCTCTCTTCCTCACAACCACCAAGGAAATCCGTTCCTCGCTTCCCCTCTCCTTATCTCGCCATATTGGTGATACGTCTAATCCTCCCTCCAATTCTCAGATATATTAAAAATGGCAACAGCCGTCAAGCCTTTCACCTACGAGAACGGATTCAAGGAGCCTTCCACAGGCACTCCATGGATCAAGGAGTACCAACTTGGCGAGGAGACACCTTCCTATGTTGTCCCACCGTCGGTTGACCTACTGAGCAGCAATGTGCACAACCATCTCGGAGAAAACACTCAAAGAGTTTGGCCTACACTCGCTGATGGTACCAACAGCCCACATGGAGTCCCGGAATGGTTTAAGAAGGAAAAGGAAGTCGATGTCTTGATTTGCGGAGGTAAATACTCGTCAAAAACGTAATGAATTCTTGCATATCTAATAATTTTTCCTCGCAGCTGGTCCAAGTGGTCTTGAGGTTGCCTTGAGCTTGATCCGCCAGGGTGTTTCCTTCCGTATTGTTGGTAAGTAAATTATTACAACTTCAAAATTTCCTGACTAATATCGCATAGACAAAGCTCCAGGGCCGCTACTTGCTGGTCGCGCTGATGGCATCCAACCTCGCTTCTTGGAGACCCTTCACCAATGGGGGCTCGCTGAGGAGGTCCATGAAGAGGGGCCATTGATTGAGCGTACTGCCATATACAAAGATGGAAAGAAGGTCCTTTTCGGACGTTCCCATCAATCTGATTCCCGCTACCGAGGACTCCATATCATCACTCAAGGTCAGGTTGAAAGAATCTTTATCAGAGATTTGTACAGACACCACAGGCTCGTTGAGCGCTTGACAACTGTCAAGGACTTTGTTGTTGAGGATAAAGGAGAATACCCGGTAAAGGTCAATTTGATCGATGAAAAGACAGGAGAGGAAGAGGAGGTCAGAGCCAAGTTCTTAGTCGGTAGTGATGGTGCCGGAAGTAAAATTCGAAAGAGTGTAAATATCTCCTTCGATGGTACCAGCACCGATATCTATTGGGGTATTATGGACTGCGTTTTTGAAACCGACTATCCCTATGCTTGGATGTTTGGGTAAAAATCCCCTATGTAAAACCTAATATTTATACGCAACCTACTAACCTTTGAATAGTTCGGTCATCAGCTCTAAGCACGGTGGATGCGTCATCATTCCTCGTGAGGATGGATACATTCGTCTTTATACCCAGCTCGATACATCTGCTACCGGAGAACTTGCCAAAGCTCGCCAGCAGTCAGATGCCACCTTTGCCGAAGCCTGCGGCAACGTCGATGTCCACTCCATCACCCCCGACGAAGTTCTGGAGCAAGCTAACCGAATATTCGCCCCCTACAAGCTCGAGTTCGCTAGCACTCTCTCCTGGTTCGCAATCTGGAAAATCTCAGAGCGTGTTGCCGCCAACTACTCTTATAAGAACCGTGTTCATCTGGTGGGAGATGCTGCGTACGTTTCTATATGCCTAAAGGAGTAGGATCATAGCTAATCACTCATCCCCGGAATTAGGCACGTCCACTCAGTCATGGGTGCCTTTGGCCTCAACGCTTCCATCTTGGATGCTTCCAACCTAGCGTGGAAATTGGGCTTCTGCGCCAACAACCAAGCTTCAATTCCCAAACTCCTGCCAACCTACGAAAATGAGCGCCGCAGGCACGCTGTCCGCATCATTGAAACATCAGGTATATACCTCCGCTTCGTCTGCAACTCCACCCTCCCTCTAGTAAACCTCAAGGGAGTCGGCACCGATCCTCGTGAGGATGAGCTGAACGTCCCCGAGAAGCCTGACCCAGCTGCCGGTGAAGAGCATGAAGATCTTGCCTTCCTCAAGCGCTTCTATGCCAAGAATGGACCCTTCCTCCTCGGGTTGGACGCAGCCTACGGAAACAACGTGTTGAATCCTCCCCGCACTACAGGTCCTCACCCGGTCACTATCAAGAACGGTGTCCGTGCCCCCAACCCTCGTGTTTGTTTCTCACAAGCCAAGACCGGCTATCTCTACGATGCCCTTGCAGGACCTTCCAAACTCAACATCGTTGTCTGGGGCTCTGACCTGGAAGGTCCGATCCGCAAGCGTTTGGTGACCTTTGCAAAGGCTCTTATTGACCCCGCATCCTTTTACAACCGTTTTGGCGCGGCAGAACGATTCAACATCGTTCTCGTCACTAAGGATACCCCTCTCGAGGCCGCGCCCAAGTTGGCCAAGGGCTCTGATCTTACGCCTTTCCGAGAGGTCGGAACCATTCTCTACGACGACCGAGCACCCGATGAAGATGCACATACCTGTTACGGTGTCGATCATGCCAAGGGTGCTGCCATCGTTGTCCGACCCGATATGTGGACCGGTATCAGCGCCTTCCCCGAACAAGTTGACAAGCTCGGCGAGTACTTTGCCGGCTTCTTGGTCGAGACCGGGAGCCTTCCCATCCAGGAGAATGCCAGTGAGGGAGTGTTCGTCACCGCTACCAGCGGGAGGGCTTAAATATGAGGTTTCTACTGCTGACATGAGATAAATTGTGAATCTCTTTCTTTCTTTCTATTCTTTTTTTCTCTTTCTCTTTCCGGTGTTTCAGTTGGGGGTATTTCATTTTCCTTGTCTTCTTGATGGTGTATGGGATCTTTGTAAGCTGGTAAATCCCGCAAAACTGTTTATTTATTCATTTTTCTTCTTTGATACTCCACCCCTGTCATCGTCTCTCCTAAAATTTAGTGTGCAAAATTGAAGATTGTACCGTTGACTTAGTGACGTGTAATTCGTCTTCTAGTCTTCGGTGATGGAGAACACACTCTCCTAACATACCTTTTCATACTCTATGCGTACAGTACATCTCCTACCGCACCAGTCTCAGAATTACCCGTTGGATGTGCACCACCATACTATAAGTAGTTCTACAAAGCGCTGAGCACGGCATAATCCCTAGACCGTGACCGGCTGCAAACCGAGTGATAGTCGGTGTATTCACTCGGGTTACAAAAGTAACATGTGTAGGATTACACTATTCATGCAGGATCACCGAAGCCCCCGAATCATCCCCCTCTCTCAAACCCCCAATCAGCGCAAGACCTGCAGCTGTCTTTTTTTCAAACGAGATTGTATGAGTTACATAATGAGAATATTCGTCGCTGTCGTCATTACCCACTTACCAGCCTATACACAAGAAACAAAGTAGTATAACTTAGCGGACTCTCTCACGAAACCCATAGACAGAGCGTGTGTATGGTGCAAAAATTCCTAAAAAGTTCTTCCTACTCTTCGTATGGGCACAACCGGCAGCTGCACCCCAACCTTCCTTCCAAAGTACCGTACGGTAGAATCCGAAGTCTCCTCTCCGACAAGTACCTCCAGCCATATATCCCCCTTTGTTCCCTTCCCCATTTCCCCGCAGGAGGCCGGAATATATACTGCACAGCAAGCAAAATCAACCCTGCACATATCTCCACCATCCCCTTCCTCCTTTCCATGCCCACCCTACCGGTACCCTTCATCCCCGGAACTCACGGTCACCCAGCACCATCGGTCTTTATTCAAAAGCACTATACAATAATACAATAAACGTGTGATAAGCGCTGCGCGTAAGACCCAGAGTAAAAAACAAACTATCCCCCCTCTTTTTTTTTTCTAGGGTGGATAGTCTAGTTTCGGTAGTACAGTATACGAGTGATGATAATCTCCCCATACCTGAGTCCAGTGTAGATCTCGGTTTAGAGCTGGGCTGACTTGGTGAGGAGGAAGGGGGGAGTGTTCGTTTGTTGGCTTCGTCGATGGTTTTGTATGGTAATGGGGAAAGCTGTTGTAGTTGGTTTGGCAAGCATTTGGACTTAGAGCAGTGCCTCCACTCTCACTGTAAGGGACATTGCTTTTGTGGATCTGGTAGAAAGCTAGTTTGAATACTACCGGTATAGAATCCAAGCAGTACGTAGAAGAAAACATTCTGATTTTCCCAAGCTTTCTTTGGATCCATTCGATATTGTCGATAACCTCCAGCCGTGACAGCACACTTACTACCGTGCGCACCTATCCTCACCAATACAACCTCACTACCACCAAAAAACCAACTTCGCTCCCATTATAACCTAGTCCCCACCTCCCCAGATACAAAGAATCCAAAAAAGCACCAAAAGGTAATGGTTCCAGAGGGGGTCGAACCCTCGACCTTGGCGTTAACATTTGAATAATATTAGCACCACGCGCTAACCAACTGAGCCATGGAACCTTGACGGAGTTTAACAAATTGACATATAAGAAAGTTTTTTCAACGCAGTGGTCTTCGGTCAGAGAACTTTCCCGGCGTTTTCCCCAGGGGGTTCTAATAAAGTACTGACATCTACCCCCCCAACCACAATTTCCAAGACCCCCATTATCCCGTTCTAGTATTACTCCTATATTTTTCCCCAAAAATATAGAGACCTAAAAACCTAAGTTTCAATACATGCACTAGCAAGTGCCAGCACAGACTACACCCCACAACTCCCAAACAACCAGAGAATTGTATAAGTACGGCACGGTGGGGCGGATTCGCGGTTGGTGGTTTTTCTATATACAGCAGATAGATTTCCTATGATACAACACTAGCTAGTTTTTATATAGTTAGGGTAGAGGGTTGTCAGGTTGTGTGCTGAGTGGGAACCAAGTGTTCTTGGTTGAGTGGTAGCAACCATCCTCTCCTCCTGAACACAGAACACAGACGACAGATAATAAGTTATGAGACATCGGACACCACGAACGATATCGCGAACGAAACCGACGACAACTGTACCTAGCTTTAACGACTACTCCCAACGGACTGGGCTACGATAGGCTAGCTAAATACAAAAGCCTTTTTCTCTTTTCTTCCCTTCTGTGAGGCGTCGATTGCCTTGTCCCCTTACCAGTGAGTGAAGCCGGTCGATTGTTTGTCTTTCCCTTTGGGGCCCGGTTTGCTCCTTTCAGTACGCATCTTCCTTACTATCCTCATTCGCTTCCTAGGATCCTAAATACTTGTTTACCATCAATTAGTCAATCTATACCTTCTGCACAGTGTCTATACGCCTTAACTACTCAATTCCCTTCAGGATCAGGGGTAAGTCATGTACTGATCATGAGGAATCACTCGCATTTTCCGCCGTGAGACTACTGCACCAGATTCATTTCTTATCCCCCCACGGGCTTTCCAAATACCCGCCCAGAACAAGATCAAAACCCCAAGCCACTTAACCAGTGAGCCATTATCCAATACCATATTTAACAACCACCACGCTTTAGTATGGTATTCCGAAAGCTGTGATGTCAATATCTACCAGGATTAATCACCTTCACAACTCTTACTCCCGCTCCTACAGTCATTGAGTAGTTTTCCTGCCGATATAGAAGAGTACTTATCCTTGCCCTCCGTGGTTATCAGCTACGGTAGCGTACTGTACTTGGACATGGCTGTTGTGGTTTTGGTAGAGAGCACTGCGCTGTTAGAGTTAGGATATACAAATAGTATTGCACTGGGGATGGATTGGATGCTGGAGGTAGCATGGGGGGGCTTATCTATATTTCGTATACCGGGTTTGGGCTTTGGGTTGGGTTTTGTCATAGAGTATGGTTTTGTATGGTAGGTCTTGTGTTGTAGGCATGTGGTGTCGTATATGTTTGGGATTCGTAAAGATATAAAGTTACTCCCAATGCTAAATTTTTTTTTCACCATTATTTAGCAGATGTATCGTGGGGATTCACGGTTAATTGAAGCTATGATACCTAAATAAATTACACCTATCATACGAGTATCGGCGCCAGCAACAGGTCATTAATCATAAAATACCGTAAGAACTCGAATAAACGGACCGTGTGCTGGGTAGTCCAAAATTTCCTCCTCTGGAAAAGGGGCGAAAAACACACCAAACAACCTGCTTTCCGAAACAAATAAAAAAGAAAAAAACACCAGACCTTACTAGGAGAGGCAACTCCAACATCCTAGCACAAGGTCCGTTTATTCGAGTTCTGACGTGTCATGGAATACTGACCGTTACCGTGCTGAGAGCTATCGTAGGTGCCCATGGTTATCCGCTCCTATCGTACTGTATCTGGTATCATAGTTAGAAGGATCATATCAATTCACATCAAACTCCCATTCAGTACTTGAGTACACGTCCTGCCCCGATGATAGCATCCTTCAGAGAATGGCCAGGCACCCGGAAGGCAAGAATGGTCTACCATACTCTCTGCATCTGGCGATTGTTCACATTGGCTTGCTTGCTTGACGGAGTGGTGTAGAACAATAAGGCGCTGATCGCTGTTCAGGTAGCTGCTCAGACTGTTTGTGCGGCAAGGTGGAAGGATGGTGATGAGACTCGTTCATGAAAAAGGGAAAAGCGTGCAGACTTTGAGCCTCATGGTCGAAAAGCTCTTTCTTGATCGCCAAGCTTAAGGTTGATGGATTGAGTTGGGTTATTACGTAATTTACACCCCCAATCCTTCGACAAAACAATCTGCGGCTGAAAATTCTCTTGTGTGAAGTTACAAGTGTTGTCATAACGCTGCAAGAGTAAGATTCTTCACACCACTCAACTCGATTGATGCTTTTTCACTATACTGAGAATAATTATTCATGAAGCCTTTAAGATTTGTCCAGGCAAGGAATTATTCGGATTTTGAAGAAAGTCCTCGCCTAGCCCCAGATATGGAGACCCCCCAAATTCACAAGTGTTACTCGAGTAACAGGGTTCTCATGACCTACTGTATGTGCCATTAAGACTACGACGATGGACAGTTCAGCCTAAAAGGTGCTCTAGAGATTTGAGTAATTATTTGCCAAATAAATTCGATATTGCAGCAATGTCAGCTAGGACTACATCTGGGCCGACCATTCGAGAATATCGGTAGCTTGCAGAAAGACTGCTAAGATGTGATGGCAAGATACATTTGGGGCTATGAGAACGTTCCGAAGAGCAATGGCAGTTTTCATTCCTTTCGCTACTGGGCAAAAAGGTAGTTGTGCTACTTGTATATACAAGGGTAGATCATGTATTGATGGTGCAGCAGTAAAAGAACACCCCGCGCCGAATAGTACACCAAGAACTAGTTGACATAGGTGTTAGAAATAACCTACTTCGACAGTGACGGGTGGTACATGACTAACCATCTCGATAGGACCGAAAGGCTTTACTCTGTCAATTACTAAAATTACTGGATGATGACCTTTCCTACGGACCCAACCTCGTGGCGAGACTCCGACAATTACTACAGGTTCAGTCACTCCTACGTCGTCGACGTCTCGGGATACGCTCTCTCATAAACGTCTCATAATTGGATCGTAGATAAGGAGGGAGGACGAACGCTGAGTTCTAACCTCATGGACAATAAGAATAAGTGTTAGAGTCAGGTGCTCTCCCAAACACATTACCCTGGTCCTACTCTCAGAACCCTTAGTCAGTGTTGACGAACGTCCAACGGTAAGATCCACCTTTCAAGTTATCGGTTTAGGTTGAGGACGGTGCGTAGTTCGAATGATGGTGACTACTTCTAGATGGCAAATAAGAGTTCGCGTTCGTCAAAGGACATGCAGAGACGAAACGGTACTGACATTTGTTCAGTGTCCCGGTCAGTGAACTCGTCCACCCACATCTAGATGCGTGGGGTCGGAAATGAGTACCTGTCGAGATACAACGAAACAGTGCTCAATGTAGTGAATTACCTGAGTGGGAGAACGGGAGCCACGTATGTGGATTAGTATGCCTATTATAACATATAGGACTCCAAGAAGAGATTTAGGAGGTACATCCAGAAAAGGTAGGAAAAAGACAAGTGCCAAAGAGAAGGAAGACCCATTATTACGTATGATAATTGTTCCGGTTACAAGATTATGGAGATGATGATCTGAGGAGGAGAGAAAGACCTAGAGTTAAGAAAAAGAGGAAGGGGGAAGATCCATTCACTTAAAACAAAAGTGTATGGAAGTTGGACAAAACTTTATTACGACTATATTATGGTCAAGTACGGAAGGTCGAGGAATGAACGATAACTTAGGACCAAAGTATATGTAGGAAGACTCAAATATGTTGGGACTGATAGGAAAAAACAAAGTTTAAATATGGAGGAACGTAGAACCACATTGTAATATAACTACCAAACTCAAGACAAGACGGGGGTGGAGGACTCAACAAAGTATCCTGTAACTCCTTCAATCGTTAATTTTCAAGGTTAAAAGTAGAAATGATAATAGTAAGTTCACTAAGTTAATTATGTACATTAACACTATAGAATATATACTTTTGACTTAATTCAACTGGAGACTCTATTGTAGTGGGTGGGGTAAATTAAGTGAAGGAGATATCCATGAGTACGAGGAGAAGGTATGGACATTGATATACCATGATTGCCCAGGTTACGCATAAAGATCTCAGAACATTTTTTATACGATGTACGGTAAGGTGGTACGTTAGTTCACTGATATTAATTTCGACATGGAAGGATGGTTAGTATACTCTGTGCGAAGCTGGCCAGCCAGCTCCCCGACGATC